>OZ012737.1:55990462-56414494 GCA_963859935.3 Lathyrus sativus | reverse complement strand
CTTCTTCCATGAGCATACTCGCCTCATCTACACATCTGAGTAGCACAAGATCATGGTTTCTTTTATACAACACTCCATCAGGATTGAGATAAAAATTTCCAGACAGCCTCCTCAGAGTCTTCTTATCCTGGGTTGACGCACCCGCAGGATACTCCTTAGTCATAAGGAAAGTCTGGATGTCATGAAACCATGGCTTGCCGTCAGCGGCTTCCTCGATCGCAAAGACAAATGCAGGTCTATCAAGACGAGAAAGGACAATTCTTGGAGCTTCATTCCAAAAATTGACTTTATACATCGAAGCCAACGTGGCTAAGGCATCAGCCATCTGATTTTCGGCCCTGGGCACATGATGGAGTTCCACTCGATCAAAGAACGGAAGCAGCCTTCTGGCATAGTTCATGTACGACACCAAATTCGATTGACGAGTCTCCCACTCCCCTTTAATCTGGTTGATCACAAGCGCCGAGTCACCATATACGTCTAGATTCTTGATTCTCAAATCAATTGCCTCTTCTAGACCCATGATGCATGCTTCGTACTCCGCTTCATTATTGGTGACTGGAAACGTCAGTCTCGCAGTGAACGGGATATGGGATCCGTGGGGAGTCGTGATGACCACCCCTATACCACTTCCGTAGGAATTAACCGCCCCGTCAAATATCAATTTCCACTGGGATTTCCTATCTGGACCCTCGTCGGGAAACGGTTCATCGCAATCCTTCGCTTTGAGAAACATAATATCCTCATCAGGGAATTCAAATTTCATCGGCTGGTAATCCTCGATCGGCTGTTCGGCAAGGTAATCAGACAATACGCTTCCCTTGATGGCCTTCTGGGACACGTACTGAATATCATATTCCGTTAACACCATTTGCCATCTGGCAATCCTACCCGAAAGAGCCTGCTTCTCGAAGACGTACTTGATCAGATCCATCTTCGAAATTAGCATAGTGGTGTGATTGAGCATGTACTGTCGTAAACGTTTGGCAGCCCAGGCTAGTGCGCAACACGTCTTCTCCAGCATCGAGTAGCGAGATTCACAGTCTATGAACTTTTTACTCAAGTAGTAAATAGCATGCTCCTTTCTGCCCGTCTCGTCGTGCTGACCGAGAACACACCCCATACTATTCTCCAGAACTGTCAAGTACATGATTAGTGGCCGTCCAGCCACTGGGGGTATCAAGATTGGAGGTTCTTGAAGATACTGCTTTATCTTATCAAATGCCTCCTGGCAATCCTCATTCCAGATAATTGCCTGATCTTTCTTTAAAAGCTTGAACATCGGTTCACACGTGGCCGTGAGCTGAGAGATAAACCTTGCAATATAGTTTATTCGGCCCAAGAAACCACGAACTTCTTTTTCTGTTTTTGGCACTGGCATTTCTTGTATGGCTTTTATTTTCGCAGGATCAACCTCGATGCCTCGTTCGCTCACGATAAACCCCAGTAACTTTTCGGACCGTACTCCGAAAGTACACTTGTTAGAATTCAGCCTCAACCTGGACTTCCTAAGCCTCTCAAAAAGCTTCAGCAAATTGACCAGATGTCCCTCCTCCGTTTGGGACTTCGCAATCATGTCATCAACATAGACTTCAATCTCATGATGAATCATGTCATGAAACAAAGTTACCATTGCTCGCTGGTAAGTGGCCCATGCGTTCTTCAGACCGAACGACATTACCTTATAGCAAAATGTTCCCCAGGGAGTGATAAACGTCATCTTCTCCATGTCCTCCGGCGCCATCTTGATCTGGTTGTAACCGGAGAAGCCATCCATGAACGAAAACACGGAGAACTGGGCTGTGTTGTCGACCAACACATCAATATGAGGCAACGGGAAATCATCTTTAGGGCTTGCCCTATTCAAATCCCGATAATCGACGCACATGCGTACCTTACCGTCCTTCTTCGGTACATGCACTATGTTGGCGACCCACGGAGGCTAAGTGGTGACCGCTAAGAAGCCAGCATCAAGCTGCTTTTGCACATCTTCCTTGATCTTAACGGCCATATCTAGTCTCGTCCTCCTAAGCTTCTGCTTAACGGGAGGACAATCTTCTCGCAGCGGCAAGTGGTGGACCACGATGTCCGTATCAAGTCCGGGCATATCTTCGTATGACCGAGCAAAAACGTCACTATACTCTCTTAGCATCTCGACTAATCTCTTCTTGACATCACTCTGCAGTGCAACCCCTATCCTGACGTTTCTGACGAGTTCTTCAGAACCCAGATTCACGATCTCAATCTCCTCTTCATGAGGTAAAATAACTTTCTCCTCTTGTTGCAACAAGCGGACCAACTCTTCAGGAAGGTCTTCGTCTTCATCAATCTCTTCTTCAGCTTGATAGATCGGGAAATCGAAGTCGAAGTGAGCCGTAGAAGGTCCAGAGTCGATGTCATCTGTTATGTGGATCCTGCAATAACAAGGGTTAAGTTTAAAACAAGGATGTGCAGGTTAGTGTTGCACCCCAAAATTTGACCAACCGGGTCTCGCATTTGGCTCGATGTTTCGACGCATAACCGCATTCGCATCTGCATATCGCATACATTGCATTTTTCATTTGTATTGATTTTATCAGGGATCACAGCTCCCGTCTCGTGTTTCAGGTGTTTTTAATCAGTAGAATCGATTTTTGGGATTTTTCGGTGCCCGTTTATTTTTACCGATTATTTTTGTGTCGTTCGGTGCTCATTTTGTCCCTCTGGGAATTATTGGTATTTTTCTGGATTTTTATAGGATTTTTTAGGGTTAAAATAGTTTTTAAATCAATTTTTAGGATTTAATAGATTTTTTTGATATTTTTAATTGTTTTTAAATCATTTTTTAGCATTTTATAGAATATAATAGATTTTAAATTCATTTTAGAATTTAATAGGTTTTTAATTTCTTTAAATAGATTTTAAATCATTTGTAGAAATCTTTTATAGATTTTAATATTTTTAGATAATATAGGATTTTGTTAGAATATTAGTATAATTTTTAAATAGAATTTAAATAGAAATAATAATAATAAATGAATAGATTTTTCCTTATTAAAAAATAAATAGGTTTTATTTTCTTTTATAGATATTATAAAAAAATTAATAGATTTTAGAATATTAATTAGGAGTTAATTAGTTTAATTGAACTTAGTTTAGTTAATTGGGTCTATTAATTAGGATAATTGTGTTTCAGTTTTTTTGTGCAGTTTGTGTCCATTTTCGTATTAGGCCCAGTCCAATTCGTCCAAGAAGGATCCAGAATATTCAGCAAAAAGTCCAAGCAGAATGAGTCCAAATGTCCAGCGTATTCCAACTGTATCCAGCACCTTCTAGAGAGATCCAGAGAAATCCAGAAAATCTCAGCTATAAGTACTCAGAGATGACACGTGTTGGAGAGGAGAGGGTCCCACGAGTTTCAGCATCCACACGCCACGCGTACCCAAGCCTCTCTCTCTCTCAGCCACGCATGCCCACACGTGGCAGGCATGCACGCACTCCCTCCACCGTGCAACCACGTGTAAGCATCACGCTGCCTCGCCTGAGACACACCTCCGGCCACCGTGCATGTACTCCGGCCACCTCCAAACCCTCACCGGCGATCATCCAAACCCAGAAAACCTCCCTTCATCTTCTTCCTTCCATCATCTTCCTCCAACAACTTCCGGCCACCACCAACCGTCGCCGGCGAACTCCAACTCTCCAGATTCCGGTCACCAACCTCCATACCTAACCTTCATCTTCGTGACCTCCACCATCATTCCAGAACAAACCAAAACGATGAAGACTCATCATCGTCAATGAACTGTTCATCAATATTCATCATCTCGTTTTCCAGAACTCATCAACCATAGTTGTTCTCCGATCCATGTGAATCATCAACAAGAATCCTCCATCGCCACTCAACAACATTCATCACCAAACTCAGAAAACTCCAGAACAATGAATATCATCATTATCTTCATCCAAGAACTGGTTTCCAGAAAAGCTTCAGCAAGCTCCGTTCAACAATCATCAACAGAATTCATCAAGATTTCAGAAATTTCTTCAAGATTCAACCGATCAACACTCCAAGATCCAACCACTTTCCATCGTCCATATTCATCATCATCATCAGCGATCTGTTCATCGTCCTCACCACAAACGCCAGAAAAAACTCAGGAAGAAGAAATCAAGCACGAACAAGATCCCAGATCTTCATCCAACGTTCAAATCCAGGAAGTTTATCAACAATGGCCAAGATCCACACGAATCCAGAAAACTTCAAAGACGTTGATGAATCTTCAGGAACGTCTTCATCAATCAAAGAGTATTATCAGGTGTCCAGATATTTGAGTTGTTCTTCGAAGATTGAAGGGATTAGGACGGGAAAGGTGGAGGAACAAAAAGAAGTGAACGACGGAGGAGATGGAAAGAGGTGGCGGCGGCGGAGAGAAAGGGAGAAGATTAGGTTTTTTCTGAACTTCAGAAAGGAGAAGGAGGAAGGGATTGGGCCAGGGCCCAGTTCAATTTTTTGGCACGCACTCCCTCATGTTTTTTTGGATATTCTGGGCTTTGGGCCCAATGAGGCCAAATGCTGGCTTACACCACCCAGACTTCACAAGCATACCCCCCTGCTGCGTTTTTTTGAGACTTGGGCTGGGCCCAGTTTAGTTTTTTTTATTTTTTCTTACAGCACCCTTGTAATAGTTTAACCCCCCAGCCCCTTTTATTTTCTTTATTCTTTTTAATCTTTACTTGTTACACAAAGAAGAAAAAAGAAGTGAAAAGAGAAAATATATTGAACAAAAAAATAGAAAAAAAGTAAGAAGAAATATACTTGAAAAAGAAAATAGAAAAAACAATAAAAAAGAAATAAGAAAAGAAATAAAGAAAAAGAGAAATATTGTGAAAAAAAAAATAGGAGAAACATTGTGAGAAAAAATAGAGAAAAAAATATGTGGAGAAATAAGAAAAAATATGAGAAAAGGAGAAAAAGAGAAAAAATATTAAAGTTTCGATTTAATATTTTTAAGCATTTCTTTTAGGGGATATTTTCATAGACTTTATTTTCCGACTTTTTAGGATAGAATTAGAGGCCCATTTGTTAGGGGGCTATTTTCATTCGACTTTTCAAGATAGAATAGGATCGTTTCCTAGGAGATTTATTTCAGTATTCGACTCATTGTAATCATTTTTCAGAGATGAATAAAACGAGATTTGAGCTGTGGTCCCGTAGTTAGCCGAACTACAGCTGCTCTGATTCTTCGTACCAGACGAAGATATGTAGGCATAGGATGCGATATCCTAGCGAGCACACTAACGACTAACTTGTTGTTCTCTCGCGGCTGTGCGATCGAGACTTTCCCGCTGACGATTAATTGAGTACCCTTTTTCTCTCTTGCCCGAGTGCATTTGAGACTCAGCCATAGTTTTGACCATAGGTTCCCGACCCTGTAAAAACCAGTTGTTTTTCTCATTGCTGTGTGAGAATGTTTGTTTAGCCGTAGTAAGTCTGAACTACGTAAAGCTCTGATCTTCCATCCAGTGGAAGTACGTAGGCACAAGACGCGATGTCTTGGCGAGCCAATTTTCCCTGTAGTCCCGAACTACGTTGACTCTGACTTTCTCTCTTGAGAATACGTAGGCATAGAGTGCGACACTCTATCGAGTCAATTCCCCTCCTTTTAGATTTAGCAGCCGTAGATAGATTGTTTTGCATCCAGTAGACAGCCCAAGCAAGCGTGGATCCCGTCGAGTACGACGGACGTGAGGGGTGCTAATACCTTCCCCTTGCGTAACCGACTCCCGAACCCAGGCTATGGTTGCGATGACCATACCTTTTCCCCGTTTTTTGCGAGGTTTACTTCGAGCGTTTCCTTTCCCGCTCTGAGGGATAAATAACGCACGGTGGCGACTCTTCTGTCAGCCGGCGCCGATTTTCGCAGTAGCGACAGCTGGCGACTCTGCTGGGGACTCCAACGGTTCCCTTCGCCTGAGTTTTTTTCCTGGCTGTTTGGGGCAATCCCCAGCAGCTGGCGACTCTGCTGGGGATTCAACGTCCCCTGGCTGCTAAGGACTGCGATGGTTCTTATGCATTTGGGATCCAACGTCCCCTAAGAGAGAGTCAATCCTAGCGCTTGTTTGCTTGTCTATTTGGGGCCTATTTATCGGTATTATCTGTTGCTGTTGGGGTGTTACGGGTGTTCTATGATGTTGAGTGAGAAGCCGGACCTGGGCTTGGAGTGCACCTTAGACTTAGAGTAGAAATTAGTGGGTGCCCGCTTGCTTTGCCTTGCTTTGGTGTCCCATGAAATCTACACTCAGACGAGGTTCTGCTGGTTGGCCTCCTGTCCCTTCCTTTGGTTGGCGTGGGTTGCTGGTTAGTTGGATTGTCGACTCTGGGAACCGATCATTTGGAAGTTAGCTGAGTGAGGCCTCTTCAGGATTCGATGATGCCACTCCTTCTGGGAATCGTATCGTCAGTTCTGAATGTCTGTGACGCTGACGACCGCATAGGATGCCGTACCTTGTCAGATATAGGTCCACACCTGTGAGTGGGGGGGTTTTTGTGCAGGAAACTTGACTTCCAACCTACCCGTTATTTTGGTCCTCTTTTCAGAGAGCGTCTCCGTCAGCAGCGCAGCAGTATTTAGATTTTGTGTGGGGGCTGTGGTCCCATTATTTGCTGCATTTTGCATATCATGTGCATATCAGTGTTGCATTGCATATCATCCTCCAGCTAGCCAGAGTTCTGATCCAGCCTTTGTTTCCTGAAGGTGATTACCCGGAGTTTGGATTGAGCAGCTGTTGATTGTCAGAAGACCTACCTAGGGGTTGAGTAGATTTGAGCAGAATCAAGTGTCGAAGTCAGCTGAAGATTATTGGTAGCCATGTCTGAAGGCAATTTCCAGTCTCCTAACACCTTGACAGGGTTCACTATGGCGTCCAACCCTCTGTATGACTCTACGGAAGACTTCCCGCAAGTGAACAATGTCGCTGCAGACCAAGTTGTACAGCCTTCTGTTGAGAACCGAGATCGACATGAGCAGTTTGTTGCCCAGAATGAGCGTCCTCCTCCTGCCAACAATCAAGGTGTTGCTTTCCCTGTGATGAATTACCGAAGAGATATTCCAGCAGCTGGGATGGTAGATCCAAGAGCCCTTGACGATGCTAGAAGAGTCCGAGTGTTGGAAGAGCAAATGAAAGCTTTGAAAGCCAAAGATGCTGTCAACCTGGATGCTGTAGGCATGTGTTTGGTTCCTGACCTGGTGTTGCCTTACAAGTTCAAAGTGCCGAAATTTGAGAAGTACACGGGAGATAGCTGTCCGAAGCTGCATTTGATGATGTTCTGTCGAAGAATGACTGCGTTTGCGCGAGATGACAAGTTGATGATCCATTGCTTTCAAGATAGTCTGACTGGGGCATCTTTGAGGTGGTATATGCAGTTAGAGAGGAATCAGATTCAGTCATGGATGGATTTAGCCAGAGCTTTTCTGAAGCAGTACGATTACAACCTAGACATTGCTCCTTATCGCATGCATTTGCAAGAGTTGTCTCAAGAGATCAATGAACCGATCAGGAAGTATGCTCAGAGATGGAGAGAATTTGCTGCTAGAGTACGCCCCCCGCTGTTAGACCAAGAGCTGGCAAGCATGTTTGTGGATTCCCTACAATATCCGTACTTCAAAAGATTGCTCGGAGTTCCGGCAAGTTTCTCTGACGTGGTAGCATTAGGAGAACGCCTTGAGTACTCCATAAGAATGGGGAAAATTCGGATTAATTCATATGATCAAGCTGGTGAAACTGAATACCCTTGTGACTATCAGAGTGAAGAAGAAGTGGTGATCAACTCAGTCATGCCAAAGATTGAATATCCTCAAAGCGAATCAGTGAATTTTGTTGGTTCATCATCTTATCAGAGATCAGTACCTCCCGTGGCTTGTTATACTGAGCAGACAGCCGTGCCTGGGGCACCATATCAGGAATCTTATGTCGCTTCCATTGCAAATCAGCGAACTCGTGGCCGAGATTATCAGAATCAGAACAGACCTCGTAACAACTTGGAACGAAGGAAAGCTCCTTTTCACCCAGTGCCTATACCGTATGGCCAGTTGCTACCATCTTTGATCCAGAAGTCTTTGGTGGAGCCGAAAGCTCTTAAGCCAGTTCCAGAACCTTACCCTCCTGGGTACAATCCCCACGTTCAGTGTGGTTATCATGGTGGCTCTCCGGGGCATTCAACCGAAGATTGTAAAGCATTTCAGGCGAAGGTACAGCAGTTGATTGATCAGGATCGCATTTCCTTTCGAGAAGGGTTTCTGTTTGTTCATCCTAACTGTTCAGCTGTCTAAGCTCGTAGATTCAGAAGGTATTCCCCAGCATAAGCCAGTGGTTCAGACAGGCAGGCGCCTCAGCATTGGCAGTTCTCAAGCCTTTACATCATTTGCATCTGTAGTTTCTTTTCTGTTAGTTACTACCTGCTTTTTAACATTGTATGTTTCGAATGGTGATAATAATAAAGTGATTATGCATTTTCTGAATTAGTCATGTCGCTGTCGCTCATTTATTGCATTGCACTGACACTTGCATTTATTCCACTCCATTTTTTTCGCTGTGACTAGCAAAGTTAGGAGGGAGGATGACGAAACTGAAACTCATAACCGATGATCGTATGCTTTCAGATAAGACCGTACCGATGACGTACAAGGCATTGTTTCAAATTCCCCAAACACTGGAGATATAAGGAGTTAGTCCCTTGTTAACCGCTTCGAGCCAGGAAGTAGAAGTTTTTTCGGACTGTAAAACCCTCACATCTTAACCCGGGGCAGGGTAGTTGTCGGTTAGCTTGACCGAGCATTCAAGTCTTGCAGAGGAGTGTTGTCTTTCAAGGACCAATCAGTTGATACCTTTCAAGAGGTCAAATCTCACCAATCAGGAGTGAGACAGTTACAATCCTTTCGGAGCAATCAAGACAACCAGTGTCACACGACTTTGTTCCGAAAGAAAGAAAGAAAGAAAGCCCGCTAAGTAAAAAGAAAGAAAAGCTGAGAAAGCTAATACTTAGGCAAAAATCAGGGCATCCCGCTGGACTTCAAAAGAAATCGAAAAAATCGAAAAGAACTCAAAAGGAGTCAGTCCAGGCAAAAATTAGGGAATTAAAAGAAGGGATTAAAAAGAATCACAAAGTCGTGTACACAGACACCAAAGCGAAGAAGGAGTAGCTATCACTCTAGAAGAAAAGCTTGTGAATTCCTTAACTGTGGTTCTTACCATTCAACATACTTCTCGAAGAGGCGAGTGCTTGTGCCAGGTTAATTGAACCTTAGGATCGGAGATCATCACGTAGAAGGGGTGGGATACAAATCCAAATTTGAGCCAAATATCCTTTGTTTTACGAACCGTGAACCTGACCACGATACAACCCTCAAAAGACCTAATTGAGGTAGGGTTAGTCTGAAGCGCATTACGATAAGGTCGAGTAACCTGACTCCTTCTTGACTTGCTAGTCATATCTTGTTGTATTTTCACTGACCACGTAAGCACTACGTTTGAACTTTGATTCATTCGTCACTTTCAATCATATGCATGTAAATGAGTGACAGCTCAAAATTTTTTCAAAATCTGCATGAGCACTACATTAAGATTACCATTCGTGAACAGACGATTCTAATTGCAGGTTAGTAGTTGGCATGGAAGAAATTCCAGCAGGACTGAGTAATCCAGCAGTCTGAACCAGAATGGTGTATGTTGTGAAGCCTTGTGAGTCAGGGGCATTATCTTCCAGTAAGTTCAGTATCAGTCAGTCTGAGGACAAGTCCCGAAGCTTTAGTTGAGCAGGGGCAGTTTGTTTGAGAAGCAGTTGGTCAGAAGGAGTCTTCTCGAGAATCCACTCAGGGGCAATTATGCAGAGCGCTGAGATTTGAAAGCAGATACTTCAGGTGGATAATCAGATCAGGTTAAGTCGCTAGAACGCTCATTCAGGGGCAAGTCATCGCAGAGAATGTTGAAATCAGCTGGGTTGTTAGGTGTTTAATTGGAGATTGAATTCTTCTGTCGTGCAGATGCCGGGGCAAATAATCTCGAGGCCTTCTCGTAGCAAGCTGTTCAGAGCAGGTATTCCCAAGAGTTAGATTGGGGCAAGTTGAATTGTACTGGGGCAAGTTGTGCAAGCCAGTCTTTCTATTCCCAGCTGAGTGTACCAGAAGCAAGTTGTTCAAACCAGCTTGTTTATCCCCAGCCAGAGTTGAGTATCGGGGAATCATGTCAATACCCTTATCGAAAACCTTTCAAATAAGAAGATCTTGTTGTCGTTGGATCATTATCCTGCAGTTTAAACCTGTTGCGTGTTAGTAACCAGTAGTTTCCAAAGTCCAGTTCTCGCATGGCAAATCGGTAACCAGTTCTCGTCTGGCCCACCTTCCGTAAGCGTCAGTTCCCGTCCTGGTGCAGTTTATTGTAAGCAGCAGTTCCCGTCCTGGTGCAGTTTATTGTAAGCAGCAGTTCCCGTCCTGGTGCAGTTTATTGGTAACCAATTCTCGTTTGGTCACCGTTTCTTCAAGTGTTGTATCAGTTCTCGCCTGGTACATGTCATCGTGTAATCAGTTCTCGTGTGTTTTAACCTATGTGTTATACCAGTTCTCGCCTGGTGTACGTTAGCTTTCAGCCAGTTCTCGCCTGGTTGTCTTTTTCTCAGTCTGTTATCCAGTCAGCTCGTCTGATGTTCAAAAAAACACAAAAATCAATTTTCCTAACCTATTTCCCTATCAGTTCTCGCCTGGTAGTCTACCTTTGAATGCTAGTTCTCGTCTAGTATTTCTTATATCTTCCACTGTGTACATAGTCCATGTTTATTCTAAACCAGAAAAGCAAAAGAAAAACCTAAAGGTATCTGACACAATATTTCCCAATGACTCGCATGTCGTCATGTTCCCCGATACGAAACTCGACGGATACCAGCGCTTCGAGTAATGTTTGAATTCCTTGTGGATGCTGTTAAATCAGAATTGCTACTCTTCAGCAGATGAAAGTTGCTTGTTATCCTCGGAAGAGTCGAGATTGTCTTGTACCCCGTATCAGAGTAGGATCAGAAGTATCTTCAGCAGATTAAGATTAATATCCTTGATAGTAGGAGCATTTCCAGCAGTGTGCTGCGCGTAATCAACCTCAGTTTGGGTCAATCCCCGCAGAGCGCAATCAGTTGCCAATGGTTTGAAGAAAGCATCCCCGAGCAGAGTTGTCTTTATTTCCCCAGTGAAGTCGTCAAGCAGGGTTGCCTTTTCATTTCTCCAGCAGGGTAGTTATCCCCAGCGGATTTGATTTCTCGTTTCCAGCATTTATTTTGCTGAGACGATGCCGTGACTTCAGTTCATCCCCAGTAGAGTTGGCGTTTCCTTCGGCATTTATCTTGCCAAGCGGTTTTCAGACCTGGTGTTCTCTGGCAGCTAGAGCCTGCATTAGCATTTGCATATATAGTCATAGCATTTATACAAGCATATAGTATATCCATGCCGTTTGGGCCTCGCATTTTCAAACAAAACGCATAGCATTTACATATCATATAGGACATTACATCATTATCAAGCATACGCATGTCGAAACATAGACCAAGATGGCTACCTATTGGATTTCGAATTTGTTCACCTGCAGAGTTGTGTGGTTCAGCTTCTTGTCTTCCCCAGCGGAGTGATTCTTCATATTTGGGTGTTACGTCAGCATCGGGAAAAAAACAACAACAACAACAACAAAGATTGACATATATCAGATTTCTGAAGCTGCCCCCTTTGTCAAAACAGGTGCAAGGCAGTTCCATTCAGAATCCCCCAGGAGAATTGTCCTCAAGTTCGCATTGAACTGTGAGTCGACCAGATTTGATCCCACGAGAGAGATGGGAATCAAAGTGTTTGCTTTATGAAGCATTATTTCAATACTTGTGGCGTCACACAGGTGTTGAAAAGAAGAAGAAAATTCATCAGAAAATTGACCAGATGTTGCCGTGATAACCAAACTTCAGTTTATTGGAAGTTATTCCTCAAGCAGCTTTGCAGTATATTCTTGCGGTTGGCAAATTTCAGGGTTCCATTTGTATTCAACCGTCATCTACCTTGAATGTTTGAAGGTTGAACGCTCTTCACCCATTCAGGTCGAAGTCGCTTGAATAGGGGCAGCTGTTGCACCCCAAAATTTGACCAACCGGGTCTCGCATTTGGCTCGATGTTTCGACGCATAACCGCATTCGCATCTGCATATCGCATACATTGCATTTTTCATTTGTATTGATTTTATCAGGGATCACAGCTCCCGTCTCGTGTTTCAGGTGTTTTTAATCAGTAGAATCGATTTTTGGGATTTTTCGGTGCCCGTTTATTTTTACCGATTATTTTTGTGTCGTTCGGTGCTCATTTTGTCCCTCTGGGAATTATTGGTATTTTTCTGGATTTTTATAGGATTTTTTAGGGTTAAAATAGTTTTTAAATCAATTTTTAGGATTTAATAGATTTTTTTGATATTTTTAATTGTTTTTAAATCATTTTTTAGCATTTTATAGAATATAATAGATTTTAAATTCATTTTAGAATTTAATAGGTTTTTAATTTCTTTAAATAGATTTTAAATCATTTGTAGAAATCTTTTATAGATTTTAATATTTTTAGATAATATAGGATTTTGTTAGAATATTAGTATAATTTTTAAATAGAATTTAAATAGAAATAATAATAATAAATGAATAGATTTTTCCTTATTAAAAAATAAATAGGTTTTATTTTCTTTTATAGATATTATAAAAAAATTAATAGATTTTAGAATATTAATTAGGAGTTAATTAGTTTAATTGAACTTAGTTTAGTTAATTGGGTCTATTAATTAGGATAATTGTGTTTCAGTTTTTTTGTGCAGTTTGTGTCCATTTTCGTATTAGGCCCAGTCCAATTCGTCCAAGAAGGATCCAGAATATTCAGCAAAAAGTCCAAGCAGAATGAGTCCAAATGTCCAGCGTATTCCAACTGTATCCAGCACCTTCTAGAGAGATCCAGAGAAATCCAGAAAATCTCAGCTATAAGTACTCAGAGATGACACGTGTTGGAGAGGAGAGGGTCCCACGAGTTTCAGCATCCACACGCCACGCGTACCCAAGCCTCTCTCTCTCTCAGCCACGCATGCCCACACGTGGCAGGCATGCACGCACTCCCTCCACCGTGCAACCACGTGTAAGCATCACGCTGCCTCGCCTGAGACACACCTCCGGCCACCGTGCATGTACTCCGGCCACCTCCAAACCCTCACCGGCGATCATCCAAACCCAGAAAACCTCCCTTCATCTTCTTCCTTCCATCATCTTCTTCCAACAACTTCCGGCCACCACCAACCGTCGCCGGCGAACTCCAACTCTCCAGATTCCGGTCACCAACCTCCATACCTAACCTTCATCTTCGTGACCTCCACCATCATTCCAGAACAAACCAAAACGATGAAGACTCATCATCGTCAATGAACTGTTCATCAATATTCATCATCTCGTTTTCCAGAACTCATCAACCATAGTTGTTCTCCGATCCATGTGAATCATCAGCAAGAATCCTCCATCGCCACTCAACAACATTCATCACCAAACTCAGAAAACTCCAGAACAATGAATATCATCATTATCTTCATCCAAGAACTGGTTTCCAGAAAAGCTTCAGCAAGCTCCGTTCAACAATCATCAACAGAATTCATCAAGATTTCAGAAATTTCTTCAAGATTCAACCGATCAACACTCCAAGATCCAACCACTTTCCATCGTCCATATTCATCATCATCATCAGCGATCTGTTCATCGTCCTCACCACAAACGCCAGAAAAAACTCAGGAAGAAGAAATCAAGCACGAACAAGATCCCAGATCTTCATCCAACGTTCAAATCCAGGAAGTTTATCAACAATGGCCAAGATCCACACGAATCCAGAAAACTTCAAAGACGTTGATGAATCTTCAGGAACGTCTTCATCAATCAAAGAGTATTATCAGGTGTCCAGATATTTGAGTTGTTCTTCGAAGATTGAAGGGATTAGGACGGGAAAGGTGGAGGAACAAAAAGAAGTGAACGACGGAGGAGATGGAAAGAGGTGGCGGCGGCGGAGAGAAAGGGAGAAGATTAGGTTTTTTCTGAACTTCAGAAAGGAGAAGGAGGAAGGGATTGGGCCAGGGCCCAGTTCAATTTTTTGGCACGCACTCCCTCATGTTTTTTTGGATATTTTGGGCTTTGGGCCCAATGAGGCCAAATGCTGGCTTACACCACCCAGACTTCACAAGCATACCCCCCTGCTGCGTTTTTTTGAGACTTGGGCTGGGCCCAGTTTAGTTTTTTTTATTTTTTCTTACAGCACCCTTGTAATAGTTTAACCCCCCAGCCCCTTTTATTTTCTTTATTCTTTTTAATCTTTACTTGTTACACAAAGAAGAAAAAAGAAGTGAAAAGAGAAAATATATTGAACAAAAAAATAGAAAAAAAGTAAGAAGAAATATACTTGAAAAAGAAAATAGAAAAAACAATAAAAAAGAAATAAGAAAAGAAATAAAGAAAAAGAGAAATATTGTGAAAAAAAAAATAGGAGAAACATTGTGAGAAAAAATAGAGAAAAAAATATGTGGAGAAATAAGAAAAAATATGAGAAAAGGAGAAAAAGAGAAAAAATATTAAAGTTTCGATTTAATATTTTTAAGCATTTCTTTTAGGGGATATTTTCATAGACTTTATTTTCCGACTTTTTAGGATAGAATTAGAGGCCCATTTGTTAGGGGGCTATTTTCATTCGACTTTTCAAGATAGAATAGGATCGTTTCCTAGGAGATTTATTTCAGTATTCGACTCATTGTAATCATTTTTCAGAGATGAATAAAACGAGATTTGAGCTGTGGTCCCGTAGTTAGCCGAACTACAGCTGCTCTGATTCTTCGTACCAGACGAAGATATGTAGGCATAGGATGCGATATCCTAGCGAGCACACTAACGACTAACTTGTTGTTCTCTCGCGGCTGTGCGATCGAGACTTTCCCGCTGACGATTAATTGAGTACCCTTTTTCTCTCTTGCCCGAGTGCATTTGAGACTCAGCCATAGTTTTGACCATAGGTTCCCGACCCTGTGAAAACCAGTTGTTTTTCTCATTGCTGTGTGAGAATGTTTGTTTAGCCGTAGTAAGTCTGAACTACGTAAAGCTCTGATCTTCCATCCAGTGGAAGTACGTAGGCACAAGACGCGATGTCTTGGCGAGCCAATTTTCCCTGTAGTCCCGAACTACGTTGACTCTGACTTTCTCTCTTGAGAATACGTAGGCATAGAGTGCGACACTCTATCGAGTCAATTCCCCTCCTTTTAGATTTAGCAGCCGTAGATAGATTATTTTGCATCCAGTAGACAGCCCAAGCAAGCGTGGATCCCGTCGAGTACGACGGACGTGAGGGGTGCTAATACCTTCCCCTTGCGTAACCGACTCCCGAACCCAGGCTATGGTTGCGATGACCATACCTTTTCCCCGTTTTTTGCGAGGTTTACTTCGAGCGTTTCCTTTCCCGCTCTGAGGGATAAATAACGCACGGTGGCGACTCTTCTGTCAGCCGGCGCCGATTTTCGCAGTAGCGACAGTTAGCACAAGCCCCATTGCCATTTTATTGTTTTTCAAAACAAATATAAAACAGGAATAACAGAGATCACAATATTTGAATACGAAGAAAACGCCTTTGATTTATTAACAAAATGCATGTACATAATCCAACAAGGCCCTGACAATAAAACCTCTATTCCCCGAGTAGGACATAGGGTTGTACAATGATTGGAAAAAGTAAATCATTACTCTTCGCTTGTCATCTGGATGATATCCTTGACGGACCAATTGGTGAGGCCCTCGCCTGGCTTGCTTGGCTGGATCCAAGAGTCGAGGTCACAGTCGCTATCTCCGCTGTCTTCAGACACCGCGTTGATGCTTTCAAAAATCATTCCGCCGCTGGTAAACTGGATCGGCCCTTTACCTCGAGACGCACTGCTAGAAGAGGAAGAAGCTTCAGCTCCAGGAGAATATCCCAACCCAAACTTGTCCTGCTTGTTAGGTATCACCAAAATTCGCCCCCAGCCTGGGGTAGATCCGGCTTGGACAACGGCCCGAGCTTCCTTGAACGAGGAGAGAGTCATCTCTGGCTTTTCTGTGACTACAGGAGCTACGTCCTTCACTTTGACAGCTTCGAACGCTTGGCATAGAGTCTCATGGATTCCGCCATCCATCTCCACATATTTGAAGGACGACAAATGGCTCACGATTATGTCTTCCTCGCCACACACGGTTACGATGCTTCCCCCGACAGCATATTTGAGCTTTTGGTGCAACGTGGAGGTCACGGCACCAGCAGCATGGATCCACGACCGACCCAAGAGACAACTGTAGGCAGACATGATGTCCATAATATAAAAGACCGCGTCGAACGTTTCCGGCCCGACTTGGATTGGCAGGGTCACCTCCCCGAAAACGTGTCGTTTAGTTCCGTCGAACGCCTTCACAACCAGATCACTGGGTGTGAAAATCACTCCACGAGTATCCAACTTCATTAATGCCTTCTTCGGAAGAACATTAAGTGACGAACCCGTGTCCACCAACACGTGCGACATAATCGTGCCCCTACACTCTATCGAGATGTACAGGGCGCTGTTGTGGTTTCTCCCCTTCGGCGTCAGCTCCAGGTCTGTGAAGCCTAGCCCATTTCCAGCATTCACATAGGCTACAACCTCTTCTAGCTGATTTACCGATATTTCTTGCGGTACATAGGCGGCGTTCAACACCATCAGCAGCGCGTTGCGGTGTGCTTCAGAACACAGCAACAGGTTCAGAATGGAAATCTTCGAGGGCGTCTGATGGAGATGATCCACAATCTTGTAGTCACTCTTTTTAATCAACCGTATAAACTCCTCGGCATCTTTAACAAGCAAGTCTTTTTCTACCCCACACGGGGCCTCTTCAACGACTTTACTTTTACCCTTATCGGCCGCATCAACTCTGACCGCTTTATCCGCCACGACCTCTGGTGGTGCAAACACTCTTCCGCTGCGAGTAATACCACTGACTCCCGCAAGGTTCTCCACAGTCGACCCAAACGGTTCTAGCTCCAACCTCTGTCCGTTGCAGTAGACTTCAGCCCCATAATGCCATGGGACATCGTTAGTGCTTTCGAAGGGTATTGGTCCAGCTTTGGTGATAGTAATTGTGGGCGGTCTGGGCGCAGAAATGGTTATCGGCCGGCGAGGGATGGTGATGGTGGCGACTTCATCGGCCTGCTTCAGCACTACGTCTCCTGACCCACTTTCGGCCCTTCGGCTAAACTGCAGAATCCCTTCAGTCATCAGACTTTGAATTCCTTCTACCAATTGCTCACATCCATCAGAACGTGTGGCACAGTCCATACATAGCTCTCCGCAACCTGGGAAGAACCCTCTTTTCAGCAACTTAGCTTTAACGAAGCTAAGCGGCGTCTTCAGATCTCTGACATCAGTCAACAAATCTGCACTCTCGTCTTCGATAACGGCGTTCACGCCGCCTCCCCTATGATTCGGCATAGGATTCTTCGTGACATTTGGCACATTATCGGAGAAGTTGATGATCTTGGCATCCACCATGTCCTGCACCTTATGCTTGAAGGCTTTGCAGTTCTCTATTGTGTGGCCTGGCGCCCCTGAGTGAAAATCACAAGTGGCATTTGCATCGTACCCTGGCGGAGGTGCCCCTGTCAAGGGAGCCAACGTCCTCTTCTGGATCAGCTGTAGCTGAAGCAAAGTCTGCAAGAGTTGTGCGTACGACATGGGCGGTGTCTCGAAGTGACGGTTCGCCAAAGGTGCCCAATTTTGATACTTTCTGTATCCCTGTTGATTCGGTTGCTGCTGCTGCTGCTGCTGCGGAGCTGTCGGGATATTTATACTGGCCACCTGCTGATGAGGACCTTTGCCCTTCCTTCGAGCGTTGGTCACAGCGCTCGCTTCTCCTTCTCGCCTTTTGCCAGCATAAGGTTTCTTGCCTCCTCCAGCTGAGGATGACTCACCTTGAATTTTCCCGATCTTGATCCCATTTTCGACATGCTCACCCGTGATAATGAGATCTGAGAACGTCCCAGACATACCGCTGACTAACTTCTCATAGTAAACCCCTGGGAGGGTAGCAACAAACATCTGCACGAGCTCGCGTTCAACCATCGGCGGCTGAACCCTAGCTGCCAACTCACGCCACCGCTGGGCGTATTCCTTAAATCCTTCATTATTCCTCTGCGTCAGATTCTGCAGCTGGACTCGGTTCGGGGCCAAGTCACTATTGTATTGATAGTGGTGCACAAACGCTTCAGCAAGATCCTTCCATGTGCGCACACTAGTGGGCTCCAGACCCATGTACCACTCGAGGGATGGCCCGTAAAGGCTGTCTTGGAAGAAGTGCATCAACAACTTCTCGTCTTCAGAATGAGCAGACATCTTCCTGTAGTACGATCTCAGGTGGACACGAGGGCAAGTGGTGCCCTTATATTTTTCAAAATCAGGTACCTTAAACTTGGGAGGCACCTTGAAATCAGCAATTAATCCCAACTTGGACATATCAACGCCCAAAGTATTCTGATTCTCGATATCTCTCATCTTATCTTCAAGTGCCTTGAATCTAAGCCACGCTTCAGCATTCAGCTCCCCTTCAGCACCTCTCTGAGAGAACACATCGTCCTGACGATCCTCTAGCCATGGCTGGGGCACAAACAGATTCCCGACGCCTGCATTGCCGTTGCCCGGCCCGATATTGACATTAGCTCCCAGACTCCCATTACCGACGCCCGTCGTATTGAGTCCGATGTTGGTCACTACATTGCTGTTGGCACTGCCGTTTCCCCCGGTCACGGGGACACCATTCTGCGGAGTTTCGACTGGTGGAGGAGTAGGCATAGTCCCCCCATGGAGCACGCCGTTGCTATCAACCCTCGAGATCAAAGGCTGAACCAAAGTTCTGAGCTGCTCTTGGCCATTAGCGACCGCTTGCATGAGCTCCATGAAGCGATCCATCCTTTCGCGGAGTTCCTGAACATCAGTTTGCACTTGCTCCATGATCCTGATTTGATTAGCTCTAGTCGGATAGCGGTGAATCGGTCTCTGATCAATCCTGGAACCACCTGAGACAACCTGGAACAACCTGTTGCAACCTGAAATAACCTGGAAAACACAAAAGGGTTAGGAAAAACAACAAAATGCTCGTCATGCAAATGCTTCATGCAAATGCATGCGTGTGTCTGTGCGTTGGGGAGATTTCCCCCAATCCTAGTGCCTGAGTGCCAGTGCTGATAATAATAAGAAGTCCAAGTCCAATCATGGAAATAACAATCTCATATATAAAGCAAACCTATCAAGGCAGTACACAACATCAGCGAGTACAAGATGAATCAACAGCGTGACCTCAGCCAACAAGCCTGGTGATGGTCAGCATACAACAATGATCAAAACAAAAGGAATACAAATAGTCAAGTATGGACACGGGCGCGATACTCTTCTAACAACTCCTTCGTTTCTGGATGATCAGGCAGAGTGAGTAACCCCTCGACGAGTAATTCCCTCTGCACAATTGTGTACTGAAGTCCTTCGACCGAACCTTCCCATGCTCCTTCGCCGAAGAAATCTTCTAACTTCCTCTTCTTGGACTCAAACGTCAGTTTGCGTTCCTTTAGGTTAGCGAGAACCCGGTTGAGCTGGCCTTTGGCGGCGTATCTGCGAGCGGTTTCCTCATCAAACCTCTTCTCAACATCCTTCACATGGGCTTCCAGCTTGGAGATCTGTAGCATCAACTTATCCTCCCTCTCTTTCCTGGTGGCTAGGGAAGCCTTCCAGTGCTGGTTGAACTTGGATATCCTCCGATATGCTTCGTCCAAGTGCTGCTTCTTCGTAGCCAGTACGTCGTTGACAGCTTTGAAGTCTTGACCCATGCGCTCACGCTTGGCTATTTGCTTAGTCAGGTCTGTACCCAGCTGGTTCACCAGCTCTGTCTGCCTCTTGTAAGCATAAACGGCCTCGTTCCTCTCGCTTCGGAGCTGAGCCAACTCCTTCTCCAGTTCCTCATTCGCCCGCTTCAATTCATCTCGCTCAGCTAACACCTGATTATGCTGCTGAATGGGCACAGTAGTAGGCTCTTCAATCATGGGAGGGTTTTCTGGCTTGGCATGAGGAAACGGCATCCCTATAACATCTGCTCTGGCTCTGACCCAAGTCACATACGGAGGGTAGGTTTGGTTGTTGCTTCTCCCTAACAATGGCTTTCCTCGGTTACTGATACCATTCCAGGCGCGCTGAAGCTTGGATAACAGATCCCTCTCTAGAAGACCAGTGAGGTACAGAGATTCCTGCACCTCTTCATCCTTCGGCGGAGCTCTCAAAGCATACGCGAACTGTCGGACCAACAACGACGGATTGTAGTTTATACAGCCCTTCCTGCCTATCAAAGGCACGTTTGGAAACCCGCTGCAGCTGAAGATCACCTCAGTACCCAACCTATCTCTGTCAAACCAGTCAATATCCTCTGCAGATAAACTCATCAGACGCTCGGACCACTCAGCTGTGGCTGCAGACGAAACAAAAGGACCCCTCTTGGGCAGATGACTGTCAAGCCACTTAGAAAGCAAGGGTACACAACATGAGACATTCTTGCCCCTCCTGTTTTCGTTTTTGTAGTGGACTGAATGGTAGACATCTCCTATTAAGGTAGGGACTGGATTCCCTGAAGCAAAGATATGAAATGCATCGAAGTCTACAAAATCGGGCATATTGGGGGACAGAATAATGCCATATATGCACAAAGCGAGAATGGCGTTGAACGCAACCCAACATCCGTCCTTGGTGCACTGCTGAGCCTTTCCCACTAAAAAATGCAAGGAGAACCCAGGAACCTTGTTCCAACTAGTCAATACCAACTCGGAGGCGTCCAAATGAAGTGAAGGAGCTAAACCAGCCAGATCAGGCTCAACGTCCATATGAACAAAAGGCGTCTGCCTCTTGATAGGCACACCTAAAAAATCAGCATATTCCTCAAGCGTGGGTGCAAGAACAAAATCCTGAAAAGTGAAACATCTCAACGGATGGTCGTAGAACTGCAGTAGAGCGTGCAACCCATTCAACTCGAACACAGAAGGTTTACGAACCAAACTGAGCAACTTGCCGTAAGATTTTCTGAACTCATCCCTCACAGAATCATCTGCTAAAGCTATCAAACCAGTCAGCTTAACCACATCAGGGGCAGGGAACTTGTAAGCCACGGTCTTCCTCAGAGAACCCATAACAATACAATAGGAGGCAAGAAATCATGGATCGGGGAAAATGGTACCTGCAACACAGACACACGTTAACGAAATGCAAATGAGTATGCAAACTAATGCAAAATGCAATCATGCAATAGGAGATCAAGGCAACTGCGCTGTGGAGATTCTGTATCAACAAAACCATAACGCTGCTCTATCAAGAACAACCACTGATGAGAAGAAAACCCTGGTGTAGGACCACAAATCTGCTCTGTCAAGAACAACCATCTGATAGGGCCATATACATAGGATCATAATTCTGCTCTGTCAAGAACAAATGTCTGATAATAAGGACCTCTGATATAGGACCAAGAAATCTGCTCTATCAAGAACAAACATCTGATAATAAAACTCTGTTCTATCAAGAACAAACATACATCTACTGGTGAGATCTTCAGACCCCAATCATAAATCTGCTATGTCAAGAACAAACATCTGATAATAAAACTCTGCTCTATCAAGAACAAACATACATCTGCTGGTGAGATCTTCAGACCCCAATCATAAATCTGCTCTGTCAAGAACAAACAACTGATGATAAAGACCTCTGATATAGGACCAAGAAATCTGCTCTATCAAGAACAAACATCTGATAATAAAACTCTGTTCTATCAAGAACAAACACCTGATAATGAGATCCTCAGACCCCAGTCATAAACCTGCTCTGTCAAGAACAAATACACATCTGATGATAAGATCCTCTGATCAAAACCTGCTCTATCAAGAACAAATACACATCTGATGATAAGATCCTCTGATCAAAACCTGCTCTATCAAGAACAAATACACATCCGATGATAAGATCCTCTGATCAAAACCTGCTCTATCAAGAACAAATACATATATGCAGATGAGAACCTCAGATCCCAACAAAACTGATCCACTATCAAGAAAACCAGGTGGTCTAAAGGTCAAAGTTTCCTGCAATAAACCCAACCCTGCTCACAAGTATGAACCTAAACTGACTCAAGTTCGGCATCCTATGCGTTCATCAGCGTCACATACATTCAAGAGGGGTGATACGATACCCAGAAGGTGTGGCATCACCAGCTCAAGAAGCGGCCTCACTCGGCTGAATCACAAATGATCGGTCTCCAGAGTCGACAATCCACCAAACCAGCAACCGTCTCAACCCAAAGGGTTGAAAGAGAAGCCAACCGGGAGAACCTCGTCTGAGCATGGATTTCATGAGACACTAGTGCCTGCAAAGCAAGCACGCGCCCACTAATTTCCACAACTAATGCTATGGTGTACTCAAGCCTGGGTCTGGCTTCTCACTCATCAGAATGCCCCTCCCACAACAGCACAGATAATCATATCATACTGAAAATAAAATGCGGGAAATAAAGTGCGATAAATAAACACAACCCAACAAGTAATCATACAAGCGCTAGGAATGACTCACATAGGGAGCCGGAGAACCAGAGATTCTGGGTTCGATCCCCAGCAGAGTCGCCAGCTGTCGCTTTTGCGAAAATAAGGTGCCGGCACAACAGAAGAGTCGCCCCCTTTCGTTATTTATCCCTCGGAGCGGGAAAGGAAACAATCGGAAAAACCTAACGAAAAAGGGTAAGACAAGGTCGTCGCAACCATTGTCTGGGTTCGGGAGTCGGTTACGCAAGGGGAAGGTATTAGAACCCCTCACGTCCGTCGTACTCGACGGGATCCACGCTTGTTGTGTTTACTGGACGGGCTGGTTTATCTATCTACCTATCAAGGCTGGCTTAAAAAGAAAAGAAAATGACTCGGCAAAGCGTCGCACTTTATACCTACGTATTCTCATCAGAGAACGAGAAATCAGAGTCAACGTAGTTCGACCTACGACGGGTTATGGGGAAGGTGGCTCGCCAATACATCAGTATTGTGCCTACGTACTCTCAATAAGTATGAGAGATCAGAGCTTACGTAGTTCGGGGCACTACGGTTTATTTCCTGTTTTTTACGGAAGAAGTGTTTTTTATTGTGTTTGCAATTTCAATCGCACTAAAGACTATGACCTGAGAGTGAATGCGTCGCATGTCACCCAAAGGGTACCATACTAAACATCCAGACTGTGGAAAAGAAACTCTCCCACAATCCTTTCTCAGATAGCTTAAGGCTCGTGACGTACGAAAGAAATCATTCATGATTACTGTATCTTAAGCTATTTTGAGATGAGAAGAGAACAAACTCAACTAGGAGGGAGACTATCAAGTCCTACTGTTGTCATGCCAAGGATTCATCCTATGGTTGAGGTTTGAAACAGGGAACTCCTAGAAGTTTTCATGCATAGGTTTCAACCTAAAGTTCTATCATCAATTCCTTATCAAAGGAAACGAGAGTCCTAAGGGATCATATCAATGATACACAGAAGATAAAGCATCAGCTTAAACAGTAAATAGTAATACGGTAAAATGCATGCAATGCAAGTGAGGGAGGAAATGTGTGTGGGGAATCAGCCTCCACAAGCTCATCTCAACCTCAAGCCAGAATGAATAACAGTAATCATACTGAAATAAAACATGCTATCAAGCAAGAACAGCAAACTGCAATCATACAGAAGAAATGAAATAAGATGCCATCAGGCAAACAAACCACATGGGCAAGGGAGCAGGGCTCTAGCGAATACCCGCAAGCAAAGCCATACAGTAACAGTACAAGCAGAGGGAGCAACTCAACCTCTAGTGCAATCATGCTCCTAGATTAAATCTATCTAGATATGGACTTATTCTAATGCATCAAGCAAGTCAAACAAGGCACATCAATACAGAAAAGAAAACAAAGAAGAAAGCAGATCAACTCCTCTCTCAACTCCAAGCTTCAGCTCTTCTAACAGCAACTCAGTCTTCAGACCTCAATCACTCTTGACAAATATCAATTTGCTTCTCCAGGTTTCAACCCTTTCAACATAAGTTTCAACTTATCTTCTTCTTCAAGCTTCAGCTCCTCAATCAGTTCCACCTTCAGGCTTCATTCTTAACCACAAGTATCAAATTGATTCCTTCAGGATCTCCAAGCTTCAAAGTAAGTATCAACTTAATCTTTGATCTTCAAGCTTCAGCTCTATACTCAATCTCAATTGAATCCTTTTCCTAAGTATCAACTTAGTCTTCAAGATCTCAAGCTCTCTTTGCTTTACCAGTCTCAACTTGGTCTTCTCTTCCTGCAAGCTTCAGCTTCTCAGAATAGTCCTCAATCACTTGGAAGTGTCAACTTCATCCTTCAATCTTTCCCAAGCCTCAGCTCTCCATTCAGTCTCAACTAGATCTTCATGGGGTCTTCAAGTATCAACTTGCTCTTGTCCTCTTCCATGCTCTGCAATGAAGTCTTCATCTTCACACTCAAGCCCAATATCTCTCAAGATACTCAAACCAAAGGAAATCACTTAACTGGATAAGTTGGGGTGTTAAACTGCTTATTGACCACCAAAGGTGACCTATAAGGGTTTAACATCAAAGGACTGGTTCCCTCAAAGGTTCTACCTCCTGGGTACCATCACTTATCCCTCCAAAGGAGGGAGGTGAATACCATAGAAGGACCTTGAATCATGGGGAGGAATGGAGGTGAAAGATACCATCCATGTTTAAGAAAGAAACTCATCTAAGTCTAAACTCTTCCTAATTCCTAACCCTAAAACAATAACAAAACAAACAAAGCCTCAAGCTCCTTCTCCAATCTTCAAGTCTTCTACTATGCTCCTCCATGCTCCTCAAAGCAAAATCAAGCCCACCAAGCCAAACAAAAACTCACAAAGCAAGGCAAACAAAAATACAAGCCCACAAGGGCAACACAATCAACAATCAACTACAAAAATCAATTAAAAATAGCATACTATCATATTAAAATCTAATATAATTTCTAGAGGATCCTATATACCTACCCTTAATAACCTATATGTCCCAATATCTATCTTGACCTAGAAACCCAAAATTATAGTGTTTTTGTGGACCTATGTTAAGGATTGACCTAAATCTACACAACCTAAAGTCATCTAACCAAAACTCATCAAAAATTAATCACAAAATTATGGAATAAATCCAGAGGGGAGCTAAAGTCCTAATCTAACTATCCTAAAAATAATGGCCTAAAAATATGAAGGGAACTAGCTAAACAAAATTCTACAAGTCTATGCATCAACATAAAAGGAATAAAATGCTATTAAAAGAGAAAATACACAAAAAATAATAAAAATGCATGAAATGCAAATATTTTGGTTTTATAATTTTCTAGACATTATAATGAAATGGTATAAAAAATCCCCATGCAAAAATCATCATTTTTCTATTTATTATGATTTTTCAAAGATTAATGAAAAATGGAGAAAAAGAAATTAAAATAAGAAATGCTGGGTGCAGATAGTAACTATATTCAGTTCAAAATGCAGATGGGCTTAAAATGGGGGTGCAAACAACATAAGCGCTGGGCCCAATTTCCATCAGAAAATCAATTCACTAATTATAAAGAAAAAGAAAAAGAAACGGTGCAAAGAGTAACAAAATTCAGTTCAAAACAACCATGGGCCATGAAAGAGGGTGGGGATATCAATCAAGCCCAATCTCCCTTTTAATGAAACGACGCGTTTAAGCTCCTCAGAACTTCCCTCTTCAAATGTGAGATTAAACCTCAGCCTCACGATCCACGCCCAGTCAACGGGTCCAATCTCCATCCAAGGGCCATGCCTTCATCTTCTTCCTCCAGCTAGGGTTCAAACTGAAGAATCCATGGAAGCAGAGCTTCAAGCTCCATCTTCAACAAACTCGTATCACCACAATTATCCATGAAAAATTAAGATTCCAAACCCTAATCCACTCTAAATTCCATGCTGATCACAACCATGGCCTCAAAATCAATTGAAGTGCCCTAAATCTCCAAACTCGATCCAAGATCAAAAATAAGCTCAAACATCAACTTCCACAATTCTTGAAATTAACTACCTCAGAATGATCACCACCTCACACTGGTTAATTCTTGATATCAAATTCAAATTATAGCTCACTATATCTCATGTTCTTGGTCAAAACAAAAATGGTGTCACCAACTGAAACTTCACCAATTGATCTCAAACTTTCCAGAATCCATCACCTAATTGTCTCTAACCGCTCTAACCTAACAATTCTCCCTAATCATGCTTAAATTATGGTGTAGAAGAAAGTTTACTAACCTGTCAAATCTTGAACACCAGATAGGGTAATCCTCCACTTCAAGCTCTCAAATTCTTGAGAATCGATCCTTGAATGATGATAAAGCTTCTGTTTGTAAAAGATTGGGCCAAGAAAGCTTGAATCTCCAAACCCGATTGTGACTTGCAACCTTCAAAATCTAAGTGCTATCTCTTCAATTCTCCATGGTTTTGCCTTCAATTTGGTCTGCACAGCTTCAGTGTGATCAAGGGAATGTGTTTGGATTGAAAGAAGGAATGGAAATGAATCAGAATGTGGAATTTGATTTCAACTTGCAATGGAAGCAATTGAAATGGCTATCTCACTCTCCTCTCAAATCTCTCACCAACCTTGCATCTGAGCAAGTTCTATACACTATATAGAATGGTTTAGACTCATCTAGAACCATCTGGAATCATCCAATGAGAAATTGGAATTCTCATGTCATGAGTTTATGGATTCATCTCATCTCACATGCCATCTCATGCCATAACTCTTGCAGCCCTCGTAACTGACTTGAAAATCTCCCTAAATGAGATATATGGTGTGTTAAGACACTTTTCTAGCTTGTACATTGCCTTTCCTTGAGTTTTGCATTTGTACCTTATTATGCAAGCAAGCATTTTCCAAAGCAGCCCCATGATCTAGTCCTCAATTCAAAAAAGTGGCTGAACCATTGTTTCTAAAATGTTCTTTGGAGTCAAAATGACCTATCATATGCCATGGTTTGGATGTGTAACTTGGAAATCTCAATTTCCAACTTCAACTTATTTAACTTATGCCTCCATTTTAGGTCATTTTTATCACTTTTTGCTACAAGCTTTTTCAACATCTCATGACCTCCCTACTAGCCTTAAAACATCATTCTAAGCAAGTTTGATGTTGAAGATTTTTCCATTTGAAGCTTGGAAATAGGAGTTATGGCCTTATGCTTGAAATGACCTATAATCTCCAAATGACCAAAATGCCCTTGACTTGTCAAAGCCATAACTTGAGTTCTACAAATCCTATCAAGGACTTCTAGTACTCTCTAGAAAGATAAGAAGATGAGGAACAACATTCATGTTGACCAAGAGTTCATAGGAATCATACTTCTAGGGAAAAATTTGGATGCAAGTTGGGTGACTTTCAAGGACCCAGATTCACATACCTCAGATGACCTGTAACTTGCCAAAGTCATAACTTGAGCTCTACAAATCCTATCAAGGACTTCTAGTACTAAAATTAAAGCTAAGAACAAGATATACAACATTCATGTTGGGGGTAAGATGAGATGACCATCACATCTTGAGCTAAACTGCCTTGAAGATAGGGATCAAACTAGGGGATTTTACATTGTCAAGCCTTGGAAACCCTCGCTTGAAACTTCTCAAACTCTTCAATCATGATGAGTTGACCTTGGAATAATCCTTATAGCATCTCAATGCATCAATCCATGATCACATGGCTCTTGGATTAGGTCTCAACCCTCTCCTAATCATCAGTTGACCTAGGGTTGACCCAGTCAAACCCTAACTGCACCACTCATGGCTGAGTCTTTTTATTCTTGTACAATGGCCTCTTTAGGCTTCATGATGGCTTTAAAGACATCTCATAAGCTCTCTCAAAGATTCAAGTCCATCCTCATAGCTTCAGAATCATCTGAGGAGCTCCCACAACTCTCAAGTTATGAGGCACACAACCTTGGTTTCAACCAATCTCTCTGAGGATCTTCTCACTTCTATGACAAGGATATAAACCCTTGAACACTTGAATAACCTTCTTGGCTAGCTTTAAACTCTTGATTGGTACTCATACCTCTTGATGAACACAAGCTAGGTAAATAAATGTTGGTCAAATTTTGGGGTGCAACACCTACGTATCCTGATGGGAGCGGAAGCAGAATATTCGTAGTTCCCCTTAATGAGGGTGAGGAACTCTTGATTATGGTCAAGGTTCCAGGGGGAAGTAAGTATTCATAGTGAGACACTTATATGGAGTGCGGCGACTCCAAGTTTAAGTTTAAGTTGAAAGATAGGTAAATAAGTATCCTCATCAAAAACTTACGTGAAGTACATCGACTCCGGTCCTAAGACTAGGATAACGGTGAGTGTCTATGGCAGGACGTTATAGGGAGTATGGCGAATCCAATCCTAAGGCTAGGATAAGGTTAAGGATTCAGAATCTTCTAACATTGACACGACAGTCAACAGGAAGAGATCCTTTCTTGGAAGGTATAGTGCCTTTACGATCTTAGAAGAGATTAGAAACATTATTAATGTAAATGTATCCTTGAAAGACCTCGGTCTTAATGAAGGTAACTTAATTAAGTCTAAAAAAATAAAGTCAAGATGTAAATAGCTGATCATAACGTCTATACACCTATTCTGCTCTAATTCAAATGAATCATGACCAATGGGGCAGTGGCGAATAAAGATCGTCAAGGATTCAACTCAAAATCTGATTTGAAGTTAAGATCGAAAACTAGATACTTCAATAATTAATTAGAATTGTTCAAATTCTAAAGAATTAAAAATGAAACTTAAACATACTTATTACTAAAATCAATAAATAAAATAGCAAAAAAAAAGAGATAAATTGAAAAACTATAAATGAGAAAAGAAAAAAAATGTTTTTTTTAACGTGTGGGCCGAGCCCAATCAAAAAAAAGAAATGGGCCTAAAGCCTGCCCGTGTTTATGAAAGGGGAAAGTAGAGAAAACATCAGCCATTCAAAGCTTATCCCTAAATCGCTTCCTCTGTTGTGATGTCCACCGCTTTCGCCGTCTTCCTTCGATACTCATCAGGAAACTAGAAAATCACAGCGACAAGATTATCAGCTGGCAACGGCGAGCAACATACTCCCTCTCCCTCTGCTCACTGCTTCGACTAATTTCATTCTCGACTCGCAAGTTCTTTCGGCCTCAACAAATGCAAAGTTTTTCGATTCGAGGAAATTCATACAATTTGACTCATCAAGCAACAAACACATGGTGCGTATGTGATACGTGAGCAAGGTGGGGAGAAATTACCTATCAAATTTCTTCCGGCGCGTCTTCAGCGGCGAGGTTTGATTATGTAGGTACGTCTCGAATATTTCTCTTCTACTCCCTTATGTGTGTATTGTAATGACGGGTGTATAAAGATTTGATGATTATTTTGATCTGTCGTGAGTTTATCGATATGATATGTATATGTTCATTTCTGTTTATGACTCTCCTCCTCCGATTTTTCTGCTTCTTATTGCGTTTTCTGTGATTTTTACTTTTGTATATGTATGTAAACGATTTTTTTCGAATCTGCTGCAAATGAGTGGTGTGTTTCTACTGATGTGAATTCAGAAACTAAATAATGCTGTAATTTTTCACCCCTGCTGCTATGTACCGTGAGGAGTTTACAGTGTGTATGTGAAATCTCTTTTTCTTTTTTCTCTTCCCCCTTGTTCTGTCTTGTGAATTCTTCTTTTATGGGCCTTGCAAAATCCTGGAATTAATTGCTTATTCGATTTTGATGTGAAGCTAAACACGACTGCCTGCTTGACGAATGTATTTCCCTTTTCGAATTGCTTTGTTGACAACTATTTTGGAAACGATTTTATACTGCCCTGAACATGTCTGATCTTGTTTTGGAAAAACATGGATTTATCCTTGTGATGAATGTTATTTCCTAATCCAATCAAACATGTTCTGACACATTTGAATTCTTTCCGTGTTTAATTTTAAATGCTTGACTATGCTTTGATGTTAATGAGCACAAGTACTGATTTTGTGAATTGTTGAATGTTATTGCTAGGTTTTGTTTTCTTCATATGCGATAAACGAAATATCATAAACCATCCTTCTTTGATTCTGTATTTACAACCACAAATGGCGTCCTATAGCAACTCGTGAATGTTCAGACGTGTCCTTTTGAGGGCTGGGTGCGAAACAAAAAGCAACGAGTTCGAAGTCCAAGGGTGAAGATTAAATTATGATTGATGCATATTTTATCAATTCATTCTCCATGTGTTACCTTACATTGTTGTTGTTGTTTTTTTTTTAGAATGGTTTTGATTTGTATCCAATTCACCTTTTATTTAGAACAACTTGTAGAATAACGACTTGTATGTTTACTTTTTTTCTTTTGTAAGGATAATTTGTGATCTGACCTGATCAAAAGGGGATCACTGTCTGGTCACGCTCTGCTGAACTGCTGCCTGTTCACCAGTGTATGAGGAGGAGGATGGGGGTGTACCTGCAAGACACTCCGATGCCAAAGTGAGAGATTGGACAGAGTGATAGCAAATACAGAAATTGGGTGAGAATTGAATACCTAACCCTCTTGTGGAAGAGGGTATTTATAGAGAGACCCCAGCGCTGGGCCAACGGTCACTTGAGTTGGGCTGGAAGACCAGGCCCAACCCAAGTGACTGCTAGGGCTTACGTGGCATAGTGAAGACCAGAACATGGTCTTCGCCCTAGTTCAACTGCTCCGTGAACTCCGGAAAGTGGGTTTGACCTGCTCTTTCGGAGGTGGGTAGTTGGTAAGTGACGTGTCCCCGCAAAGGGGAGAACATGGAGATCATGGGAGGGACATGTCTGACCTGCTCGACAGGAGAGAAGATTATGTCCACGAAGGGCATAGTCTACCCGGTGGGAGTAACGTGCCCGACGGAGGGCATTGTCTGCCCAATGGCATCCTAAGCCAGTTTGGGCCTGCTAAGTAATATTGGGCTGGGCCTTCTCGGTCAGGCCGGGGCCCAGGCCAGAACAATTTGGAAAGTAAAATAAAACTTATGTGTTCATCTTTGCATTTTGTGTTTGAATTAATCAATCCTTGAATAAATCCAACCACAGTTTGAGTTTAAACAAATAAACCACTTAAGTTTTCATGAGCTGTAGACTTTGCTTTGAGAATTTCTTCAACATTGAGACCAAAAAAAAAAGATTTCCGCAACATTCTTTGGACTTTTTAGAGAGAAATTGTCCATTTTGACGATTTGAACTTTGTACATGGTTTGAACTGGTAATTTTGAAATGAACCTGTATGTTTTCACATCTTGAATTTCCTTTATATTTTGGAATGGTGTTTAAAGAATGAGGACTTCTTAGCTCATATGGTGTGAATTGTCATCTTGAATGAAGAGTTTCTATGGTGGAATGTGAGTCCTTGTACGAGAACTATCTTGAATCATAGTTTAACTTAGACTTTGTAAGCAACAAAAAAATTAATCGGAGAAACCGTAAATCCTAAGCCTTGAATTCCCCTTGAGAGTTCTTTTTGAACTTGATTCACGATTCCATCCCAACCTTTTGCTTCCAAGCACATGGACCACAAACAAAAAAACCTTAGAACAAAATCTTGATCTTTTGTTAAACACGTGACTTTCTTGAACTTGATGTTCTTCCTCAGTATTATATGGGAATGAATTGGTATATTTTCAATTAAATCACTCCTGACATCTTTGAGTTTTAAAAATGAGAAAATATTGCAACTTGAATGAATAACATCCATTTGAACTTGAGGTTTGTAAAACAATAGATTTTGCACCTAGTGAAATCTAATCATGCCAAAAGTTCTTTTGAATCAGAACTCTTAATAGTTTATGGTAATCCCATTTGAATACCAACTTGTAACGATGCACAAAATCTCTTTGAAATTACAACTTGAGCATGAATCTTGAACTTGGATTTGAAGTTAAAACTTAATGAATTCACTTGAAAATTTGTATAGAACATGAATCTTGAACTTCAATTTGAGAGCTTTTTGCCTAAACTTGACTCCAGGTTTTTTTTTCTTCCAATTTTACCGTCTCAAATTGTATGATTCACAAACTACCGAAATCCAAACTCTTCCACTTGACAACTAATAATCCAACTTCGCGAATAAAACCAAAATATGCCATGAGGAATCATTTGAAAATGGGGATACCACTTGCAAGACAATACATCACAAAATTTTGACTAATCCTTAAATAACCATCCTTGAAACCAAAGAACCGAGAAACCCTAATTCTCCTTGGGAAGACCTCTGAGAAATATTGAGGATAAGTGACCTTGCATTGATTACGGGAACATAAGAATGATGGCATATCCTTTCTTTTATGTCTGCATGGATTCAATATAACTTGCAAAGGAATAGAACTATGATGAGCATACACACAGAGCCTTCGTGACCTTCAAACCTTCTGCAGCAACCCTATCCTCACAAATGACACAAACAACGTATAGTAAATTGGTTAGCCATGCATGGATGATTGACCTAGATGCTATGCAAAATATCGATGAATCTAAGGGTAAAATTTAGGGTACAACAATTAGCATTTCAACTTATTTCCCAAATCTGAAATCAAGGAGAAACACTACCAAAACCTAATGTTAGAAGGTCTTCACTGCTTATTCGTTTGAAGTTGGCATTGGTGAAGGATTCATATGAAAGAGTAATCTGTCTCTGCCAGTCATTACTGCTTCTGAAGAAGCATATGAGTCCTGCAATAAAAATCAAGTATTAAAGAGAAATAGATTATACCAAATCTATCTTGCTTCAAATTTGATAATAAGGGGCCTGTTATTTAAGGTGATATCTTAAAACACTCAATTGCTACTTGATTGAGGGTCATCATAGAAATTGAATTAAAGGACAAGTCTATGAGAAATCTTTCAATTCTTCTTCGTGTTCTATAAGCAATTACATGATAATTCTTTAATTTTTTATGCCATTTTCTGATAGCTAACATCATATAGTTCTTTGCTTATCAAAGATTTCAAAGTCTTAATCCAAGACAATAAAATCAATGATTCTGCTAAGAACAAGATCTTGTTCATAACATGACTTATCCTACACTGATACTCTGGAATGAATCATGGTAATGCTATCAGAGTGTGATATAAGGCAAAGGAAAGCTTGTATGGACTTTCATGTATGGTCTCATAGGAATATGAGTACCATCACTCAAATGTATTTGTGCATATATCGAAGAAAGGAGTATAGGCATCTTCCCTGGTACTTATCAAAGATTGTTTACAACATTTGATGGAAGAAAATCCTACATCCCAGATTCAAGTGCTAGAGGTACTGAGTTTGGTGAAAGAAGTGGAGTCAATGTTTTAACAATAATTGAATCAAAATCCACTCAAAGCGGTGTTCAGACTATATGGTCAAGTCTGAATACTGATACGAGTCTGACCGAGAAAATAACAAAAAATGGGTTATGTTCTTTTCTAGCTTATTTCTTGATTCAATGAGATATTTGTGTATATGTAAATACAAAGTATTTGTTATATTTCTATAGAAGTTATTTTGATGAAAGAATCTTCATAAATCTTTAAAAACAAACTATGTTGTATTTATGTATACTGAGTATTTCATTAGCTAGATGATGATCATATTTATGGAAACAATTTCCTCATTTTTTGTGATGTTACTGCTGCTTGTTAGCTGTCAAAGGAAACTATTCAATATTATTTAATCACTCATGGCTCTTGCTTCAAGAGGAAATGTCGGTTTTGAATAGAATCTTGGAGACTAATGAGTGACAGAAGATATCTCTCTCTAAGTCTAGATATATTAGATTCTATTGGATGATAGCTTCTGAAAATTATGAGACTCTGAGATTCAGAAGAAGATTCTTTACTTTTGATAAAACAATTTAAGTAAAAGGTTTTACAAAAACTTTTATATTACTTAAATTTCATAAGGTTGAAAATCATCTAGTGGATTCAGGAGATCTGTTGGATAAGAACATTTTGGTAATGATGCTTTCTTTTCATATATTTATTTTCTATATCCCCTGTCTTGTGAAATAACATTTTGTGTCCTTTTTCTGACAAGATTCTTATTCATTTAGAATCTTGTTCAGTTCATTTTGTTTCCTTTGTCTCAGTCTCGCCCCTTATGGACCCTTTCAGGATATACCAATACACAGTCGCTCAAGCATGACACTTCAGTTGATTCCCTCAGGTGAGATGTCTGTCGAGTCCCTCAGGCAAGACATCAGTTGAGTCCCTAAAGTGAGATTTCATTTGAGTCCCTTAGGCAATACTTTAGTTGAAAACCTCAGGAAACTTTTTTCAAGGAGGCAAGGATCTTCTAGTTCAAGTCGAGCATTCATATTGCCCTATTCAAGAAGACAAGGATCTTCTAGTGGAAGTCCTACATTCATATTACCCTTTTCAAAGCGAAAATGATCTTTTAGTGGAATACCAACATTCATATTGCCCTTTTCAAGAGGAAATGATCTTCCACTAGAAGTCCAACATTCATATATTGCCCTTTTCAAGGCGGCAAGGATCTTCAACTAGAAGTCCAATATTCATATTGCCCTTTTGAATGCATAAAGGATTTTCTAGTAGAAGTCTATCATTCATATTTCCCTTTTCAAGGTGGCAAGGATCTTCTAGTGGAAGTCCATCATTCATATTGTCAACAAAGACAAAATAACATGTTGCAAATGATAAAGGCTCCAGAGAGACTCATACATTGATAGGAGACTCACCTTTCTAACAATCAACTATAATAATATCTTAGATTGATAGAATTTTAAAATTTGAGAATGAGTTGTCCATCTAACTCTTCATACTTGTAGGCTTCATGAGGCAGTCTCTGGTATATCCAATATGGTCAATACTATAAAATATGCTTTTAACATCGAACACGAAATGCATTTTACCTCGGCTACAATAGTGAGGTAATGAAAGACGTCATGAAAAGTAATGACTTATCACCTCGGTATTTAAACATTGAGGGGTAAATTAATTTTTCACATGTGTTTGAACCCTAACATCTTCATTTTTATTATTTACAAAACTAGCACCTCATACATTTCGGTTTACAATAAAATCGAGAAGTAAGTTAGACTATTTTTTAATTGAAATTCTTTACATTGTTTACATAGAAAGCAAATAAAAATAATTTGTTTACAAACTAAAATTTTTACCCAAAATATTACATTGTTTACATAAAATATTAAAATAAAAATTAATTTATCCCTGAATATCATATGTTGGATCTTTGACTCCTTGATATTTTGGCAAGATTAAATGATTCACTTTGCAAGTATTTATTTCTGATATAAAACAAAAAAAAAGGGTTAGAAAAAAAAAGCGTTAAAAAAATAAATGATTTTCTACTCAAATGAATATTTAAAAACGCAAACCTTTAACCCATATAATGTTATGCACTTGCAATTTGTCATAGAGAACTCCTAATGACAAAAATTATAGAGTATTTACCTTAAACCTAGATAATTTTCTACACTTGTAATCCATAATAAATATAGATAGTTTCAAACGTTTCATGACATTTCTTTATCAATTATGGACATCAGAAGGCCTTTATAATGGAAGTTTTTAAGGTTTCACGTGGATGATTAATAGTAATGTCTTGATTGTTGATAATTAGGAAATGGACAACAAAGATTTGTTTAAGGATGGTGATCAATATCTAAAATTATCATGCTAATTTATCCCATTGGTTTTTAACAAAAATCGAGGTGAACATGATTTTTTTTAATTACATTGTTTACATAGAATATTGAAAAATAATAATACAGCAAAACTAGAATTTTGGTGTATGGAGTTATTTGTTTAAGAAGCTGCACGCATCCAATTTCTAGGAGTTATATGTTCCTATCATCGAATGCATCTAACTTCTAAAGGAATTATCTGTTCTAACATTGAAAAAATGTTTTTCTGCACTTGCCATCCATCATATTCATAGATAACTTTTACAAGCTTCTAAATACAACAATAACAACAACATCAACACCGTTTTGTCAGATGAATCCTAAAAGAATGTTGCATTCGAGTTTGGAGCGGCTACAAATACGTTAGGATTAAAGTAAAATCTGTTTAATGAGTGCTTTTATAGTAAAATCTGATTATCTTATCCCTCGGTTATTAAGGAAACCAATAGAATATATCATTTAGTTACAAAAATTTGTATAATAAAAAAAAGGTTCCTGAAATGTTTTTCCCTCGGATTTTTTAAATAACCGAGATAATATGTGGTTTTTATTTCTAAAAAAATAAATCATGACACGCTTTGGAATCATATCACTAGGATAGCAATGATCATCCATATTAAAAAATTTAACGTATCTTTTGGATTTTTAAGGAGGCGTTTGAGCATCTCTGATTGTTTTACTTCCTATTTTCCAGTTTATTTAAACATTATTCCTAGTTTCAACATCTCATTTCCAACTCTTTGTGTCTTCAAAGCTAGTTACTTTTACATTCTTCATGGACCCGTCTACATTAATCTCGTTAAAGAGTTCTGGTTAAATGCCTCTATTGAGCCATCTGGTCATGATGCTGAGTCAATGCAGTTCTATATGGCTCTCGTATCACAGTTACTCAGTCACTTATTGGTAGAAGATAGGTCAATAGATAAAAAATTTAAAACCAAACTTTTGGCAAAAATGGTTTTCAAAAGTTTTATGGCATAGTGGAAACAACCCAATCTAATAGTCTAATCAAACCTCTATCGAAAACCTTGGATATGTGTAAAGGTACACAAACGTATGAAAGAGACAAAAAAATTCCGAACTATAATAAATCACAAGCAATTGAATGATAAGCTATGCGTAAAGCTTATCCCCAATGATCAAAACACACAAAAACACAATAAAGAAATTTATCGAACATTTTGTGTGCAATCAATATCGTTTGTAAATTTAATTTGTTTTGTTGTTCTTAAAACCAATCACAATCAAACGGATTATGATTATATCAATAAAACTTAATTTAAAAAATATTGTCAAAATAATTTCCAAGCGAATTGATCAAACGAGCAACGGATTCAACAATTTGTAAATCAAAATTAAAGAGGGGTGGAGAGAAAAAGAGACACACAAGGATTTGTTTAGGCAGTTCCCAAATCGGCCTCGCTATGGGTACTTCTGCCCTCAATTCGAATTCGAATTGAGATAACTCCAATTAACCTTACTTTGCAAACAATATATATACAAGAAATGAAGAACTACAACCCTACAAACCCTATGGTTTGTTGTTGATTCTACCACCTCTAAAACCCTTGATCGAAGATTGATCAAGTCACCAACAATGCTGCTTCAATTCAGCATTTCTTGCTACTTCCTTGCAAAGCACCTCCTTGTGCTAAGGCTTTCACACATTCGAATTAATCCCAAACACTCACTTTTTGAATCCAAGATTTACCAACACGATTCACCATCTCACGCTACTCCCTTGCAAGGCACCCCTTGTCCCAAGGGTTTCACTAATCGAATCTAAATTGCATAATCTTATCCAAAACCTACAAATCATCACGATCTTGAAGGAAAACCCCAACTTGGTCTTCTTATTTTATATCCTCAAAGTTGTCAACCCAATATTCTCAGTACAACAACTTAATTGGACGTTATCAAACCTAATCTAGATGGTCACCCAATCAAAAAATGATTATCTGTAGTTTAATTGTGTGTATGCATAGAAGAGAGGTTGAAGATGATGATAATCATTTGAAATCCTGATTTCATATAGGTTTTACTCTCTAGAAACCTTACTAGTAAATGATGCGTGTATCAAGTATTTATAAGTATGCAAGTTTTGAAGCAATAGGAATGCAAAAGAATGAAGAAAATTAAGAATGTTTTAAAGAACGCATCGCATGCATCGACCTATGAAAGCTATAAGTTGACCTATCAAAGCAAATGTGCCAACCTATCAAGGTCTTAGGTTGACCTAAAAAGGTCTTGTGTCGACCTCGTGTCTACCTAAGTTAGTCAAAACATGACAGTGGCTGCAGACTTTATTAATGGGGCATGGGTGTCGACCTGACCAACCTATGTTATTAGTACCATGTTTCTATGGTTCTATGATTGGCTAAATTTTGGTAAAATATGATTCTGTACTAATGTTATCCAGGATGTCATTACCAAAGTCATGACATCAAGGTCTAGTGCAGCAAGAGCTAGCTAGAGCAAATGACAGTAATGCTGGCATGTGTTTTGAACAGGATGTCATTACCAAAGTCATGACATCACTGTCTGGTGTAGCAGGAGCTGAAGAAAGAACTGCTGTCATGGAGCAGAGGCTGAAGAAGGAACTGCTGACATGGATGTCATTACCAAAGTGATGACATATGAAGAAAGAACTGCTGTCATGGAGCAGAGGCTGAAGAAAGAACTGCTGTCATGGATGTCATTACCAAAGCAATGACATAGCTGTCTAGCAAAGCAGGTGCTGCTATGTGATAGCAGTAGCCACAACAGGTTGAGTTATGGTGAAGTTCCTCACAGGTGGTGGGTGAGGTATGCAGCCACAACAGGTTGATTTATGATGAAGTTCCTCACAGGTGGTGAGTAAGGTGTGCTGTCATGTCTGCATGACAACAGAAGGAGCTGCTAGTGTATATCTCTTGACAGAGTTGGTTTGGTTTGATGAGACTAGGTTGAATATACCTCATCAGGAAGTACAGGTCAAAGATATTGATTAGGAACAAGAGCAGAGTGTATTGATATTCATAAAAGGATCTTGGAGACCTTTTAGGAAACTTTAATATAGTTGTTCCTACTGTTATTCTGCAGAAGATTGGGAGAAGCCATGACTTGTGTGAAGAAGATTCTGCAGGAGTGTTCAGCAGTGTTAATTTGGTCAGCTAGCATAAAGAAAATTGAATGTCATGACTGAATGTTATGACATTGGTAGTATGACATCAGGTAGCTGACAGTCATGTTGGTTTTCTGTTACAGTGCAAGAGTTATCTCATTCTAGATTTCAGGAGACTTATTAGGGTTCCCTAGTTATCTTAGGAGAGATTCTAGGCAGTGCTGACCATATCATGAATCGTCATTCAAAGCACCTTGAACTGTGGAAATTAGCTTTACTTTGTTAAAACTAATGTTTGGATCAGCCCAAGCCCAATCTGCATTTCTATAAATGGAAGAGCAGAAGCAAGGAAAAAGTAAGCACTCACAGCAAGAAAACCAGAGTGTAAAATAGAGGTCTAGGGTTTGAGAGTCCCTTGTGTGTAAGTTACCCTTTGTATCTTTTGATACATTGAGGTAGACATATTTGTAAGTGAAGAAGGCTAGTCTTCACGTGCAAAATTCTGTTTAGGAATACTTGTAATCCAAGCAATTGTCTGGTTGATAATTGCATTGGTTAGGTAGATTCTAGGCTGTGTCTCACTCAAAGTTGTGAAGCAAGAGTGTGTGAGTTCCTTGATCAAAGCTGTGAAGCAAGATCAAGGTGAGTATGAAGTGTCTCTTCATATTGAATTATGTAATTGTTTGATATCACTGTTGTGTGATTGAGGGGGAGTGAATGGGTATACTCAGGTACTAGAGTGTCTCTAGGCTGAAATTGCATTGGGTAGAGATTAAGTGAGGAGTGTAAACTGGAGGTTTAACTCTAGAGATTAAACTGGATTTCCTTCCTGGCTTGGTAGCCCCCAGATGTAAGTGGTGTTGTCACTGAACTGGGTAAACAATTACTGTGTTATTTATCTTTCTGCGTTTATAATTCAGCACTTTAAATGGTTAGATAAATAGTCTGTCAGACAACAGATGTTACAACAGACGTCATGACGTTGATCATGACATTGGCACAATTTAAGTAAATTTAAATTGGTTACCCTCTGTCCTTGGTCTGTTCAAGCAGAGATCAATGTTCTTGGAACATCTGAAATCTGCATACCAGAATTTCAATTGGTATCAGAGCAGGCATCCTGTCTATTTTGGATGAGATCTTGGGAGATACTTTATGGTGTTTTGAACAAGGAGAAGCTTTAGCTGATGTGCTGTTCTTGCTGAATGTGTGAGCTACTGCTTATGGAGCTAAGGAGAAGCTTGTATCTGCTGCTGTGCCCTATAATACAGGAACTTCTCTGACCTGCTGTATGTTCTGTCAAAGAAGGAGCGACTACTTCTGTCCTATAGGATGTTCTGACTTCCTATTTAGGGCATGTTCTTTTGGTGGTTCCGCTGCATATGTTTTCTGATGAAAGAACTCTGGTAGCCCTGGAAGAAGATTGCCATAGATTCAGTTTAATACATGATTGTGGCAGTTGTGTAGATGATTGGAAGATGGTGTTTGCAGCTGTGCTTGGTGTCGCTACTGCGAAAATCGGCGCCGGCTGAACAGAAGAGTCGCCACCGTGCGTTATTTATCCCACGGGAGGGAAAGGAAACGCTCAGAGTAAACCTCTCACAACACGGGAAAGGTATGGTCATCGCAACCAAAACCTGGATTCGGGAGTCGGTTACGCAAGGGGAAGGTATTAGCACCCCTCACGTCCGTCGTACTCGACGGGATCCACGCTTGTTTTCAGGTATGGATTGTTACTCTATCTAAACTATAGGTCAAGGGTTAAAAAGAAAATAAAATGAAAAAATGACTCGGCAAAGTATCGCACTTTATGCCTACGTATTCTCGCCTGGAACGAGAAATCAGAGTCAACGTAGTTCGCCTACCTACGGGAAAGGAGGGGAAGGTTGCTCGCTAGGATATCGCATCCTATGCCTACGTACTTTCACACGGCATGAAAGATCAGAGCAAACGTAGTTCGGGCCACGTACGACACAGGCTGGTCTTGATTGTTTTTATTCCTTCTGAAAAAGGGTTTTTCTGATTAACAGTCCAAGCGGACAAAAATGACGTCTTGATGAGTTCACATTCTTTTACGAAAGAAGTGTCTTTTATTGTGTTTGCAATCTTTATGTGTTTTTCTGTTTGTTTTGAGAAAGAAAGAGACAGAACTCTAACCTACGGTTGCGAAGGGAAACAAACTAACCTAATGTTATCATGCATGGGTTAAGACCTAGTGTCTATCATGCTCCTCTCTTGCACAGAGAGAAACAGAGATCCTACGGGATAGGCAGAAACAGAAACAATATCAAATATATACAGTAAAACAGTAAAATGCATGGATGCAACAATACAAGCGAGGCAAGGGAGTCCCACTCAACCTCGAACCTAGAAAACAATAGGCAAAAGTGAACAGACCTCACTTTCAACCCAACAGGGTAAACATCAAACAATACAGTCCAGAAAACCAATCAATACATCAGCAATAAAATACAACAGCAAAAGAAACAGCATCAGCAGCTCTGAATCAACATCTGACTCCAAGTAATCTCCAATCAGCTACAGGCTTCAACAAGCATCAATCTCCATCTTCATGACCTTCAGGCAAAGGGCTTTGATCATCAGTCTTCTATCTGCAATGGCTTTTCTTCAAGCTCAAACCTCCAGGATGAGGGATTAGTCACAAGAGTGAATTGGGTGTTAAGCAATCAGCTGACTACCAAGGGTGGTGAACAGACTGCTTCTAACACAAGAGACATTTTCTCTCAAGAGTTCTATCTCATAGACACTGTCACCAAGCCTTCCAAAGGAAGGGGGTGAGTGTCTTAGAGAGACTCTGAATCACAGAGAAGAATGGATGCAGACAAGGCAATCCATGTTTGAGAAGCAAACTTTCTAACCTAGAGCTCTGCCTAGCTCCTAAACCCTAGTCTCCTCAACATTTACTAGCAAGAATCTCCTCTTCAACTCTGGCAGTTGATCTTCAATCTCTGGATCTCCAATGGTCTTCATCTCCTCAAGTCTTCAGCTCTCCCAAGTCCCCAGACAATCCCAATACCCAAGCAAGCAAGCAATAATCCCCAGAGGGCACACCACACCAGTCAATCAGATATACAGACAGTATTAATAGCAGTAGGGGAACCCTGACTTTTTCTAAGGGGATCTAATAACTACCCATAGCCCCTATAGTCCCATAACTAATCTAGTTAAATCCTAGGTCCTAAGGGAAAAAATCAAATCTCCTAAGTCATCACCTAAAACCCTAATTTGTTCATGTTGTTCAAGCCTACATTAATCACCTAAATTTAATTTCTAAAAATGTGAACTAAGTTGTTTCTACAAGTTCAATATCTCATCTAAACACCCTAAAAAGAATGAACAAAAAATAAGAAAGCATTTAATAGAACCAAAATCATTAAAATCATGCATGAAATGAAGCTATTTAAAATGACATTTATTTAGAAAATATGGAAAAAATATGAAATAAAAATAAAAATGCAATTTTATTTTCCTATAATTTTCTACACATCCTAAAGAAAATAGTGTAAAAAGAATGAACTAAAAATGAATTTTTATGCATTTATTATGAATTAATGAAAAATCAAAAATATTAAGAGAAATAAAAAAACAAATGAAAGAAATAAATGGGGGAGGGGTGTAATTAATAGGCGCGTTCAGTTAAAATCAAGATGGGCCAGCAAACAGGGGGGTGTGGTTAGCGAATCACTAAGCCCAGAACTAAGTCAGCAATTGAAGAAAATAAAAAAACGAGCTGGGGGGTGAAAATAGCACAAGGAATCACGTTCAGAATTGATTTGGGCTTGGTACTGGGGGTGGGGATATCAATACTACTCAGGCCCGCCCGTTTCAATTAATGAAACGGTGCGTTTGGCACCTGACTCACTTCCCTCCAAATCTGCTTCAAATCTCAGCCACTCGATTACTTCCCAAGTCAAAGGTCCAACACCAAACAGACGGTCCAGATTACGTCTTCCTCCTTGGTTCCTGAACTTAGGGTTTCCCTCCATGGCCACCATGCACGAGCTAACTTCCAGCTCTCAGTTCTCCATCACCAGTCCATGAAACGCCACGCCATAAACACGAAAACTACTCAGAATTCTTCCCTCTACAATCCTATGGTCTCAGTTTGCTTTGAAATTCACTAGATCAACAAACCCGATAGCAACAAGATCTGGTCCCCATGAACATACTCTGAGATGCATCATCACAATTCTCCATCAAACTTGCACTAATCTAACCTATAACTAATGGTGATTAACCTGATCTATCAAGCTAAGATTATGATGCATTAACCTAAGAGTTTCAAGCCCTAACAGTTTTGTACACCTGCTAATCATCATCACCAAACCACTCCAAATTCATCCTAATTGCTCTACTAACCTTCTACATTACATCTAAACTAACAAAATCATGCTAACCTAATTGAATTAAGCTGTTTGAATGAAAACACACCTGGTGGAAAATCTTGAAAACAGCTATGGAGACTTGTGGATCTGAGGCTTCCAAGGCTTGGATCTTGATCAATTAACTCAATACTCAATTCTGTATGCAATACTTTGATGATTCCTGGCCTGAATTGTGCTGTCCAATGGAGATTGTGATTTTGATGTTGATGATGGAAGTGCTCGAAAATGGAGGAATCACACTTGATTCTTGATTGAATTATGATCCATGATGATGAAACAGTATAATGAAGTTGATTTTGATGATGATTTGGTGAAGAATTTGAGGAATTGGAATGAAACTTCAATGAAAAAGAATGAGAGAATTTGGGAGATTTTTGGTGAAAAATGAAGCCAACCCTTGATCAATCCTCATTTCATGAATATATAGGGCTCACATGAACATTCTAGATCCATCTTACACATTCCCTTGCCTTCCAACTTTGATCCATTTTTGAAATGTTTCTTAAAAGGCAAGTAACCATGAATATCTTTCTTTTTTCCTTCTAAACTCAAAAAAGTGCTTGAACCATTGTTCTTAGAATTGTTTTTCCATTCAAAATCATATATTGGAAGTCTCCATTTGGACTCATAAATCTCCCAAACCATTTTTCACTTTGAATTTCTTTACATTATAAGCCATTTTAGTTCACATTTTGACCAATTATGCAACTTCATGCTATGAGCTTTTCCAACAATTTGTGACCTTCTTTCTAGACTTAAAATCCCATTTGGAGCAAGTTTGATGTTGTAAGTTTTTCCATTTGAGGCCTCCTTGTATGCGTTTTGGACATAGGTTAAAATGACCTGTAATTCACAAATGCCCAAAATACCCTTTGCTTGCCAAGACCACAAGTTGAGTTACACACATCATATGAGGGCATGCTATACCATTCTAGAAAGCTAAGACAATGAGGAACAATTCTTATGTTGACCAAGAATTCATTTGAAATCTCCTTGAGGGGTAAAAATTGCTTGGAAGTCGAGTCACTTTCACAGACAAAATTTCAGATACCTCAGATGACCTGTAACTTGCAAGGACCATAACTTGAGTTCTATAAATCTCCTTGATGTCTTCCACCACTCAAATTAAAGGTCTTGAGATCCTCTACAAGTTTCATGTTGGCCAAGAAGCCATTTGAAGCTAGCATTTTGACTTATCTTGCTTGGAAATTTGACCTAAACTAGGGGATTTTACACAGAAACCCTAATTTAGAAACTCCTCTTCTCCTTGATTTCTCTTGAATTCTCCTTGGCATATCTCCATATTCTTCTTTATATATCCAATGATGAACCCCACATCTCTCCAATAGACTTGAATGCCCCTTAAATCAGTCAATTGACCTAGGGTTGACCTAGGGTTGACCCAGATGAAACCCTAGTTGACTGTCTTCAACTGTAGCTCTTGTGCTCATATCAATGACTTGCCTCCTTCTCCAAATGACTTTCTAAGCCTCTCATAGTGTCTAGATACTCTCCATGCCTTCACCCCACAGCTCACAACCCTTTTGTTGATCCTCAGATACCCTCAGCTAGGAGATGAACTCAAGGCTTGATCTGCTGAACTCTTTGCTTCCAAATTCTTTCCTGATGACTTGAATGAGATTGAATTAGGATAATAACCTCTTGATAGGCCTCTAGAGATGATAACAATGATTGGCTCCCTGCTGGATGACTTGCTATGCTTATGCTATGCAGATGGTTAGTCTATGTACATGACTCTATATGCAAATGCTAATGATAATGAAACATAAACCAAGTGAATAAGGTTGGGCAAATTTTAGGGTGCAACAGCTGCCCCTATTCAAGCGGCTTGGACCCGATTGGGTGAAGAGCCCGGAGCCTTCAGACATTCGCGGTACGAGACGGTTGAATACTAGTGAAACCAGAAATTTGCCCACTGCAAAACTAAATTACGATCCTGCTTGGGGAACGACACTCATCAGCTGAATCTGACTGTTACAACAACCCACTGATCTCGGGCGACTGTGCTGGGGATTGTCTTCATCGTTCTGAAGAGGATTCTGTCATAACATATTGTTTGCTTGTCCACGTTAGGACTCTGTCTGTCATCACTACAAAGAAATCTCAACTAAAACCTGTCCACGTTAGGACTCCACTCGCTGTTAACCCAGAAAAATCTCGGCAACCCCGCTGGGGATAGTTCGTCTGCATTTCCATAAACTGAATCGTCCACGTTAGGAATAACACTCTTCCACGTTAGGAGTAACACCTGTCCACGTTAGGAATAACATCATCCACGTTAGGAATCATTTTGTCTGTATCTGTCCACGTCAGGACTAAACCTTTCATCTTTCCACGTCAGGAAGCAATCTTCTTTCCACATAAGGAGAACTATATCAATCTGTCCACGTAAGGACTCCAATACCACTTGACATGTCCGCGTCAGGACTCCAATCTTTCCACGTAAGGAATTCAACTTTGATTCTGAACCTATCCACGTGAGGACTCAACTTTTCCACGTAAGGAATAAATTCGTCTTTCCGATTTGTCTGCGTCAGGACTACACTTTTCCACGTGAGGAATGCTATCATTTCCACGTAAGGAAACTATCTTCTGATACGCCCGCGTAAGGACTACATCGTCCACGTTAGGACCCACTTCTCCACGTTAGGAATAATAATCTCTTTGATTTACCCACGTCAGGACGCCGATCTCGTCTTGATTTGTCCACGTTAGGACTCAGGCGTCTTCGACCCGCTGAGGAAATAAGACTTGTCCGCGTAAGGACTCACACCCTGGCATGATCTGTCCGCGTCAGGACACCAACACAAAGAGTAATTACCTTTTGTCAACGTCATGACCTCCCATTCCACAAATTTCGAGAATCCGAATCTGCCCACGATAGGACTAACACGACTCACCAATCCAGGGAAATAAAACTGTCCACGTTAGGACGCCCACTTCTGAAGAAATCCCGTCAATATAGGAAGAAATTGTCCGCGTCAGGACTTAGCTCTCCACTGATCCCAACCCCCAAACTTCTTAGCACTGTCGTGACAGCGACTTTGAGACGGACTCTACTGGGGATGTCTGGAAACCAACTATCGGACGCCTGTTCTGATAACCGGCGGTGGCCTCTGAAATTCTGATTCATGGAACCCGTTGATGACAAACAAACTCTGCTTGGGGACAAGGAGAGATTTTACCTACTAACTCTGGCGGGGAAAACAAGAGAAATTTACATAAATGACCCTGCTAGAGACAAAGAGAATCTCATCATGCTAACTCTGTGGGGGAAAATAAGAGACATTATCATTGTATGTCTCACGCCGAGATCTTAACTGTTTGGTAATTCATTTGAGCAAGAATTCTCTCCACCTGAACTGCTAGAATACAGGAACTGCTTCAGCCAAAATAAATGCTGGAAGGATAATGCCGACTCCGCCGGGAATAGCCAGATGCTACAGAATTATCCCAGCAAAATAAATGCTGGAAGGATGAATTCGACCCTGCTGGGAAATTGGGAACTCACCAAACACCTTGTTGAGGTAACCCCCTGCTGGGGAATATAACTTTGCTGGGGAATAGCAGATGTGCATAGTTCGATCGGACTTTCTGCTGGAACGCAAACTGATATTACACCGTATCTCTGACAAAATAAATGACAGGACCCACCATCAACTCTGCTTGGGAGAGTCTTGATCTTCGAGTCCCACTAGAAGGAATGAAAACACTTGCTGAAAAGAGAACTCCGCTGGGGATGGGATGATTCTCTTGGGGAAAATTAACTGACTCCACGGGGGGAGAGTGCATGACCCTGCGGGGAAAGATGAACCTGTCTGAATACAGCCTTACGATCTTGGAATCGCCAAACTCTGCTGAGGACGAATAACTTTTCTGGAGCACGTCCTTTGGATAAGCTACGGCTAGCTGGGGAATTCTATCCTTCTTCAGGAAGAAACACGCATGACCTGCGTGGGGACTAAGTCTTTCGTTATTGCCATCTTTTGATCACCTTCCCCGTATGGTTATGAAACCTGCAACAACACAAACAAGACACGACAAGCCTGTGCAATCAAATCAATTCAGGTTAGTGACGTTACACTCAGTTAATTCAAAGCTTTAATGATTGTTGGCAAGGGCCAGTGATGTTATACTCATGCTAGCTTCAATAAACTTAGGCGTTTTATCATGCACAAAACAGTAAAGAACCAGCATCAAGTACTGAATAACATATTTTCATTGATTGGGCCCCTGAATGGGCGGAGTTTTTGTACACGGGATGTAACTCCTGAAAAGAGGAAGCTACGCAAAGCAAATACATAAGTATGCACAAGAAGCATGAATATTTTGACAAATCAAATTCGTACACATGTTGGCAACGGGATGCAGATGAACACCACGAACTGATCCTCCCATGACTCATCCGACTCTAATGCTTTCCCGGTATCCCGACTTCTGAAGAGGTTGTATCCGATAACTGACTCCTCAAATGTATTCTCCCGCATTGATGCTCATTGCAATATCAAATTCGGACCGCAGTCATTTGCTTTTCAAATCCCTAACTTTTGCGTGAACCGCCCTTTACGGGTTTTCAGTTCACCGGGATACCCCTTTTTGCCGAAGCCGCCCAGTGTAGGTTTTCAACTTCGCGGGTGTACATTTTTTCAATTTTATCCCTAACTTTTGCCCGAACCTTTCATTCTGTTTTTGGTTCGCCAGGATGCCCCATTTTTGCCTGGACTCTCTTTTTTCTGTCCAGCGGGTCTATTTCAAGCAAAGTATTTTTTAACTGCGTCCGAATTCACAGGTGACGCAAAGTCTTCTCCGTCCATGGTGGACAACAACAACGCTCCTCCTGAGAAGACCTTACTGACAACGTATGGCCCTTCGTAGTTGGGGGTCCATTTGCCCCTGTGATCTGCTTGCGGCGGGAGAATCCTTTTCAGCACAAGGTCGCCCGTCTGAAAGCTTCGCGGAATTATCTTCTTGTCGTACGCTTTCTTCATTCGTCTTTGGTACAAGCGACCGTATGCCATAGAAGCTAGCCTCTTCTCATCCATCAAACTCAGTTGGTTCAATCTATTCGTTACCCATTCTGCCTCGTCCAGCTGAACGTCTCGCAATACCCTCAGAGAAGGGATCTCAACTTCCAATGGTAATACCGCTTCCATCCCGTATACCAACGAGAACGGAGTTGCCCCGGTTGATGTGCGTACCGTCGTACGATAACCGTGCAAAGCGAAAGGTAGCATTTCATGCCAATCCTTATAGGTCACCACCATTTTCTGAACAATTTTCTTGATATTCTTATTGGCCGCTTCGACAGCGCCATTCATCTTGGGTCGGTAAGGAGAGGAGTTGTGATGTTCGATCTTGAAATTCTGACAGAGCTCCTTCATCATTTTGTTGTTCAGATTTGAACCGTTATCCGTGATTATCCGCTCAGGAATCCCATATCGGCAAATGATATCTCTCTTGATGAATCTGGCCACCACTTGCTTCGTTACATTTGCGTAAGACGCCGCTTCCACCCACTTGGTGAAATAATCGATTGCTACTAGGATGAACCGATGCCCGTTAGAAGCCGTCGGCTCGATCTTTCCGATCATATCGATTCCCCACATTGAGAATGGCCATGGAGATGACATCACATTTAGAGGACTCGGAGGCACGTGTATTTTGTCAGCATAGATTTGGCACTTGTGGCACTTCCTCGCGAACTTGAAACAATCAGTTTCCATCGTCAGCCAAAAGTAACCTGCCCTCAGCAGCTTTCTCGTCATAGCATGCCCACCAGCATGCGTACCAAAGGCACCTTCGTGTATTTCCTCCATGAGAAGCTTTGCCTCTTTCTCGTCTACGCAACGCAACAACACCAAATCGTGGTTCCTTCTGTATAAGACGCCATCCGGGTTCAAGTAGAAATTACCCGCTAATCTCCTGAGAGTCTTCTGATCTTGACTGGATGCCCCAGCCGGATATTCTTTATTCTTCAGGAAATTAAGGATATCAAAATACCACGGTTTGTCATCAGATGCTTCATCAATAGCAAATACATAAGCTGGCCGGTCCAACCGAGAGATAGTGATTTGGGGAGCTTCGTTCCAGAAGTTGACCTTGTACATGGAAGACAAAGTGGCAAGGGCGTCAGCCATTTGATTTTCTGCCCGTGGTACGTGATGCAATTCAACCTTGTCGAAGAAAGGCAACAATCTCCTTGCATAATTCATATAATGTATCAAATTGGGCTGACGTGTCTCCCATTCCCCTTTGATCTGATTCACTACCAGAGCTGAGTCTCCGTATACGTCTAAATGTTTGATTCGCAAATCAATGGCTTCTTCAAGCCCCATTATACAAGCTTCGTATTCGGCCTCATTGTTGGTAACGGCAAAGGTCAATCGGGCAGTAAACGGGATGTGCGACCCGTGTGGCGTAGTAATAATTGCCCCTATTCCGCTACCGTAAGCATTCACAGCTCCGTCAAATATCATCTGCCATTTGGACCCCAACTCTGGTCCCTCGTCTGGCAACGGCTCTTCGCAATCCTTCATTTTTAAGTACATGATATCCTCGTCAGGAAAATCAAATCTCATCGATTGGTACTCGTCAATAGGCTGCTCCGCCAGATACTCAGACAGCACACTCCCCTTTATAGCCTTTTGCGAGACGTATTGAATGTCATATTCAGTCAAGACCATCTGCCACCGGGCAATTCTACCTGACAACGCCTGCTTTTCGAATATATATTTGATCGGATCCATCTTCGAGATGAGCATGGTTGTATGATTCAGCATGTACTGCCTCAAACGCTTGGCGGCCCAGGCTAGCGCGCAACAAGTTTTCTCCAACATTGAGTATCGAGATTCACAGTCTGTAAACTTCTTACTCAAGTAATAGATCGCATGCTCTTTTCTCCCCGTCTCGTCGTGTTGACCGAGAACACAACCCATGCTTCCCTCAAGAACCGTCAAATACATGATCAAGGGTCTCCCTGCCACCGGGGGTATCAAAATAGGAGGCTCCTGCAGATACTTCTTTATTTTGTCGAACGCCTTTTGACAATTTTCGTTCCACGTTACAGCTTGATCTTTCTTCAACAGCTTGAATAACGGTTCACACGTGGCCGTTAGGTGAGATATGAACCGGGCAATGTAGTTCAATCTCCCTAAAAACCCGCGCACCTCTTTCTCTGTTTTAGGCGTCGGCATTTCTTGAATCGCTTTTATTTTAGCAGGATCGACCTCTATTCCTCTTTCGCTTACGATAAACCCCAGCAGTTTACCCGATCTCACCCCGAAGGTGCATTTATTAGGGTTCAGCCTCAGCCTGAACTTCCTAAGCCTTTTAAATAGCTTCAACAGATTCACCAGATGCTCTTCCTCCGTCTGGGATTTGGCAATCATATCGTCAACATAAACTTCGATCTCTTTATGCATCATGTCATGGAAAAGAGTCGTCATCGCACGCTGATATGTTGCCCCAACATTTTTCAAACCAAAGGGCATCACTCTGTAGCAAAACGTTCCCCAAGGCGTTATGAAAGTAGTCTTCTCCATATCCTCTGGCGCCATTTTAATCTGATTATAGCCTGAAAAGCCATCCATGAAGGAGAATACGGAGTATTGAGCAGTATTATCAACTAACACGTCAATGTGAGGCAGTGGAAAATCGTCTTTTGGGCTTGCTTTATTCAAATCTCGATAATCCACGCACATTCGAACCTTGCCGTCTTTCTTTGGCACTGGTACGATGTTGGCAACCCATGAAGGATACTTCGTCACAGCCAGGAAACCAGCGTCCCACTGTTTCTGCACCTCCTCTTTGATCTTCATTGCCATATCTGGTCGAGTTCTGCGAAGCTTTTGTTTGACCGGTGGGCAATCTTCTTTCAGTGGCAGGCGATGCACAACCATATCTGTATCGAGCCCCGGCATATCTTCATATGACCAAGCGAATACATCATTATACTCTCGGAGCATTTCAACCAGTCTTCGCTTGATATCACTCTGCAGTGCGGCTCCAATACGAATATTCTTCTCAACCCTTTCCGACCCCAAGTTGATAATTTCGATGACCTCGTCGTGAGGCAGAATGGCTCTTTCCTCTTGCTTCACTAACCAAGACAGTTCTTCAGGAACGTCGCTATCTTCGACAACCTCTTCTTCGGTCTGGAATACCGGGTGATCAAAGTCGGGACGAGTCACAGGTGGCTCAAGGATGTCATCTGAAAATGTTATCCTGCAAAAGGAATGGTTAAGTGCTTCAAAATGCGTATAAAGCGAATAACCACGTTGCCATTTTATTGAAAAAATACAAAACAGGAAAGACAAGGATTACAGTATTTGCACATGAAAAAACGCCATTTATTTAATGATTAACACGCAATGTTTATAACAACACAGCCCTAAGCAAATCCTGATGCCCCGGGCAAGACATCAGATTATTCAACAATTAATAAAGCAAAGCATTACTGTTTAAAAGTCATAGGAACAAGCTCCTGAATAGACCAGTTGCACAGTCCTTGTCCTGGCGTGCTTGGCTGAATCCAGGCATCCATATCACAGTCGCTGTCTCCTTCATCAGACTCTGAAGCAGCATTGACAGTTTCATGACATACTCCACTGGCAGAGATGATAATTAGCTTTCTGAAACGGGGGGCCCCCACGGAAGGAGTCGATGACGACGGTCGGTACCCCAGTCCGAACCGGTCCATCTTCACAGGAATGTCCAGCACTTTGCCCCAGCCCTTGGCTTCTCCTGCTTCCACTAGAGCTTGAGCTTCTTTATATGATGAGACAGCTATCTCTGGCACTTTGCTCGGCCCGGGACCTTTGTCCTTGATGCGCAAACCTTCGAATGCCTGGCATGGTGTCTCGTGGATCTCCCCGTCGACTTCCACATATTTAAACGAAGATAGATGGCTGACCAGGATGTCTTCTTCTCCGCACACGGTGACTACGCTGTCTCCGACCATATACTTTAACTTCTGATGCAGGGTAGACGTGACTGCCCCTGCCCCGTGAATCCAGGGTCTTCCCAGCAAGCAGCTGTACGCAGGCTGTATATCCATGATATAAAATTCAGTTGCAAACACTTCCGGCCCCACTTGCAGAGGCAGGGTAATCGATCCGAAGACTGTTCTCCGCGTGCCGTCAAACGCTCTGACTACCAAGTCGCTGGGTGTACACAAAATCCCTCGAACATCCAGCTTCATCATCGCCTTCTTGGGCAGCACATTCAAAGATGATCCGGTGTCAACCAATACGTGTGACATTACCGATCCTCTGCACTCAACCGATACGTGTAATGCCATATTATGATCTCTCCCTTTCGGAGTCAAGTCAAAATCGGTAAAGCCCAGACTGTGGCCTGCATTCACATGTGCCAATACTCCTTCTAGCTGATTTACAGAGACATCCTGGGGTACAAAAGAAGTGTCCAGGACTTTCAGCAAAGCGTTTCTGTGGGCTTCCAAACACAACAGCAATGACAAGATAGATATTTTGGACGGCGTCTGCTGCAGATGCTCCACAATCTTATAATCACTTTTCCGAATCAAGCGCATGAATTCTTCTACATCCTTCGATGCTGCTTCTTTTTCACTTGCTTGTACCGGAACATTTTCAACCGCTTTCCCTTTTCCTTTCGCTAGCCTTTCAGCCTCCACTTCGGGAGATATAAAGATCCTGCCACTCCTCGTCATGCCTCCTGAGCCAACAACATTATCCACAATCTCCGCTGACTGCTTGCTAACATCAATCTTTATCCCATCACAATACACCTCTAGCCCATATGACCATGGGACTGCTTTCGTGCTCTCATACGGGATTGGCCCGGCTTTAGTTATGGTAATCGGTGGTCGCTGAGCTGGTGCTGCAATTGTGATCGTCTTCCGAGGAATCGTCACTGTGGCCACATCACTCCGATTATCCACTACTGCCCCTGCAGGCTCATCAGTTGCTGCTCGATCAAACTGCAATATACCTTCATCAATCAAAGCCTGAATGCCTTTCTTCAAATCCTCACACCCCCCGGCTAGGGTCCAACAGTCTAAGCAATACTCGTTACATCCTGGGTAAACACCCTCTTGCAACAGTCGGCTCTTTATCTCGCTCAGCGGCGTCTTTAAATCTTCAACATTCATAATCAGATTCCGACCTTCCTCAGTCAGCACGGCGTTTGCCCCATGATTAGGCATGGGTTTCTGGACTATATTCGGACCTGCCGTTCCGAAGTTGATAGTCTTGTTGTCTAAAAGATCCTGCACCACGTGCTTAAAAGCATGACAACCTTCTATATCGTGACCCGGGGCCCCAGAATGAAACTCACAGTGTCTATTCGCATCGTAGCCGAACGGGGGAGCTCCCGTTATCGGTGCCAGAGTTCTTTTCTCTACCAGATTCAATCCCAACAATGTCTGCAACAAATCGGCATAGGTAGAGGGAGGCTTCTCAAACACTCTTCTCGGCTTACTACCCTGGAATCTTCGCTGAGCCTGCTGTGCCCCCTGCTGAGGCTGCTGCTGCTGTGGCATTGGTTGCTGCTGAACCGGTTGTTGTTGCTGGATTGGTTGTTGATATGGGATAGTAACACTCGACACCTGCTGCGGCTGACGATATTGACCTCTTCCCCTGCCTCGGCCTCGGCCTCCAAATACCGCGCTTGCCTCGCCCTGACGGTGCCCACCATAAGCTTTCCTATTACTGCCAGATGCAGTTGATTCCTCGACTTGGAACTTTCCTTGCTTAATATTACGTTCAATCTTTTCCCCCATCAAAATCAGGTCTGAAAAACTGGCCAGAGACGTATGAAACAGCATATCATGAAACAGCCCTGTGAATGTGCCGACAAACATATCATTCATTTCTTTATCTTCTACAGGAGGACGGACCCTGGCAGCCATATCGCGCCACCTTTGCGCGTACTCTTTAAAACTCTCCCCCTTCTTCTGCGACAGCCCGGCCAACTGGACCCGATTGGGTGCCAAGTCGCTGTTATACTTGTAATGGGCTACAAATGCCTCTGCTAATTGCTTCCAAGTCTTGATATCAGTCGGCTCCAACCCCATGTACCACTCTAGGGAAGGGCCCGACAAACTATCCTGAAAGAAATGCATTAGCATCCTTTCATCAGTGGAGTATGCAGACATCTTTCTGTAATAAGCTCGTACATGCACTTTCGGACATGTGTCTCCTTTGTACTTATCGAACGCAGGAGCTTTGAATTTAATTGGCACCCTCAAGCCAGGTACCAAGCCCATGGTTGCCATGTCCAATCCCACAGCACTCTGATTTAAAACTCCCTTCATCTGCTCTTCCAGCATTCTAATCTTTTGGGAATCATCCATCGGCCCTTCAAAACCTCCTCCGGAGAAGGCGTCTTCCTGCTGATCTTCTTGCCACATACCATTTCCAGCTCCGTACCCATCATATGCATTATTACGTCCAGCTCTGATCTGATTCATCCCCGGACCTCGGCCTCTGTTGCCGTACCCTTGAACACCTCCAGCAGGACCAAAAGCCATAAATCCAGCACCGTTTCCGTTTCCAAAGCCTCCGTAACCCTGATTGACCATACCATAACCATCTTGCCCAAAGCCTTGAGCATTAAAGCCATACTTGCCAGTGTTATCGAATCCCTGATCGTTGAATCCGAACCCAGTATTGACAAAGTCGTTGCCTCCTAGATTATCTGCCAAATTGACATCACCCAGCCCAACAGTATGGACAGCAGTCTCATTTCCCACTCCGACGTTACCATTCACAGCAGCGGTAGCGTTGTTGACATTAGCAGCAGTTGTATTGATTACAGGCGGAGCCACTGGCGTGGGAGTGCCGTCTCCATGAGCGGTATCAACCCGGACAGACTGATGATCGTCATTACCATGACCAGCGTTGCGAGCCAACAGAGGCTGGACCATGGTCTGCAAATTCTCTTGCCCTTTTGCTATAGCTTCCATAGTCTGCATGAAGAGGGCGAGCTTCTCGCGCACATCTTGCATCTCGTTCTGAATTTGGTCCATGACTTTCCGACAGTTGGAGCGTGTAGAATAGCGGTGCGGATGCTGATCTGGAATCCTGTTAAGTACCTGGATCAAAGCAGGAAATAAGACGCCATCCAAAGATTACCTGTAATGCAATATGAATATGAATGCAATGCAATGTGTCTGTGCATTAGGGAAGTTCGTTCCCCCAGTTCTAGTGCGAAGGTGCCGGTGCAGTGACAGTGCTGACAATAGGGATATCGGAGCTGAATCATAGAAAGCCTCATATATTGCAGAGAGAATCAATAAGTCCAGGGTACAGTATCACTGAGAGTACAAAGAAGGCATGACCTCAACCAACAATCCTGGTGATGGTCAACACTATGCAAATAAAGCATACAAGCTACTACATGAAATGATCAAATCCTCCCAAAAGTCTGGTACTCCTCTATCAACTTCTTGGTCTCCGGATGGCTTGGTCGATCAAGCAGCCCTTCAACAAGCTGGTTTCTCCTCTTAAGGACACGGCGTACGTCTTCAGCAGTTTCTTCCCATGTTGCTTCTCCGAAGCAATCTTCTAGCTTTCGCTTCTGAGACACCGCTTCATCTCTGGATTTGATTGCCTTGTTCAGTGCATGCTGGACACTATACCGGGTCATCACTTCTTCCTTACACTTCTTGATGCTAGACTTCAACTTCTCTTCGAGGTCGGAAATTTGCTGCTTCAGCTTATCTTCCCTCTTCTTGTTATTAGTGAGTGTAGCATTCCAAGTCTTATTGCAAGAGGATATCTCTCGGTGGGCTGCGTCGAGCGCTTTCTTCTTGGATTCAAGCATGTCATGGGAGCTTCTGAACTCTTGCCCCAGACGTTCGCGCTTTTTCTTTTCCTCGGTCAACTCAGCCCCTAACCTGTTTAACAGCTCGATCTGTTGTTGGAAAGCATATACGGCCTTGTTTTTCTCACTGCGTACTTGAGCTAGCTCTTGCTCTAACCCTTCATTGACCTTCACCAAGGCTTCCTTTTCCTTCACAACTTGCTCGTAGACTTCCCTAGAAACAGTAGTTGGCTCCGCTACCGGAATGGGAACAAGAATTGGTGCGTCTGGAAACGGCATCCTCAACTGACTAGCCCTCTCCTGAATCCAAACTCTATAAGGTGCATAGGCCCGACAGTCATTCTTTCCTAACAACGGCTTCCCTCTGCGGTTAATACGCGTCCAGGCGTGTTGCAACTCAGCTAGCAATTCTCCCTTCAAATCACCTGTGAAGTACAGAGATTCCTGTACTTCTTCCTCCTGAGGTGGATTCTTCAGTGCATATCCGAACTGGCGAATGAAAAGAGAAGGGTTGTAATTGATACACCCTTTTCTTCCTATCAGCGGCACATTAGGGTACCCAGAACAACTGAAGATGAGCTCGGATCCCAACAGGTCTCTATCAAACCACTCCATATCTTCCGACGATAGCCTCATCAGGCGCTCCGGCCAACCAACTGGGACTGTAGTCTCTGTAGCAGATCTTTTCTTAGGAAGGTGGCTCTCAAACCACATACTCAACAAGGGTACACACAGATGAACATTCTTCCCTCTTCCCTTCTCATTCTTGTAATGCAGTGAGTGGTAGAGATCTCCGAGTAAGGTAGGTACAGGATTACCAGCGGCAAACAAGTAGAAAGCATCGAAGTCCACAAAATCCGGTATGTTGGGAAACAAAATTATGCCATAAATGCACAAAGCCAACACAGCATTGAAAGCAACCCAGCACCCGCTCTTGGCATACTCTTGGGCTTTACCAACTAAGAACTGGAGTGAGAAGCCTGGAACTCCACGGGAAACAGTAGTCACAAGTTCAGAAGCATCAATATGCAAGGCTTTTGCCAAATCCTCCGGCTTGGGCTTAGCGTCATAATGAATGAATGGAACCTGGTTCTGCACGGGCAGCTCAACATACTCAGCGTATTCCTCCAGGGTTGGTCCCATAATAAAGTCAGAGAACGTAAAGCACCTCAGAGCAGGGTCATAGAATTGCATCAAAGCATATAACCCATCCAACTCTACCTCTGTAGGTTTACACACCAATCTCAGTAGTCTACCATAGCTCATCCGGAAACTCCTACGAACACCCTCATCAGCAAGAGAGATCAACCCAAGTAAAGGAACAATATCAGGAGTAGGCAATTTGTAAGCAACCGTTCTCCTTAAGCTAGTCATGATCAAACACTCAGAAGTCCGGGCACTAGAACTAGGGAAATGCAAATGCACCTGCAGCACAGACACACGTTAGTGAAATGCAAATGGTAATGGATATGCAGGCAATGCAATGCAAGTAACATGCAACAGGGACCAAAGCTGTAGCTGAATAGCCTGAACCCAATCAAGAAAGGTCTCAGATAGACCATCCAGAAGTCATTAAACCCTGGTCCCAGATAGACCTAAAATAAAACTCCAACACTGGTCTCTGACAGACCTCAAACCATAACTCCAACTGGTCTCTGATAGACCTCAAATCTCTTCTCTAATCGGTCTCTGACAGACCTCAGAACTCTCCAACTGGTCTCCGACAGACCTCAAAGCACATCTCCAAATGGTCTCTGACAGACCTCAGAACACATCTCCAAATGGCCTCTGACAGACCTCCTAACTCTCCATAAATAACCAGGATCTCTGATCAAGAAATAACCGGTATCTGAAGGTCTAGTTACCTGCATAACCCTGAATCCCCTCACAGGTGGGTGGCCCTATAACTGGCACAAGGTACGGCATCCTATGCGGTCGTCGGCGTCACAGACTTTTAGGATTGACGATACGATTCCCAGAAGGAGTGGCATCATCAATTCCTGAAGAGGCCTCACTTAGCCAACTTCCAAATGATCGGTCCCCAGAGTCGACAATCCAACTAACCAGCAACCCACGCCAACCAAAGGAAGGGGCAGGAGGCCAACCAGAGGAACCTCGTCTGAGTGTAGATTTCATGGGACACCAAAGCAAGCAAAGCAAGCGGGCGCCCACTAATTTCTACTCTAATTCTAGGTGCACTCAAACCCAGGTCCGGCTTATCTCTCAATATCAGAACACCCGTCACACCCCAAATACAGCAATAATAATCAATATATAAAGCTGAAAATACAAGGTTAGAAATATACAATAACTCCATACAAAATCCTCGACGGGAAAACAAGCGCTAGGATTGACTCGCTCAAAGGGACGTTGGATCCCAAATGCATAAGAACCATCGCAGTTCTTAGCAGCCAGGGGACGTTGGTTCCCCAGCAGAGTCGCCAGCTGTCGCTACTGCGAAAATCGGCGCCGGCTGAACAGAAGAGTCGCCACCGTGCGTTATTTATCCCAAGGGAGGGAAAGGAAACGCTCAGAGTAAACCTCGCACAACACGGGAAAGGTATGGTCATCGCAACCAAAACCTGGATTCGGGAGTCGGTTACGCAAGGGGAAGGTATTAGCACCCCTCACGTCCGTCGTACTCGACGGGATCCACGCTTGTTTTCAGGTATGGATTGTTACTCTATCTAAACTATAGGTCAAGGGTTAAAAAGAAAATAAAATGAAAAAATGACTCGGCAAAGTATCGCACTTTATGCCTACGTATTCTCGCCTGGAACGAGAAATCAGAGTCAACGTAGTTCGCCTACCTACGGGAAAGGAGGGGAAGGTTGCTCGCTAGGATATCGCATCCTATGCCTACGTACTTTCACACGGCATGAAAGATCAGAGCAAACGTAGTTCGGGCCACGTACGACACAGGCTGGTCTTGATTGTTTTTATTCCTTCTGAAAAAGGGTTTTTCTGATTAACAGTCCAAGCGGACAAAAATGACGTCTTGATGAGTTCACATTCTTTTACGAAAGAAGTGTCTTTTATTGTGTTTGCAATCTTTATGTGTTTTTCTGTTTGTTTTGAGAAAGAAAGAGACAGAACTCTAACCTACGGTTGCGAAGGGAAACAAACTAACCTAATGTTATCATGCATGGGTTAAGACCTAGTGTCTATCATGCTCCTCTCTTGCACAGAGAGAAACAGAGATCCTACGGGATAGGCAGAAACAGAAACAATATCAAATATATACAGTAAAACAGTAAAATGCATGGATGCAACAATACAAGCGAGGCAAGGGAGTCCCACTCAACCTCGAACCTAGAAAACAATAGGCAAAAGTGAACAGACCTCACTTTCAACCCAACAGGGTAAACAGCAAACAATACAGTCCAGAAAACCAATCAATACATCAGCAATAAAATACAACAGCAAAAGAAACAGCATCAGCAGCTCTGAATCAACATCTGACTCCAAGTAATCTCCAATCAGCTACAGGCTTCAACAAGCATCAATCTCCATCTTCATGACCTTCAGGCAAAGGGCTTTGATCATCAGTCTTCTATCTGCAATGGCTTTTCTTCAAGCTCAAACCTCCAGGATGAGGGATTAGTCACAAGAGTGAATTGGGTGTTAAGCAATCAGCTGACTACCAAGGGTGGTGAACAGACTGCTTCTAACACAAGAGACATTTTCTCTCAAGAGTTCTATCTCATAGACACTGTCACCAAGCCTTCCAAAGGAAGGGGGTGAGTGTCTTAGAGAGACTCTGAATCACAGAGAAGAATGGATGCAGACAAGGCAATCCATGTTTGAGAAGCAAACTTTCTAACCTAGAGCTCTGCCTAGCTCCTAAACCCTAGTCTCCTCAGCATTTACTAGCAAGAATCTCCTCTTCAACTCTGGCAGTTGATCTTCAATCTCTGGATCTCCAATGGTCTTCATCTCCTCAAGTCTTCAGCTCTCCCAAGTCCCCAGACAATCCCAATACCCAAGCAAGCAAGCAATAATCCCCAGAGGGCACACCACACCAGTCAATCAGATATACAGACAGTATTAATAGCAGTAGGGGAACCCTGACTTTTTCTAAGGGGATCTAATAACTACCCATAGCCCCTATAGTCCCATAACTAATCTAGTTAAATCCTAGGTCCTAAGGGAAAAAATCAAATCTCCTAAGTCATCACCTAAAACCCTAATTTGTTCATGTTGTTCAAGCCTACATTAATCACCTAAATTTAATTTCTAAAAATGGGAACTAAGTTGTTTCTACAAGTTCAATATCTCATCTAAACACCCTAAAAAGAATGAACAAAAAATAAGAAAGCATTTAATAGAACCAAAATCATTAAAATCATGCATGAAATGAAGCTATTTAAAATGACATTTATTTAGAAAATATGGAAAAAATATGAAATAAAAATAAAAATGCAATTTTATTTTCCTATAATTTTCTACACATCCTAAAGAAAATAGTGTAAAAAGAATGAACTAAAAATGAATTTTTATGCATTTATTATGAATTAATGAAAAATCAAAAATATTAAGAGAAATAAAAAAACAAATGAAAGAAATAAATGGGGGATGGGTGTAATTAGTAGGCGCGTTCAGTTAAAATCAAGATGGGCCAGCAAACAGGGGGGTGTGGTTAGCGAATCACTAAGCCCAGAACTAAGTCAGCAATTGAAGAAAATAAAAAAACGAGCTGGGGGGTGAAAATAGCACAAGGAATCACGTTCAGAATTGATTTGGGCTTGGTACTGGGGGTGGGGATATCAATACTACTCAGGCCCGCCCGTTTCAATTAATGAAACGGTGCGTTTGGCACCTGACTCACTTCCCTCCAAATCTGCTTCAAATCTCAGCCACTCGATTACTTCCCAAGTCAAAGGTCCAACACCAAACAGACGGTCCAGATTACGTCTTCCTCCTTGGTTCCTGAACTTAGGGTTTCCCTCCATGGCCACCATGCACGAGCTAACTTCCAGCTCTCAGTTCTCCATCACCAGTCCATGAAACGCCACGCCATAAACACGAAAACTACTCAGAATTCTTCCCTCTACAATCCTATGGTCTCAGTTTGCTTTGAAATTCACTAGATCAACAAACCCGATAGCAACAAGATCTGGTCCCCATGAACATACTCTGAGATGCATCATCACAATTCTCCATCAAACTTGCACTAATCTAACCTATAACTAATGGTGATTAACCTGATCTATCAAGCTAAGATTATGATGCATTAACCTAAGAGTTTCAAGCCCTAACAGTTTTGTACACCTGCTAATCATCATCACCAAACCACTCCAAATTCATCCTAATTGCTCTACTAACCTTCTACATTACATCTAAACTAACAAAATCATGCTAACCTAATTGAATTAAGCTGTTTGAATGAAAACACACCTGGTGGAAAATCTTGAAAACAGCTATGGAGACTTGTGGATCTGAGGCTTCCAAGGCTTGGATCTTGATCAATTAACTCAATACTCAATTCTGTATGCAATACTTTGATGATTCCTGGCCTGAATTGTGCTGTCCAATGGAGATTGTGATTTTGATGTTGATGATGGAAGTGCTCGAAAATGGAGGAATCACACTTGGTTCTTGATTGAATTATGATCCATGATGATGAAACAGTATAATGAAGTTGATTTTGATGATGATTTGGTGAAGAATTTGAGGAATTGGAATGAAACTTCAATGAAAAAGAATGAGAGAATTTGGGAGATTTTTGGTGAAAAATGAAGCCAACCCTTGATCAATCCTCATTTCATGAATATATAGGGCTCACATGAACATTCTAGATCCATCTTACACATTCCCTTGCCTTCCAACTTTGATCCATTTTTGAAATGTTTCTTAAAAGGCAAGTAACCATGAATATCTTTCTTTTTTCCTTCTAAACTCAAAAAAGTGCTTGAACCATTGTTCTTAGAATTGCTTTTCCATTCAAAATCATATATTGGAAGTCTCCATTTGGACTCATAAATCTCCCAAACCATTTTTCACTTTGAATTTCTTTACATTATAAGCCATTTTAGTTCACATTTTGACCAATTATGCAACTTCATGCTATGAGCTTTTCAAACAATTTGTGACCTTCTTTCTAGACTTAAAATCCCATTTGGAGCAAGTTTGATGTTGTAAGTTTTTCCATTTGAGGCCTCCTTGTATGAGTTTTGGACATAGGTTAAAATGACCTGTAATTCACAAATGCCCAAAATACCCTTTGCTTGCCAAGACCACAAGTTGAGTTCCACACATCATATGAGGGCATGCTATACCATTCTAGAAAGCTAAGACAATGAGGAACAATTCTTATGTTGACCAAGAATTCATTTGAAATCTCCTTGAGGGGTAAAAATTGCTTGGAAGTCGAGTCACTTTCACAGACAAAATTTCAGATACCTCAGATGACCTGTAACTTGCAAGGACCATAACTTGAGTTCTATAAATCTCCTTGATGTCTTCCACCACTAAAATTAAAGGTCTTGAGATCCTCTACAAGTTTCATGTTGGCCAAGAAGCCATTTGAAGCTAGCATTTTGACTTATCTTGCTTGGAAATTTGACCTAAACTAGGGGATTTTACACAGAAACCCTAATTTAGAAACTCCTCTTCTCCTTGATTTCTCTTGAATTCTCCTTGGCATATCTCCATATTCTTCTTTATATATCCAATGATGAACCCCACATCTCTCCAATAGACTTGAATGCCCCTTAAATCAGTCAATTGACCTAGGGTTGACCTAGGGTTGACCCAGATGAAACCCTAGTTGACTGTCTTCAACTGTAGCTCTTGTGCTCATATCAATGACTTGCCTCCTTCTCCAAATGACTTTCTAAGCCTCTCATAGTGTCTAGATACTCTCCATGCCTTCACCCCACAGCTCACAACCCTTTTGTTGATCCTCAGATACCCTCAGCTAGGAGATGAACTCAAGGCTTGATCTGCTGAACTCTTTGCTTCCAAATTCTTTCCTGATGACTTGAATGAGATTGAATTAGGATAATAACCTCTTGATAGGCCTCTAGAGATGATAACAATGATTGGCTCCCTGCTGGATGACTTGCTATGCTTATGCTATGCAGATGGTTAGTCTATGTACATGACTCTATATGCAAATGCTAATGATAATGAAACATAAACCAAGTGAATAAGGTTGGGCAAATTTTAGGGTGCAACACTTGGCTGTGTGACTGGGCTGTTCTGTTATACAGACTGCTGGAAGCTGTGCTAGAGAAGATAGTGGGAGGTGATTTATTTTCACCACTCATGACTTGCAAGAAGAGGAAGACATAGGCAGGTTAAGTCAAGGGTGTCAACCTTGATGCTTCAGCCCTGGTATTCCTGAAGTTGTGTGGATTTAAGACCAATTTCTATTTATGGACTACACATGTATTTAATTGGTTATCCATGAAGTTCAGAGAAGGATTCATTATAAGGATTTAAGATTCTTTGCTATTTGTGGACTACACACGTGTTTATTTCCATGCCTTCTTTGACAAAAAAAGAATCGAGGCAGAGCCAAGACAACACATCAAAAAGGAAATTTTCACATTTTTTGACTGTGGTAATCGATTACCAGCATTAGGGTAATTGATTATCCTGTACGCATTTTATGAAAATTGGCCAAATTCAAATTCTGCAGTATTTTTGGCACCAAATTCAAATGTTTCATCATGAGAATATTCTAGATCACTTCATTTTAATTCCCCTACCTCATCATAATTAATTTCCACCATACACCTTCACTAATCACCACTTGATCATTAATTTCCCTCCAAATTCAAATTCCAATCCAAATTTTGATTCCTAACCAAATTCCAATCCACCAAATTTTCCAAGACTAACTCTTATAAATAGAGACTTCATTTCTCTTATTTCACAAGCTTTTGATAGTCAAGTTCACCTTGTCAAATTCTTTCTTAACCCTCTTTTTTCTCCAACTACCAAATTTACCATAACTCTTTCTTCCTTTGAAAATTAATAAGTTCATCATTAGAACTTACTAATGTTTGAGATAAACCTTCATCCATTCACTTTTTCATCATCAATTTAAGTAGATCAAGGCTTTGGAGTGTGGTTTATGGAGTTAATTTGAAGAATTTCTAGATTTGGAGTGGTAATTTTTTGATCCACCATTGTTGCTCTTGATACATCCTTCACAATATGATCTATTATTGATTCTTGTTGCTTTATCTTTGGATCTTTCAAATTATGTTCTATTGGTGTTGATTGCTGTTATTTTACTTGAATTTTCATGGTCAATTTCATCCTTGATCATGAGGTGTTTGAAGAAATGATTTATCAAGTTTTGCATATTTTAAAAGTTGATTTGCTGCTGTTTTAGCAGTGGTAATCGATTACCTCCTGGTGGTAATTGATTACACAGTGTTGATTTTGGCTTTTTGACTTTGTTTTGGGACTGTTTTGGTTGTTTATTCTTGTTCTTCTTTCATTCCTTTTTGGTTTTTGCCTTGGTATACACTTTTAAAGGTCATTTTACTCTTTAAATTCATTGGACTTAGGGTTTAGATGAAGTTGGATAAAAAATCTATCTTTAAAGTGAATTGTTCAATTCATTTTAGGTGCTTTGAGTTAATGATATGTTTAGTGTTTTAATCCACCAAGATGAGTGGATGAACTTAAATATGGAATGACTTTGAAATTGTATTTCAATTTGGCATTCCCTCTCCTTTTTTTTCTTCTTTTGATCGATGAAAATCTTCGATATTGTTTGAACTTATTTCAAGTTCTTGATGAAGATGAGATTGTTACCTATTTTCTTTTCGTGCGGTATTTATTTTGGAGAGTGATTTACATATCACTTCTCTAGCGTGCATTATCACTAACATTGTTATTGACCGACCTCATATAGTCATGGTTTCTACATAAACCCGATTATGATTGCTTAACATAGCGCTAAATTATCCCGTAACCGGAAAGTGATCATTCGTAGCTCAAACTTATGTTTGAAAGTCTAAGTATGGTTGATTATTTGTCTTAGGTCTATTACCTATAAAACTTGTTGTTAGGAGGCTTTGATTTTATCAATCTTCTAATCAGTCTTCATTAACTTTGGCCTAAGTGCATGAGTTAACCATCGTCGATCATCTGTTCTAACAACTAATTACTAACTCACTAACAATATTATTGTGCTAATTTTGTTTATGTTTCCTTGTTGCTCCCTATCTCTCTTTTATTTTTATGCTCCATTATTATCATCTCATATCATATTACTGTTTATGCTTCCATTATTTTTCCTTTGTCCGTTGGACACATGTTTATGTTTCCACCATTTTTCTTTTGTCCACTTGGACCATATCTTGTTTAAAACACTAATAAAGTATTAAACCTCTAAAAAAAGCTTGGTGCTCTTAACTTTTTGGTTATGCTCTTGGACTATTCTTAGACCTTGGACCTCTTGGACTATTCTTGGACCTTTGGACTTAGAATTAGATCTCTTTCCCTATGCTTGGAGTATTATGAATCTTTGCCTTTATTTGGCTTGCTCATTTGCTTATGCTTCAAGATGGATGGAATTAATATTTGGCTTTCTATGGAATGTGCTATAATTTGGTTAGATCCTTCTTATCTCTAGCTTTTATTTTTCTTTCTAGGATAGTCACTTCATCTCATCCCCTTCTTAAATTTTCAAAATCTTCTCCCTTTTTTTCAAAAACCTTCTTGTTTTCAAACTTAAAACCTCTTTCACAATAAAACATTGACTTTTGTCAAGTGATTTTAAAACTTTGTTTTCTTTAATAAATGTCAATAAATGTTAATCATATTTTCACCAATTTCAAAAAGATATAAAAAACACTCCACCTCATTCAAACCTTTTGTGCCTTTGTGCACTTTTCATAAAGTTTAGACATGATTCATTTCCATAGTTGAGATGTAACTATCCTATTCCCTATAGTATTTAAGATGTTGACATTTTTCACTTAGATGTTGAGTAATAGACTTGTCGAAATCTAAGCAAAATCCTCCATCTTTAGGTGATGCAAATGTTGTCTTATACTTGTGGGCGACTAGTCGTAGTTTTCTCCTTAAAATGACGACTTGTCTTTACATTTAAATATGAATCATAAATGTCATACCCCACTTGACCCCTAGATTCCATTACCATCCTAGGAGCATCAAGCATTATTTTCTAACCCTAACCTTATTTCAAGTTTTTGTTGTTGAGGCCCATCTGAATTAGGGTTTTGCACCTTTGGAATCAAGAGGACTATTGCTTGATCAATCAATGTTTTGGATTGGTCATAATAATATCAGGTTTCCATAAATTCAAGGAGCTTAATATTCAACAAGAGTAAAGTGCTAATTGATCTCACTACAAGTTAATTGAAGTCCAATTTCATCTGCCCACAAATTAGGGTTTTGTTAGGAAAAGTCATTTGTGCATTTAACTTTTGATCCCAGCATGATCCCAAGCCTTGGGACATGATTTAAAATGTTAATATACATCCTTTTAGACTATCTAGGATGTTTGATAAGTCCAAATATGCAAATTTATTGAAGACCACACAATTGAATTCACTTAATACAAAATTCATCTAACAAAGTCAACTCTTTGACTTTTAGGGTTTTTGGTTCAAATTGAAGCTTCCAAGCCAAATTTCATCAAAATATGTTTAATCAATGAGTTTGATCATGAAGAAATCAAGATTTGAGAGGTTTCTTGCAAAATAAGAAAACTTGGATAACTTGAGTTTTTTCTAAGTGTGGGAAGAAACCCTAATTTTGGTACCAACTTGAGAGGCCATAACTTTCAATCCACACATCTATTTTTTTAGTTCTAAAGATCAAATTAAATATCTCCTCATGTACTACAAAAGTGTCATAGTTACATATAGGCAAAAGATGCTTAAATTTTGAGTTATGAAGCTTCAAAGTTTGGAAAAATCTTTGAACACTTAGAAATTTTTCAAGACAACCTTGTTACTTCAATTTTCAGCCAATTTCAAGGCCAATTTTCACCATGATACCTTTGGATTCAATAGTTTCACCAAACAGGAAAGTTATAGGCATGTTTAGGGCTTTCTAAAAAGTTCAAGAACTCCTCAATCCCATTCTTGAGCTTGGAGTTTCGAAGAGATGAAGTTAGGGTTCTAAACTTGATTTCCAAGTTTTCCAACATGACAAACTTGATGCAAAATCTTTGGTTACCACATAATTTTATTTTCAGAACTTAATTTATTGCAAATCTCACTTAATCATATCGTTACACAAAAATTGGAAGCTTGATCCCTTGGATTAAAGCTCAAACAACTTGCATTTTCCATTTATGGCATAAAATGGTGACTTCCATTTTGATAAAGCATTGCTTTATGCAAAAGTTAGTCTTGATCCTCTCCCCTTTCTCCTTTCTGCACTCAACATACTCTAACACATCAGAAGCAACCTCTCAACCACCCTACAACTTGTACTTTACCTCGAAACCATGGAATTACATGAAACCACATCATCCAATCTCAACTAAACCAAAACTCCATGAACCTTAGATTCAGATCAGCTCTCAAATCCTCTACTTTTACTTTAAATAAAGGACACCTCTAAGCTAAAAAAAAAGGAGAACAATCTTACTCCAACACACCAGAACCACTCTCTTCAACAGAATTTTCAAAAACACCTCAGTTTTGCAAAACCTCTGGCCAAACTCATTTCCTTTGTGCAACTCACAAACAAACACCACAAACCTTCTCTATACACTCCATAGACCTTTTTCTAACCATCAAACAGGTTCTGGAACACCTCAAACCTCACCCACCATTTTCAACCTTCATTTTTCAAGAAGGCACGCGTTTGATTCTCGAAGTCACTTTTAAGCAACTGTATCATCTGAATACTCTCTCCAAGGACCAACAAAGCTAAAGAGAAACTTGTTTTCTTTCTGTACAAGAATTTAAAGAAGCCTTGGACTATCTCCAAGAGGTATTCTTCTCACTCTTTGAGCCTCTTATTTCATGCACCATCAATGATTCATTTTTGAAGCAAAAATGTATATAATATCATGTGCTATCTGTTTGAACCAAATGTTTGTGTTGTATGACTTGAATACGTGATGTTTTGACATGTTAAACCATTATGGTGTTGCAATATTCTTGATTGATTCTTGGTTTACTCAGTTGTTTTTAAGATGATTTGATGATATATTTAAAATCCTTGTGAAAAATGCTCCAAATTTGGTTTTTATAAATTGAAAAATTATTTAGAAATGAGTGAGATACGTTGAGTTGAAACTCTGGCCATGGGAGATGCTTTAGGGCACGGAAGAAAGAAAGAGATAGAAGCGAAGACGAAGAAGGAGAAGGTGAGGTGGAGGTGACATGACGTTGACCTGTTGCTGATATGGCCATTTTGGGGGATTCTTAAAACATAATAATTTTGAAGCGCATGTTGTTTGAATGAAACAGCCACCCCAGTGGTAAACCTTGCCTTGCCGTGTCTTGCTTACCTTGTGTGCTTGGGTTCGATTCAGCTGATCAACCCTTTAGTGCTTTTTTTTTTCATTTATCCCTTGTTTCTTTCAATATTATTGTGTGTTTGCATTGACATGTCACACTGTGTGTGGTTCAGCTGGCTAGTGTTTTGAGCCAAGAACCTAGAGGGCGTGGGTTCAATACCCCTAGGATGCATTGCCATATTTTTTAGTGTTTTATTTTTATGGTTTTCTAATGTAACTTCAAACCTTCACAACTCTCTTATTTTTTTATCATTTTGATATCACTCTTTTTTGCTAAATGCTCATAAGAATGTATACTTTTTGTCTATATCAAGAAAAATCCCAAAAGAATAATTTATTTGGTACTTGTTAATGTTCAAAGTATGTGACCTTTTTTAGGGTTTCTAAGGTTTCCTTTTAATCTTTTTATTGATTCCTTTGATTCTCCTTACACATTTTGACTTGTATAAACCTCACACACCTTGTATGAACCTTACTTGATATGGTGAATTTGTATGCTCTTGTTGTTACATGATGGTTATTGCTTTTTTTCAAATTCATGTTCATATGTAAATACATGTTTGAATATCATAAAAACTTGGTTGTTACCTTGCCTTTAACATGTGATTTTCTTATGTGATCAAAAGATTTGGATGAACATATGCTTCATTTTCTTATACCTTACCTTGAGTTTTCTTGAACATTTGTTGTTTTACTTTGAAATATGTTTAGTATGCATGAAACACCTTTGAGATGTTTCTCATCTTCCATGATTGAACTTCTTTTACATGTTGGTTGTTACCTTCTTATTTAACATGATTCACCATAAATCACATGTTGTTGTCACAAACGTCACACCCTTGTTCAAATATGTTTTGGTTGTCACTTCTATTGACAGTTATTCGTGCCTTAAATATTGTTATGATTTATGCATGTTGACCTTGAGTTTTGAACTTTGCCATGATAAGTAATGTTTTGACTTATGCATGATTCACTTGTACTTGTCACTTATGATGTTTGGTCTTGTAAGAACCTTATTTCCTAGCCATTTAGATGTTGTAACATCTATGTTTACCTTTGGTTATAACCATTTGGTTTAATTCTAAACTTCTATGGATGAATACTTGGTTGTAACCTTGTTATTCATTTTCCTTGATGTTGCCACATACTTGCTTTTACTTTCTTGGTTGTCACCAGGATTTTATATCTTCATCATGTTTGAATGAATGTATATGTATGATTAAGCTTTATTAATTTCCCCTAAGTGATGTAGCTTGTTAGCTCTCATCCTACAAAATATTTTCTTTGTGTTCCTATGTCCAAAGGAAAGTCTCTCTATTGACTCATTGTTATAGATATCTCATTTATTCTCAAACCTCTCTTTGACCTTGTTAGAGTCATTAGGACTTTTAACTAAGCCTTAAGTTAGAACCCAATACCTTTTGACTTTTTCAAGTCAATACCTTTAGCATACCTTGTTAGGAATCTTATAACTTAGAGCTTAGGTCTAGAGTTTGTTAACTCTATGTGTGTACCATTGTTATGGATACTCACTTTCCCCCTTTTGGCTTTTGTTAAAGTCAAACTCTCAGTTAGTCTTTCAACTTAGACTTAGAGAGTTTGTTAACTCTATATAAGTCTCATTGTTATAAATAGTTATTCCCCTTTGAACCTTGACCATAGTCAAGAGTTCTCTCCCTAGTTAGGAGAACTACAGTTGCTCTGATTCCATCATTGTTAGGATACATAGGCACGAGATGTGACGTCTTGGCGAGCACACTTAGTGCATATACCCATAGGTCTTTACCTTTAGAACCTTTACCTTAGCATATAACCATTATCAGACAAACATCAACAATAACACAAATACAAAACAAGAGGTTCATATAGAGTAATACAGATACTTAGGGTGCTAATACCTTCGCTCAGTATAACCAACCCCGACCTCTTAGCTTCGTTGTCTCATAGCACACTTAGGGTTTTCTTTGATATTTACCTTTTCCTTTGGATAAACCAAAGCTCGGTAGTGAATATTTAAATTTTTATGGTTCAAGTTAATTAATAGCTTGATATCTGATTCTTACCGTAACAGAAATGACGACTTCACTAAGGAGGCTTTAAAGGGTTAATCCTACCTTGTTTGGAGTTGTGTTTTGTTCATGTCTGTTTGCTTTATACATGTATATTTGGGAATATTTGTATATTATACCTATTTTGTTGCATATGTGCTTTGGGTTGATACCTTGAGAGGTGAGATAAGTCTTAGCTCGGACTTGAGTGTATACCTATGATATGATTGTGGTATGATCAACAGTTGACGGTTGGGAGTAGTCCTAACATGTTTAACATATAATCTAACCATGCTCAGTTGAGGCCCCTTTGGGATTACTGATGGCGTATGAGTAGTCGTACGTTCATTTCTTTTTCTGACCTGGGAGTCTGTAAAACTGAGGACCTTTTAGTTACCCACTTACCCCACTTGGCCTTTTTAGGATGTGGTGGATGACTGTGAGGGAGTATTCCCGAATGGTTGATACACAATACTACACTTAGACGAGTTTATCTTGAGAATATTTTTGGCTCACATGAGTAGTCATGTAGGTTGATAATGTCCGAAAGATTTATCGATGACTTTAGAAACTTTGTAGAACCCGTTGTGCAGGTACAAACAACCCATAGTACATAACAATTGGGAAGGGGTATACCATGGCTCCATGCTTGTAACCCAAACCTAGGACCTTTGTTTGTATGCATATGCATTATATATGTGAAAGTCTGAATACTTGTGTATGTGTTGCTTATGCATCATCTCATCATCCCATCATAAGCATTCATGCAGTTGGTTTTGAGAAACTCAGTTGTTTTCTTTATTGCAAAAACCTTAGGTCATGGATTTTGGAAAAAGAAACATTCGAAAGTACAACTTCAAGAAACCAGATTTAACAGAGTTAAGGAAATTGGTGGATTTAGTGTCTCGCCCTGAAGACTTCAGAAAGAGATACGGAAGATTATTGGGACTTGTCAAGATCAAGATGCAAGAAGGAGTTCTAAACACTCTTGTGTAATTCTATGACCCCCTATATCATTGTTTCACCTTTCCCGATTATCAACTCGTCCCAACCTTGGAAGAGTGCTCATATCATATTGGTCTGCCAATATTGGATAAGAAGCCTTTCAGTGGTTTGGAGAAGTTCCCTTCACCAAAGGACATTGTAGATGCCATCCACCTAGAAGCTTCCGAAGTTAAAGACAATCTCACCACCAAGTATGGACTCAGAGGTCTACCTGCTGAATTTTTGATAAGGAAAGATATATTCTTTACCAAAGAAAATAGCCTAGATTCTTTTGAAGTAGTCCTTGAATTTCTCATCTATGGTTTGATTCTCTTCCCCGAAGAAGTTTCATTGGCATCAATGTTATCCAGATCTTCATCATTGGTAATCACGTACTTACTCTACTTGGAGGCGCTTACCATTCTATTCACTATAGAACTCTAAAGGAAGATGAGACTATCCTATGATGTGCTCCTCTGTTGTATAGATGGTTTGTTGCACATTTGTCGAGAACATATCTTTTCAAAGAAAATCCAAATGGACTAAGGTGGTCTCAAAGACTCATGCCTCTGACTCAGACCGATGTACATTGGTATGACCCTGCTTACGATAAAGGAGCAATCATTGACAGTTGTGGTTCATTTCCCAACGTACCTCTTCTTAGTGTACGAGGGGGAATCAATTACAACCATATCCTTGCAAGACATCAGTTTGGGTTTCCCATGAAAGAAAAGCCTAGCAACACCCTATTGTCAGGTTTCTTCTATCTCAACATAGAAGCTAATATAGGGTTTAGGGATAACGTTGCATATGCTTGGAAGACCATCCACAAGAAGACCAAGGCTGATCTAGGGAAGAAGAACTGTATAGCATTTAGGGCTTTCGTGCAATGGATCCATTCTAGACCCTGTGATCTCAAAATGCCTTATCTCCCAGAAAAACCTTTGCAGACTGTTGTCACTTCTTCCTCTATCATCCCTATTGAGCGTATGGAGGAATACCAAGGAACTTTGGCTAGGATGAAACTTGAGCGAAATAACTGGGAGGGAAAGTACCACGTCATTCGTTCTGAGCAGATGAAGATGAAGAGACAGGTGAAAGAAAAGGATGATTTGATTGAGTTTCTCAAAAGGAGGGCTATCAACAGATATGTGGCATAAGAAAATTTATTTTTCTCTAGTGTTCAGCCAGTGCTTAGTACCTATGACTACTCTGACATCCCACCTATGTTCGGTGCTTGGAAGGGAATCGTCGACAAGCTAGTATTGGAGAAAGCAGAGTTGAAAAGACAGAAGAGGACACACATATAGGACCTTTCTAGCTAGACTCCATGGAGACCCTATGGCCTATTCATTTCCTCTTGATTTTTAGTCTCTTGCATTGTACTTTGAAGTTGTAACTTTTTCCAATATTAATGAATTAAAGGTTTTGTGCCAAAAGTTTTCCTTTTGCAAATCAATCTTCTGAGTTTCTTAAAACCAATTGCATTGCATCTTATTGTTTTGTTAATATTCAAGGAGCCCGATTTTTTTTTGCAGACATTGTAATGGACTCAAGAAAGAAAATAACTCCAAGATGCACATTCAAAAGCCCGAGATTGGAAAATTTGAGGATATTAGGAGGCTTAGTGAAAGACCCTTTGTCATTTTGCAACAAGTATGGAAACCTTCTGCCTCTATTGGAGCTCCAAGTAGATGAGGAGATGTTGATTGCGCTCATACAGCTTTACGACCCCATTTACCATTGCTTCACGTTTCCAGACTATCAAATGCTACCAACGTTGGAAGAGTATTCTGCTTTGATAGGGTTAGGTGTCACTCCTCAACCATTCTCTGGAAGATAAAGAAGACTAAATAGGAGAGTCTTAGCTGAAGCCTTACACCTATAACCATATGATTTTCAGACGCATTTGGATGTCAAGGATGGATTCTCTGGTTTGCAAGCAAGATCGTTGATGGAAAGAGCTTAAACTCACGCTGATAAGCAAGGCACATAAATCTTTGAGGCTATCTTGGCTTTATTGATTTATGGACTCCTTCTGTTCCCAAGTGATGACGAGTTCGTAGACTTTGCTAGCTGATGCATACTTCTCTATTCATTTGAAGAAATCCCATAGAGAAGGCTAGATTACTTGTTATACCTCAAACCTCACCCACCATTTTCAACCTTCATTTTGCAAGAAGGCACATGTTTGATTCTTGAAGTAATTTCCAAGCAACTGTATCATTTGAATACTCTCTCCAAGGACCAACAAGGCTAAAGAGACACTTGTTTTCTTTCTATAAAAGCATTTGAAGATGCCTTGGACTGTCTCCAAGAGGTAAGCTTCTCACTCTTTGAACCTCTTATTTCATGCACCACCAATGATTCATTTATGAAGAAAAATTGTAGATAATATCACGTGTTATTTGTTTGAGCCAAGTGTTTGCGTTGTATGAGTTGAATATGTGATGTTTTGACATGTTGAACCTTTATGGTGTTGCACTATTGTTGATTGATTCTTGGTTTACTCAGTTGTTTTTACGATGAGTTGATGATATATTTAAAATCCTTGTGGAAAATGCTCCAAATTTTGTTTTTATAAGTTGAAAAATGATTGAGAAATGAAAGAGAGAGAAGCGAAGAAGAAGAAGGAGAAGGTGAGGTGGATGTGACATGGCGCTGACCTGTTGCTGAAATGTCCATTTTGGGGGATTCTTAAAATATAATAATTTTGAAGCGTATATTGTTTGGATGAAACAACCACCCCAGTGGTAAACCTTGCCTTGTCGTGTCTTTGCTTACCTTGTGTGCTAGGGTTCGATTATGTTAATCAACCTTTTTGTGTTTTTTTTATTTATCCCTTGTTTCTTTCAATATTATTGTGTGTTTTCATTGACATGTCACACTGCGCGTACGGTTCAGCTGGCTAGTGTTTTGAGCCAAAAACCTTAAGGGCGTGGGTTGAACCCTTAGGATGCATTCCCATATTTTTTAGTGCTTTGTTTTTATGGTTTTCTAGTGTAACTTTAAACCTTCACAACTCTCTTGTTTTTTTTTTATCATTTTGTTACCACTCTTTTTGCTAAATGCTCAAAAGAATGTCTACTTTTTATTTATATCAAGAAAAATCCCAAAATAATTATTTATTAGTTACTTGTTCATGTTCAAAGTATGTTACCTTTTTTAGGGTTTCTTAGGTTTCCTTTTGATCTTTTGATTGATTCCTTTGATTCTACTTGCATATTTTGACTTGTATATACCTCACGCACCTTGTATGAACCTTATTTGATGTGGTAAATTTGTACTCCCTTGTTGTTACATGATGGTTATTGCTTTTTTCAAATTCATGTTCATATGTAAATACATGTTTGAATATCATAAAAACTTGATTGTTACCTTGCCTTTAACATGTGATTTTATTTTGTGGTCAAAAGATTTGGATGAATATATGCTTCATGATCTCATACCTTCCCTTGAGTGTTCTTCAATGATTGAACTTATTTTACATGTTAGTTGTTACCTTTTTATCACACATGTCACACCCTTATTCAAAGATGTTTTGGTTGTCACTTCCCTTGACTTGTATCCATGCCTTAAATATTGTTATGATTTATGCATATTGACCTTGATTTTTGAACTTCGCCATGATAAGTAATGTTTTGACTTATGCACGATTCACTTGTACTTGTCAGTTATGATGTTTGGTCTTGTAAGAACCTTATTTCATAGCCATTTAGATGTTGTAACATCTATGTTTACCTTTGGTTGTAACCATTTGGTTTAATTCTAAACTTCTATGGATGAATACTTGGTTGTAATCTTTTTATTTATTTTGCTTGATGTTGTCACATGCTTGCTTTTACTTTCTTGGTTGTCACCATGATTTTATATCTTCGTCATGTTTGAATGAATGTATATGTATGCTTAAGCTTTGTTAATTTCCCCTAAGTGATGTAGCTTGTTAGCTATCATCCTACAAAAGAGTTTCCTTGTGTTCCTATGTCCAAAGGAAGGTCTCTCTATTGACTCAATGTCATAGATAGCTCATTTATTCTCAAACCTCCCATTGACCTTGTTAGAGTCATTGGGACTTTCAACTTAGCCTTAAGTTAGAACCCTCTACCTTTTGAATTTGTCAAGTCAAGACATTTAGCATACCTTGTTAGGAATCTTATAACTTAGAACTTAGGTCTAGAGTTTGTTAACTCTGTGTATGTACCATTGTTATGGGTACTCACTTTTCCCCTTTTGGCTTTTGTTAAAGTCAAACTCCCAGTTAGTCTTTCAAATTTGACTTATAGATTTTGTTAACTCTATATAAGTATAATTGTTATGAATACTTATTCCCCTTTGAAACTTGACCATACTCAAGAGTTCTCTCCCTAGTTAGGAGAACTATGGTTGCTTTGATTTCATCCTTGTTAGGATACGTAGGCATAATATGTGATATCTTTGCGAGCATATTTAGTGCATATAACCATAGGTTTTTACCTTTAGCACCTTTAGCTTAGCACATAACCATTAGCAGACAAACATTAACTATAACATAAATACCAAACAAGAGGTTCCTGTAGAGTACTATAGATACTTAGGGTGCTAACACCTTCCCTCAATATAACCAACCCCTAAACCCCCAATCTCTTAGCTTCATTGTCACGTAGCACACTTAGAGTTTTCTTTGATATTTACCCTTTTCTTTGGATAAACCAAAGTTCGGTGGTGAATATTTAAAGATTTGTGGTTCAAGTTAATTAATAGCTTGATATCTGATTCTCACCACAATAATAACAAACAATTTTTGTTATTTGTACCATGAACTACGAGGTTTTGGTCCTATATTTCACTTTGTGAGTACGTAGGCATGAGGCGATAAGTCTCTTCAAACACAAAAATCTTAAAAAATAATTCTCTCCTCACCTCCCCAATCTTTTTTCAAGCAAACATTTTCAAACCAAAAAGCGAAGATATTTCAAAGGGCTCCTATAAAGTACTATAGACATTTTGGGTGCTAACACCTTTCCATTGCGTAACCAGCCCCCTTACCCAGTCTCTGTTTATTTGTTCTTGTTTTAGAACTCTTAGGTTTTGTTCGCTCTTTTTCCTTTCCTTTTTTGGATAAAAAAAGTGTGGTGGCGACTCTTGCATTTTTGAGTTAAGTTAATCAATAGCTTACACTCACAAATTTCCCTGCTTCACCCTCTTAACTCTTTAAATGAAAATTTTTCCACGAATTTGAAGGATTTAATTGAAAGAGATAAGGATAAGCTTCTCGCATCTCAGACTCAAGGTCCCAAGTAGCATCTCCCGGGTATGGTACTTCCCAAATAACTTTGACAAGATGAATCTCCTTGTTCCTTAATGTCTTAGCCGCACGATATATGATCCGGCTGGGTTCAGGTCTAAAATAAAGACCAACTTCTACCTCAACAGTATGTAGAAGAACAAGCTAAAGAGGGTTGGGAATGAATCTTCGAAGTTGAGACACATGAAATAAATATGATATAATCCAATATACCTCGGGTTTAACATCTGTGATTTAAAAAGTCTTTTCAATCTCAATCTTGGAGTAACCTTTTAAGAATAAATGATCACCTTCTCTGAACTCTAATGGTTTTCGTATATGGTCTGCATAACTCTTTTAACAATCTTGAGCCTTTTTCATTTTTTCTTGTATCATCTTTATCTTTTTAGTTGTCTCTTGAATAATCTTTGGTCATATAATCCTCTTCTTACCAACTTCTGTCAAACAGAGAAGGCTTTGATATCTCCTTATGTAAAGAGCTTCATACGGAGCCATACCAATGCTATAAAAGTAATTGTTATTGTATGCAAACTCAATCAAGGGTAGGAGGTCTTTCCAATTGCTACCACTTTCAAGCACACATGCCCTTAACATATCTTCCAAAGTGTGAATCGTCCTCTCGGTTTGACCGTCCATCTGAGGATGGTTCAAAGTACTCAAACATAACTTGGATCCATTAGCATTTTGAAATGCTTCCTAAAATCTTGAATTAAATTTCAAATCTCTATCCGATACAATACTAGAGAGAATACCATACAACCTCACAATCTCTGAAATGAACAGCCTTGCAAGATGAATGGCTTTGTAAGTGGACTTCACTGCTAGGAAATGAGTAGACTTTGTTAACTGATCTACAATCACCCTGATCGAATCATAACCACTATGGGTACGCGGTAACCCTACTACAAAGTCCATATAAATACTATCTCACTTCCAATCCAGAAATTCTAATGGTTGTAATAAACCACACATTCAACCACATATTCTACAATGTTCTTCTTCGTACCACGAAACCAATAATCTCACTTCAGATCTTGATACATCTTTAATGAACTCGAATGAATGGTAAACATACTCTCATGTGTCACTTATAAGATCAATCTCCTCAACTCTGCATCCTTCAAAATACACACCCTTTTATTAAACAAAAGGATTCCATTTGTGGCATGAGTAAAACCTAGTTGAGTTAACAATGCTTGTAATTTATCATCTAACAATTGACTTTGTCAAATCTTTTCCCTCAAATCAAACTTGATATTCAAATTTCCTATCACTACACCATTATGAGTCCATGAAAACTGAAGGTTGAGATTGCGGAACTTCTTTAACAAATCATACTTCAGCATCATTAATCCAGCCTTGTATATTTCCTTCCAACTTAATGCATCAACCACTTTATTTGCCTTACCCGGATGATACTTCAATTTAAAATCAAAGTCCTTCAAGTACTCAATCCATCTCCTCTTTTGATCAAATAGATATTTCAAGCTCTTATGATCACTAAACATTTCAAAATGTACTTCATAAAGATAATGATGATACACCTTCAATGTAAACATAACAATTGTTAACTCAAGATTATGAATAAGATAGTTCTCTTCATGAGTTTTTAGTTTTTGATATGCATATGCTATAACATGACCATTTGCATAAACACTCCTTCTAGTCCTTTCTTGGAGGCATCACAAAACACTTCATATGGCCCGTTAGGATTCAGAATAATCAACACATGTACGATAGTCAACTTCTCCTTTAACCTGAAGCAAATCTGCTCATATTTTTTATACCAACTGAAGTAATTTTCCTTCTGAGTAAGTCAGATCATTGATAAAACAATCTGTGAGAATCCTTTAGTTAAATTTCTGTAATAGCCTACCAATCCTAGAAACATTCTTACTTCAAAATAATTTTTTGGCCTTTCCCAATCAATAATAACTTCAACCTTAGATAGGTCTACCACAACACCTCCTTTCGACATAACATGACCAAGAAATTTCACTTTGGTTAACCAAAACTCACACTTTCTTAGCTTTGCAAATAATTGCATTTCTTGTAATACGACAGAACAATTCTTAAGCATTCCTCATGCTCTTGTGAAGTACAAGAATAGATAAGGATGTCATCAATGAATATCACCACAAAATGATCTAAGTAAGGATGGAATATCTGATTCATATGATCCATAAAGACCGCATGGATGAAAGCAAAAAACTTGGCATGAATGAAAGCAAATAAAAAGTATCCAATAGTGAGGAATTTAACTTATAGTCAATTGCATTCAAAATTTATGAGGAAATATTAGGATCATGCATGAGCCCCTTGCAAAAGAAGTTTTTCAATTGAACGAGTTCATTTTGTACCACTAGGTTCAAGTGAAAGGTTTTACTTGAGGACACTACTTAATTATGTCAAAGGTTCTACATCTAATGATTGTCATAACCTGAAATTTGACCTCCTCTCTTTTTTCCTTTTTTATAAACATGTAAATTTGCATTGCTGGCATACACACTCACATGTTTTCCCTGTAATCTTTGTTGCAGGAACTTTTAGGTTTTTTCGAGTCTGATTAATCACATCTTCTCGAAGATATCACATCATCAAAGCAAGCATAAAATAAGGGTTTCTATACCTTTTTGTCAGAGCAAGAGGTCGAAAATCAGAGTCATAACCACAACATCATTTTCAGGAAAAATTGGGCAAGTTTTAGATTGGTTAATTGATTAACCATTTCCTAGTGCAAATGGGTTAATCGATTAACCCTTGCAAAATTTGCAGAATCTGCTGCATTTTAAGGATAACAATTTCCACTTCTCATTTTTGGGGTCTACATTGTTCTAGCATTGTGTGTAACATTCTAGATATCTCTAGACACTTCAAGACATTTCTACGCACTTCAAGGTATTTGTTCCAATACACTAATTTGGATTGAGACCACCATGTTGCTTCATTTCCAAGCTTGTGATCCCTTAGAGTCAAGTTTGCATTGGGATGGTTAACGAGTCAACTACCTAACTAACTGAGTAAACCTCCAACTCAGTGAGTTAAGGCTAACTAACTCCAAGGCTAATTCTAAGGCTACATCTAAAGTTCACTCTGAACCTAGTAACTCCGAAGTCAAGCTTTATATAAGCAAATCATCACCATTTCACAAAGGATCCAATCATTCTCCCAAATTTTCCTACTTGATCACTCTCAATTCTCTCACATTCTCTTTGAATTTTCTGCAACTTCTACTCATAATCTTCTTCACTTTCATCCAAAACCTCACTAGAGCTCAAAAACTCCATTAAAGAGTAGCAACTTCTTCATTGAAAGTGATTTCTCTTGAGCTTAGCCATCATCATCTTGCGAATTCTTGTTGCTTTTTTGGAGTTATATTGCATTCGGATTCATCTTAAGTGATTACTTCAAGCTTATTCGGTGTAATTTCAATTTTGGAGTTTCCGTTGGATTTTGCTCGGTTTTGCTACGGTTCAATTGCAAATTCTATTTTCTTTGTATTTCTTTGAGTAGCTTCATCACATTCCCTTTGCAACAACATCCAAGGAAAATCTCAGCCTTGTAGGCGGTTAATTTTCACTATTTTCACTATTTTGATCGTTACCGTATTGTTTGCGATGTAGTTTCGACGTTTTTCTCGTTTGTGAATTGATTATGTATTGATTTGATCTTCAATATTGATGTGTTAATTGATCATATAAGTGCTCATTTTCTGTTTTTAAACTTGATTTCATGCATGATTGTTTTCCCTAACATGTGAGGGATTGCAAAAATCAAAATTGGACAAAAGTGCTTTTAAAAACTCATTTTTTAGGCTTTGTCTCAGTGTTAATCGATTAACACTTTTATACAGGCAACGTTTTAATCAATTAACCATGCATTTTTCAACAAAAACTGTCTGTTTTTAAAGGGTTAATCGATTAACACTTTTGCACAGGCAAAGTTTTAATCGATTAACAGTGGTCAAGAAGGCCATTTTTTTTTTTGCATTTTTCGTGTATGTTTGGTTTTTCTTCCTCTTTCAACTCCCATGGATTGATATACTTGATATTTATGGATGTTTTAACTTCTGTTTGAAGCATAATTGTGCATTTTCCAATGCCCAATTTTATCGATTTCGTGTTTATTTGCATTTTTGACATTGTATAAACATTTTCATTTTTGCCTAATCTTTGATCACATGATTACTTGATTGTGATGCATGCTAATTGACTTTGGTACTATTTTACACTTCCTTTCGTGCTTGCTTTAATATTTGTTCCTCCTTAGAATGAACTTAATCTTGTTTAATCAATAATTTCCCTTTTCGCTTTAACGATTTTTCATTCCTTTGGAAAATGGTTAGCACATCTTTTCCCTTTGATTAATTAATTGAAACATCATTTCGATTAGTCGATCTTCCCTTTTTCTCCTCCTTTTTATCTTCTTGAGCTTTGTCCTCTCTTTTCCCCTACGGAGTTGGAGATTTGCAATGCATAGGAGCACTGCACAGATTTTGCACTGTTGTGTTGTCCGTTTCGTTTCTTACACTGGACTTTGGTGTTAGAGAAGGAATGAGAGTGGAGAATTCCTACACTCATTCTGGCTATTTTGGGTAGGGGATAAATGACCCTGTGCCTGGAATATTCACCTCTATCTCCTTAATATGGTTTCCCTGTTCCTCTAGTCGAGTCGATCTTGATCACTTGCACCCTTACCTCCTCTTTTGAAGTAACCTTCTTCTTGTGTTTCCCTTGTGGCCAACCCGTCCTCGTTTTCCCTTGAGATTTGTTATTTAAAATCCTTGCTTGGTTGATCAACCGTCCTTCAGTTAAAAACCTATTTCTCTTCTTCCCTGGTGAAGTTGACCTTATCTTTCTTCAGTTTAACACAGTCTTTCTATTGAAACCTCATCCTCACCAGAATTTGCAAACTTCTCTTGGTTCTTTTTCCTTCATATTTGGTTAATCAATGCCTGTCAATTAAGCACCATTTTCCTTTCCTTAGTTAATCACAGTCTGCCTGTTAATACTAAGTTCTCTTTGGGTTAACCAACATTCCAGGTTAATCACCTGTTTTTTGGTTGATCACGGTCTATCCATTAAAACCAGTTTTCTTTTGAGTTAATCACCTTATCTTGGTCAATTTTTCATTCTTTTCGGTCTGTCACAGTCCGTCTGCTAGACACTTAATCTTCCGCAGTTAGCAACCTTTCTTTGGTTCGGATACTTCTAGCTTTGGGTTAGTAAACTTTGATCGGTTCGAATACCCTTTTCTTTGGTCGAGTACTGTTTTTTCAGTTAGCGTACCGTTTCTTTGGGTCACAACCTTTGCTTGGTTACACACCCATTTCTTTTGGTTGATCACCGTCCTCTAGTTAAAACCACTTCCTTTCTCATCTGTCTCGGTTAACCACTATTTATCAGTCAATATACCACAATCCTCTCGGAGTTGACACCTTTCTTGGGTTCATTACTCTCTTTCTTTCAGTCCCTCGTTTTCCGTCTGTCGACACCAAACCTTTTGGTTTTTCCCTACAGAATCTTTCTCTTGTTTTTCTTTGGTTAATCACTTCCAGTTAGTTAACGCACCGATTTTGCTACAGATCTTATCCTTTATTGGTTTTTGTCTCTTTTCCCCGGCCTTGTCGCCATTCTTTTGTTTTCTCCCTAGTGGAGTCATCTCGTTTCTTCTACATTCCCCGACAGAGTTCTTGTCTTGCTTCTGTGTTACTCAACAAAGTTTTCTTTTATCTTTTCTTGTTTTTGACACCACAGATCTTGCATCCCCCAATTGGGTTTCTCTTGTCTCTTTTTGCTCTTGGCTTTGATGCTGTCTATTTTCCTTTTCTTTTTAGAGTTGGTTCCCTAAACTATGTATGCTCTGATTTCCTCATTTCACTATAAGGGTACGTAGGCACAGAATTGTGAAATCTTGGCGAGCCACCTTCCTCCATCTCTGGTCCATCCAGATCTTCTTCTTTTCCTTGGTTCCTTGAACTACGGAGCTATGACTTCCTCATTTCACTATGAGGGTACATAGGCACAAGGGCCCCAATCCTCTGCGAGCACGCTCTTTTCCTTTTCCTTTCCTCTCTCTCCTTTCTTTTTAGTTAGAATTCTTTAGATACATAACCCTTCTAAGCCTAGAAGTAAGCAAAATGGATCCCGTCGGGTATGACTGATGCTTAAGGTGCTAGTACCTTCCTTTCGCAGAACCGACCCTCTTTTTCGTTTCTCTTCCCTTGGATTCTATCGATATTTTCCATGTCATTTGGGACTAAATAAAGTTTGGTGGCGACTCTGTTGTATCTTTGAGTATGTGATTCACTCAGGTATAATCCTGCTAGCTTTAGCTGGCGTCTTTGCTAGGGGTCCTTGCGCTTGCAAGTTGGGGTCTTGCCTAGTTTTGCTTGCTTTTCTTTGCTTGCTTGGGTGTTTATCTTTATACTTTATTTACTTTATCTTTATGTTATTTACTGCTTTTCTTTATTTGATTTAAATATTCATATGTTGCATATTCAGGATATCTGCTATATTCTGCTGTTGTTGGATGGGTAGATATTATTGGAGAGATAAGTCCTAACACCGGGCTTGAGCATACATATAGGCTAGAACATGGATAGTCGTGACGCCTGAGTTTTGTGTGTTAGGTTGTCACGAGAGCCACATCCCAGATCGTGATTCTCTTGAGAATACTTCTGTCATGCGAGAATTCGCTATGGCGGGGGGGGGGGGGGGGTTCACTTGAGTCCTATGGTTTGGGATACCTTTCTAGGGACCACCTTGTTGTGTCTAGATCACACATGTGAGATGAATATGGGTTTTTGTAGGACCAAGACTCTTCATACCTTTTATTCTCTCACACACACTAGATTTTTGCACCGACACAGAATTATATGCAGATATTCAGATTTGATTGTTCGGATCTGTACTTGTCTATGTGATTCTTATGTTGCATGTCATTCCATCATAACCATTAACATTTTGCATGTGCATTTTCTAGGTTATTTGAGATCTTATTCTTTGTTGGCATAGTCATAGACGATGAGTACTGGTTGCAGGGGTATCTTCAGTTACAAGTTTTTGGAGCCTCAGATGAAGACTTTGAGGGGTTTAGCATCTTGTCTGGTTGAAGATAACATGGGTGTTTTCCTAGATGATCATGGAAAACTTTTGGCCATTCTCAACATTGAAGTCAACATTACTACTATTCATACACTTGTTCAGTTTTATGACCCGCCACTGAGGTGTTTCGCATTTCAGGATTATCAGCTAGCAACTACACTTGAGGAGTACTCTCATATCTTGGAAGTTGAGATCAAGAGTCAGGTCCCTTTTATTTACACCAGCAGTTGTCCGATGTTTCCTCTTATTGTTGAAGCTCATGGCCTTAGTAAGAAGGATATGGAAGACAATATCAAGACCAAAGGAAAGGGTATTCGAAGGTTTGCTTCGAAGTTTATAGTAGGTGTCGCTACTGCGAAAATCGGCGCCGACTGAACAGAAGAGTCGCCACCGTGCGTTATTTATCCCAACGGAGGGAAAGGAAACGCTTAGAGTAAACCTAACGCAAAGACGGGAAAGGAATGGTCATCGCAACCAAGTTCCTGGATTCGGGAGTCGGTTACGCAAGGGGAAGGTATTAGCACCCCTCACGTCCGTCATACTCGACGGGATCCACGCTTGCTGGTTCGTCTACTGGATGCAAAATAATCTATCTTCGGCTGCTAAATCTAAACGGAAAGAAACTGACTCGATAGAGCATCACACTCTATGCCTACGTATTCTCAAGAGAGAAAGTCAGAGTCATCGTAGTTCGGGAAACTACAGGGAATTGGCTCGCCAAGACTTCACGTCTTGTGCCTACGTACTTCCAAACAACGTGAAAGATCAGAGCTTCCGTAGTTCAGGCTAACTACGGCTAGACAGGGTGTTCTCGATCACACAAGAGTGTGAGATTAAGTTGGTTTTAGAGGTACGGGAACCTACGGGAACTAGAACTACGATCTGGTCTCAAATGTGCAAGGGCAAGAGAAAAGGATAACAATCAGTCGTCAGCGGGAAAGTCTCGATCGCACGGCAGCGAGAGAACAGAGAGGTTAGTTGTTAGTGTGCTCGCTAGGATATCGCATTCTATGCCTACATATTCTCATTCGATATGAGAAATCAGAGCAGCTGTAGTTCAGCCTACTACAGCAAAACCGGGAAAAAGGGAAAAGGGAGCTCGCTAGGATATCGCATCCTATGCCTACGTACTCTCGTCGGGCACGAGAGATCAGAGCAAACGTAGTTCGACGGGAACACGAGTCTCGATTGCACAGGGGCAAGAGAAAGGGGTCTCGATCGCCTGAACGCGAGAGAAAAGGGGTTTCGCTCGCGCGGGGCGAGAACAAAGAGGAAGCAGACTTACACCTAAACGGGAAGGAACTCGGGACACACACGCAAGAACCTAAGAAGAAACTCCTCAGCCGCCATTTCCTTCGTATCTGACGATGCAACTCACAACACTCAACGGTTGCCTGAAGACTTGAATGCGACGATGATGATGAACGAAGCAGCTCTGTTGGCTCCTGACATGCGCGCAAGCTCCATTCCAATCTTCTCCTCTCTGGATCCTTGATGATGACGCTCGAACCAGGAACAATGTACCGCTTAGACCGTCGGGGTTCGACTTGTACGAGAAATCGAACTCCAAGAGGTAGCGTATTGATATCCGTGTCAAAGACAAGATAGAGAAATGATATCAAAAATCATTCTCCAATTGAATCGTGTCACACGGCCAGCCAAAAATAAAATCAGGAATAAAATCAGATAGAAACAAAAATATGAGAGAAATCCAACGCAAAACGGAAATAATAGTCTACTCCTAAGATACGGCAAAAATAATCTCCTAATGAAAACATATCCTAAAAGAACTAAGTCTATAAATCTCCTTAACAAGAAATTAATACCTAAACTATATTCTAAAAATATTAAATCCTAACAAATTTCCTAAAAGAAATTAGTATCTAAAACTATACTTATTCTAGGAATTTAATATTCTAAAATATAAAACTTATCCCAAAAAAAATATCATCAAAAGAAATCATACAAGAAATATTAAAAATGCATGTAATGCAGGGAGGGGGTAAGTGTTACAAAGGGGAGTGTATTCAGAAAAAACCACAAGTGGGCTAGGCCCACGTCCACCATAACCAAGCAAAAAACGGGGGGTGAAGAAAAAATAAACGCAGGTGCACCAAAAAAACGCCAGTGGGCCTGAGAGCCCAACGCCCAATCCAACTCTCATTCTCTTTCACTACACTCAGTAACCCTAATCTCTTCCCAACTCCATCACTATTCACGCCGTTTCCTTGTCTCTCGTTCAACTCTCTCAAACTTCCTCTACCGTTCAATTCCTTTGTCTCAACTTCTCTCTCAGTCTCAAATCTCCGTCTCAACTTCTATCTCTCTCACTCGCCTACATCCTTTCCTCCGTTCAACCAACTTCTCTCAAGTGTTCTTCTACAGATCTAGAACAAAACTCCATTCCTGTTGATGAATGCTGGCAACGGAGATGCTTGAGTTCGATCATGAATGATGACGGATATGAAGAACTAATCGGAGATCAATGCTTGCATGTTGAGGATGGATCGCTTGAAGGTTTGTGGAAAATCTGATGAAGACGTTTGGAGGATCTGGTAAAACTGATGAACTTTCTGGAGATTGGTGGATGTTGAAGAACACGGATGAAGGTTCTGGAAAATGATGAACAAACGATGAAGAACTTGATGCATGTTATTGATTCTAGGAACGATGATGAAGATTATTCTAGGGATTCAGTTGAAGACTATGAATGTGATGAACAGTTCTTGCGCAAAAGATGAAGATTAACGAAGAAATGATGAACGTGTTGGATCTGGATGCAGATTCTAGAAAAATATTGATGAACCTGTGATGAAGCTTCCGTTGAGGATCTTGATCGGAGAAGGTGAAGATCTGACAAATCTGGAATTGGTGATGTTCTTGAGATATTATGATGAACGGATGAAGAACATGATGAATATGTGAAGAACTCCGTTGAAGATTATGAACGAATCTGGGAAAACGGAGATGAAGATGATGAAGTTGCTATGAACGGATGATGCAGATCCATGATAATTTGCAGTTTCCGGCGACCGTTGCGGTGGTCCGGTGACGGTTACCGTTCTCCGGTGGTGGCTGCATGGCCGGCGGGAGGAGTTGGTAGTGGGGGACGCGTGGCTAGCATGCATCGTGTGGTGGGGCAGGTGGCGAAACGTGGCGCTTGCATACTGAGGGAGTGAGACACGTGTGGAGTCTGTGAGGTGAGTGGAGGCCATGCAGAGTGTAACGTGGCAAGTGCATGTGTCTGCATGGGTGAAACGTGGAATGAGGTGGAGGGGAGAGAAAGTGAACGTGTGGCAGTTTAAATAGATGACAGGTGGCATATTTTGGACTTGGGCTTCTGAAAATTGGACAATTGGCCCACTAAATGAGACTGAATGGACTTAATAAATGGATTAAACAATGATTAAACGAAAATAAACTAATGCAATGCTTAAACTATACTAATAAACGGAAATGACTTAGTAAAATCTAACTCTAATGTATTAATCTAATCTAATTAAAGCTAATTAATAAAAGCTAAACCTTATTAATACCAAATTAACACCTAAAAATGATCAACACTAAACTAATATCTAAACAATAAACTCTATTAAAAATAAAATCTATTATTAAAATATATAGGAAACTATTAAAAGCCATTAATCTAAAACACTATTAATAAACCTATTTATCTATTAATTCTAAAACAACTAAAATCTATTATTCTAATAAAATCTACATACTATTTAAATTCTATTAAAGTTTTATTAAAAGAAAACTATTTAAAAATCTAGAAAAAAGCTATAAAGGCAATTAAATCAATTAAAATAGGACGCGAGACCAAATCGAAACAAGCCGTAAACCCAGACACCCAAATCCTCAAAAACAACTGCGTAAGCTGAAAACACCCAGGAAGCGCATGACTTCTTAAAAATAACCTCCGATTATCCGAACCGGTCTGAAACGCCCAAAATGTGAAAACAGGACTGTAATCCCGATAAAATCAATATGACTGGACGAATGCACTGTATGCGGTATGCGAATGCGAATGCGAAAATGCGTCGAAACATAAACCAAATATGGGAACCGGTTGGCCAAATTTTGGGGTGCAACAGCTGCCCCTATTCAAACGGCTTGGACCTGAATGGTTGAAGAGCGAACAACTTTCAAACATTCAAAGGTAGAAGACGGTTGAATACAAAAGAACCCTGAAATTTGCCAACCGCAGAAATAAACTGCAAAACTGCTCGAGGAATGGCTTCCAATGAACTGAAGTCTGGTTGTTACGGCAACAACTGGTCAATTATCTGATAAAATTTCTCTTTTCAACGTCAATCACCTGTGTGACACCACAGGTACTGAATCTTCGAAATAATGCTTCAAAAAGCAACACTTTTACTCCCATCTGTTATGGGATCAAATCTTGTCGACTCACAGTTCACGGCGAACCTGAGGAAAACTCTCCTGGGGAAATTCTGAAATCAACTGCCAGACACCCATTTCGACAACAGGCGGCAGCTTCAGAGGTTTCGATCCATGCAATCTTTCTTTTTTTCAGTGCCGACGTAACAACCAAATATGAATAAACAACTCCGTTGGGGAGAAGAGAAGCTTAACCAAACAATTCTGCAGGGGAACATATTCGAAAGCCAAAAGGTAACCAACCTGGTCTATGTTTCGAAATGCGTATGTTTGAAAATGATGCAATGTCCATATGGCATGGTAATGCTATGTGTTTGTTTGAAAATGCAATGCCTCCATACGACATGGATATGCTATGCGCTTTGGATAGATGCAAATATGACGGTATATGCAAATGCAAATGCAGGCTCGAGCTGCCAGAGAACCAGGTCTAAAACCACTTGGCAAAATAAATGCCGAAGGCAACGTCGACTCCACTGAAGGTAACCGGTTATCACAGAATCATCTCAGCAACATAAATGCTGGAAAAGGGAAGGACGACCCTGCACGGAGATATTCTTTCTAAACCACTGGCAACCTGATTGTACTCGGTGGGGATTAACCAAACTGGGGTCGATTGTGCACAGCGCACTGCTGGGAATGCTCCTTCTGTCACGGGTATCAATCTTAATCTACTGAGAATACTCCCGATCCTACTCCGATGCAGGATAAAATACAATCTCAACTCTTCCGGGGATAATACGTGACTTCCGATCTGCTGAGGAAAAGTACTCCTGATTTAACAAAATCCCTAAGGAATGCAGATTAATCCGGGAACTAGTATCAATCGAGCTTCGTATCGGGGAATATGACAACATGCGAGTCACTGGGAATTACTGTGTCGGATATTTTTTAGGCTTTTTCTGGTTTAGGGATGAGAATTGGTTATTCACAAAATGGAAGATAGGGAAAATACTAGACGAGAACTAGCATTCAAGGGTAGACTACTAGACGAGAACTGATAGCAAAATAGATTAGGTTATCGGATGAGAATGGATTTTATGGTTTGATCATCAGACGAGGCTGATCGAATAATAGATTAAGGAAAGGATGACCAGACGAGAACTGGTTGAAAGCTGACATGCACCAGACGAGAACTGATACAACAAATATGTTAAAGAAACGATGACCAGACGAGAACTGGTTACAAAGCTAACATGCATCAGACGAGAACTGATGTTTACGGAAAGGTTGACCAGACGACCACTGGTTAAAAGACACCATGTACCAGGCGAGAACTGGTAGTTACAGAAACGTGGACCAAACGAGAACTGGTTACCGGTTTTCCAGGCGAGAACTGGACTTTGGAAACGATCTGGTTACAAAGTTCTGACACGTAACATGTTTAAACTGTAGGATAACGATCCAACGAAGGTAAGGCCTTTTTCGGAAGGTCAAGTTTTTTGATGAGGGTAATGACACGATTCCCCGATACTCAACTCTGGCTGGGGATAAACAAACTTGCTTGAATAACTTGCCCCAGTGCAACTCAATTTGCCCCAATCCAACTCTTGGGAAGATCACTCTGAACAGAAAGCAGCTTGCTACAATACGACCTCGAGATAGCTTGCCCCGGTATTTGAACGAAAAAAGGGTTCGACCTCAATTAAACAACTTTCAACATGGTTGATTTCACTATTCCTGAACTGGCTTGCCCCTGAACGAGCGTTGAGCGACTTAACTTACCCTAATCACACGCTGGAAGGATCTATCCTCAAATCACAGCATTTTGGATAATTGCCCCTGATTGGCTCTCGAGAAGATTCACTCTGATCAACTGCTTCTCAGACAAACTGCCCCTGATCAACTAATACTTCGGGACTTGTCCTCAGACCAACTGATTCTGAACTCACTGGAGGTCAATGCCCTTGATTCACAGGGTTTCACAACATACACCATTCTGATCCAGACTGCTGAATTTTTCAGTCCTGTTTGACTATTCCCTGTTGGAATTTCTTTCATGTCAACTACTGACCTGCAAGTAAATTGTTCAATCCCGAATGGTAATTTTAATGCAGTGTTCATGCAGATTTTGAAAAAAGTTGTGTTGTCACTCATGTACGTGTCATGATTGTGAGTGACGAATGAACTAGAGAGTTCAAACGTAGTGCTGATTTGATCAGTGAAAAATAAACAAGGATATGACTAGCAAATCGAGAAGGAGTCAGGTTACTCAACCTTATCGTAATGTGCTTTCAGAATAAACCCTACCTCAATTAGGTCTTTTAAGGGTTGTATCGTGGTCAAGTTCACTGTTCATGAAACAAAGGATATTTGGGCTCAAATTTTGATTTATACCCACCCCTTCTACGTGATGATCTCCGATCCTAAGGTTCAGTTAACCTGGCACGGGCGCTCGCCTCTTCGAAAGGTATGTTGAATGGTAAGAACCATGGTTAAGGAACTCACAAGGTTTCGGAGTGACAATTACTCCTTTTTCGTTTTCGGTGTCTGTATACACGACTTTGTCCCTGTTCAAGGATTTTTCTTTTGATATCCTTTCTTTTTCATTCTTTTTGATTCCCTAATTTTTGCCTGGACTGATTCCCTTTGAGTTCTTTTCGATTTTTTTTTGAAGTCCAGCGGGATGCCCTAATTTTTGCCTAAGTATTATCTTTCCAGCTTTTTTCTTTTTCTTTTTACTTAGCGGGCTCTCTCCTTTTTTTTCTTTTGCTTGGAACAAGTCGTGCGACACTGGCTGTCTTGATTGCTCTGAAAGGATTGCAACTGTCTCACTCCTGATTGGTGAAGCTTAACCATTGCGATTGACGAGGTATGACCTCTGGGAAAAATAAGATGTGATTGGTCCTCGAAAGGCAACACTCCTCTATAAGACTTGAACGCTCGATCAAGCTAACTGACAATTACCCTGCCCCAGGTTAAGATGTGAGGGTTTAAAAGCCCGAAAAACTTCTACTTCCTGGCTCGAAGTGGTTAACAAGGGACTAACTCCTTATATCTCCAGTGTTTGGGGATTTGAAATAATGCCTTGTACGTCATCGACAAGGTTTTATCTGAAAGCATACGATCATCGGTTATGAGTATCCAGTTTCGTCATCCTCCCTCCAATCTTTGCTAATCACAGTGACAAAGGGGAGTAAATAAAATGCAAGTGTCAGTGCAATGCAATAAATGAGCGACAGCGACATGATTAATTCAGAAAAATGCATAGTCACTTTATCAATATTACCATTCAAAAACGAACAATGTTTAACAACAAGTAGTAACTAATAGAAAAGAAACTAAAAATGCAAATGATAAAAAGTCTGAGGACTGCCAATGCTGAGGGCGCCTGCCTGTCTGAATCACTGGCTTATTGAAAATAAACTCTGAATCTACGAGCTTAGACAACTGAGAAGTTGGTATGAACAAACAAAAATCCTTCTCGAAAGGAAATGCAATCTTGGTCGATCAACTGTTGTACTTTCGCCTGAAAAGCTTTGCAATCTTCAGTTGAATGCCCTGAAGATCCGCCATGGTAACCACACTGAGCATGGGGATTGTACCCAGGAGGGTAAGGTTCTGGCACATGCTTAAGAGCTTTAGGTTCCACCAAAGAACTCTGGATCAAAGATGGCAGCAATTGGCTATATGGCATAGGCACTGGGTGAGAAGGAGCATTCCTTTGTTCCAAGTTGTTACGAGGTCTGTTCGGATTCTGACGCTGATTCTGATAACCTCGGCCACGAGTTCGCTGATTTGCAAGAGAAGCGACATAACGTTCCTGACATGGTGCCCTAGGCACAATTGTCTGTCCAGCATAACAAGACACAAGAGATGAAGAACCAACAGACTTCACTGGTTCATCTCGAGGATACTCAGCATCTGACACGATTGCATTGATCACAACTCCTTCCTCATTCTGATAATCATAAAGAGATTCAGTTTCACTAGCCTGACCGTTTTAAATAATCTGAATTTTCCCGATTTTTATGGCATGCTCAAGGCGTTCCCCAAATTCTACCAAGTCAGAAAAATTTGACGTAACTCCAAGCATTCTTTCGTAGTACGGACTCTACAGTGAGCCTACAAACATGCATGTTAGCTCTCGGTCTAAAAGCGGTGGTTGTACTCTGGCAGCAAATTCTCTCCATCTCTGAACATACTTCCTGATAGGTTCATCGTTCTCTTGAGACAATTCTTGCAACTGCATGCGATGAGGGGCCACGTCTAGGTTGTAATCATACTGCTTCAGAAAAGCTCTGGCTAAATCCACCCATGATCGAATCTGATTACTCTCTAACTGCATATACAATCTCAAAGATGCCCCAGTCAGACTATCCTGAAAGCAGTGAATCATCAACTTGTCGTTTTGCACAAACGAAGTCATTCTTCGGCAGAACATCATTAAATGTTGCTTCGGACAACTATCTCCTCTGTACTTCTCAAATCTAGACGCTTTGAACTTAGGAGGTAACACTAGGCCAGGAACCAAACACATGTCTGCAGCCTTCAGGTTAACAGCATATTTGACTTTCACGACTTTAATTTGTTCTTCCAACACTTGGAGCCTTCTATCACACTCAAGAGCTCTTGGGTCTACAGTCCTTGCTACTGGGATCTCTCTTCGGATATTCGACACAGGGAAAACAACACCTTGACTGTTAATAAGAGGAGGTTGTTCATTGCGGACAACAAACTGCTCACGTCGATCTCGGTCCATAACAGGAGGTTGCACAAACTGGTCTGCAGTAAGATTGTTCACTTGCGGAAAGTCTTCCTCGAACGCAGAGCCATATAGAGGATTGGTTGTCATAGTGAAACCCGTCAAGGTGTTAGGAGGCTGGGAGTGGCTCTCAGACATAGCTACCAATAACCTTCAACTGACTTCACTGCTCGATTCGACTCAAATCTGCTTCAACCCCTGGGTCGTCTTCTAACAATCAATAGTTGTTCAGGCCAATCACCAGATAATCACCTTCTGAAATCAAACAATGGCTGGATAAGAACTCTGGCTAGCTGGAGTATGACATGCAATATGATGCAACACGTTTATGCAAATGCAATACAATATGCAGCAAACACGGGATCACAGCCCCCACAAATCTCTGAATACTGCTGTGCTGCTGACTGAGTACGTTCGCTCTGAAGAGAAGACCAAAATAACGGGTAGGCTGGAAGTCAAGTTTCCTGCAAAAACCCTCCCACTCACGGGTATGGACCTAGACTGACACAAGGTACGACATCCTATGCGGTCGTCGGTGTCACAGACTTTCAAGACTGATGATACGATACCCAGAAGGTGTGGCATCATCATATCCTGAAGAGGCCTCACTTAGCCAACTTCCAAATGATCGGTCCCCAGAGTCGAAAATCCTCCAAACCAACAACTCCCTTAGCCCAAAGGGTTGAAAAAGAAGTCAACCGGGAGAACCTCGTCTGAGCGTGGATTTCATGAGACACTAGTACATGCAAAGCATGCACGCGCCCACTAATTTCCACAACTAATTCTAAGGTGCACTAAAGCCTGGGTCTGGCTTCTCACTCAAAGGAACATCCCCCACCCAACAGCACAGCAACAACATATAATAGCAATACAAAAATAAACACCCAATAGACAAGCAAACAAGCGCTAGGATTGACTCTCTTAAGGGACGTTGGATCCCACATGCATAAGGAACCATCACAGTCCTCAGCAGCTGGGAACCGTTGGAGTCCCCAGCTGTCGCTACTGCGAAAATCGGCGCCGGCTGAACAGAAGAGTTGCCACCGTGCGTTATTTATCCCAACGGAGGGAAAGGAAACGCTCAGAGTAAACTTAACGCAAAGACGGGAAAGGAATGGTCATCACAACCAAATTCCTGGATTCGGGAGTCGGTTACGCAAGGGGAAGGTATTAGCACCCTTCACGTCCGTCGTACTCGACGGGATCCACGCTTGCTGGTTCGTCTATTGGATGCAAAACAATCTATCTTCGGCTGCTAAATCTAAACGGAAAGAAACTGACTCGATAGAGCATCACACTCTATGCCTATGTATTCTCAAGAGAGAAAGTCAGAGTCATCGTAGTTCGGGAAACTACAGGGAATTGGCTCACCAAGACTTCGCGTCTTGTGCCTACGTACTTCCACACAGCGTGAAAGATCAGAGCTTCCGTAGTTCAGGCTAACTACGGCTAGACAGGGTGTTCTCGATCACACAGGAGTGTGAGATTAAGTTGGTTTTAGAGGTACGGGAACCTACCGGAACTAGAACTACGGTCTGGTCTCAAATGCGCAAGGGCAAGAGAAAAGGATAACAATCAGTCGTCAGCGGGAAAGTCTTGATCGCACGGCAGCGAGAGAACAGAGAGGTTAGTTGTTAGTGTGCTCGCTAGGATATCGCATCCTATGCTACATATTCTCATTCGATATGAGAAATCAGAGCAGCTGTAGTTCAGCTTACTACAACAAAACCGGGAAAAAGGGAAAAGGGAGCTTGCTAGGATATCGCATCCTATGCCTACGTACTCTCGTCGGGCACGAGAGATCAGAGCAAACGTAGTTCGACGGGAACACGAGTCTCGATTGCACAGGGGCAAGAGAAAGGGGTCTCGATCGCCTGAACGCGAGAGAAAAGGGGTTTCGCTCGCGCGGGGCGAGAACAAAGAGGAAGCAGGCTTACGCCTAAACGGGAAGGAACTCGAGACACACACGCAAGAACCTAAGAAGAAACTCCTCAGCCGCCATTTCCTTCGTATCTGACGATGCAACTCACAACACTCGACGGTTGCCTGAAGACTTGAATGCGACGATGATGATGAACGAAGCAGCTCCGTTGGCTCCTGACATACGCGCAAGCTCCATTCCAATCTTCTCCTCTCTGGATCCTTGATGATGACGCTCGAACCAGGAACAATGTACCGCTTAGACCGTCGGGGTTCGACTTATACGAGAAATCGAACTCCAAGAGGTAGCGTATTGATATCCGTGTCAAAGACAAGATAGAGAAATGATATCAAAAATCATTCTCCAATTGAATCGTGTCACACGGCCAGCCAAAAATAAAATCGGGAATAAAATCAGATAGAAACGAAAATATGAGAGAAATCCAACGCAAAACGGAAATAATAGTCTACTCCTAAGATACGGCAAAAATAATCTCCTAATGAAAATATATCCTAAAAGAACTAAGTCTATAAATCTCCTTAACAAGAAATTAATACCTAAACTATATTTTAAAAATATTAAATCCTAACAAATTTCCTAAAAGAAATTAGTATCTAAAACTATACTTATTCTAGGAATTTAATATTCTAAAATATAAAACTTATCCCAAAAAAAATTTCATCAAAAGAAATCATACAAGAAATATTAAAAATGCATGTAATGCAGGGAGGGGGTAAGTGTTACAAAGGGGAGTGTATTCAGAAAAAACCACAAGTGGGCTAGGCCCACGTCCACCATAACCAAGCAAAAAACGGGGGGTGAAGAAAAAATAAACGCAGGTGCACCAAAAAAAACGCCAGTGGGCCTGAGAGCCCAACGCCCAATTGTTGCACCCTAAAATTTGCTCAACCTATTTCACTTGGTTTATGTTTCAATTGCATTGTCATTTGCATACTAAGTCATGTACATAGTCTAATCATTTGCATAACATAGCATAACAAGGCATCTAACAAGGGATCAAGTTCCATTTTCATCAGAAAGAGGCCCATCAAGGGGTTTTATTCAAGATCAAGACCATCCAAGTAATCAAGAAATGAGTTGAAGCTTTGAGAAGTTTGAAGGTCAACCAGTAGATTTCTCTCCCAATCTGGGGGATATGCTGAAGATCATCAATGAGTGTGTGAGCCATGGAAGGTGTAAAAAGATCATGGAAGACCTAGAGGGTCATTTTGAAGATGAGACAAATCATTGATACAAGTACAAGAGCCAGAGTTGAAGTGCAGTCAACTAGGGTTTCATCTGGGTCAACCCTAGGTCAACCCTAGGTCAAATGGTTGATTGGAGGGCATCAAGGCCTACTTGGAGTATGTGGAATTCATGAATTGGTATGTGGATGCATGCGTGGTGTTGTGCCAAGGAGAAATCAAAAGGAATCAAGAAGAAGAGGAGTTACTAAATTAGGGTTTCAGTGTAAAATCCCCTAATTCAGGCCTAACTTCCAAGCCAGATAAGTCAAAATGCAAGCTTCAAATGAATTCTTGGTTAACATGAAACTTGTAGATATTCTCAATAGATTTAATTTGAGTACTAGAAGTCTTCAAGGAGATTTATAGAACTCAAGTTATGGTTCTCGCAAGTTATGGGTCATCAAAGGACACTGAAATTTATCTGTGAAAGTCACTTGACTTCCAAGCAACTTTTGCCCATCAAGGAGTTTTCAAATGGATTCTTGGCCAACATAAGAGTTGTAGATCTTGATCTTAGCTTTAATTTGAGTACTAGAAGTCATCAAGAGGATTTTTATAATTCATGTTATGGTCTTGGCAATCCAGGGGTATTTTGGGAAAGTTGAATTACAAGTCATTTTTGAGCATAGGTCAAAATCTCCATGTTCCACTTCTCAAATGAAAAATTGTTCAACATGGAATGTGCTTAAAATGATGTTTTTAGGTCAAATAAGTCATCATGGTGGATTGATCGACTTATTTCAAAAAAGTCACTTAAAATGGCCTAAAAAAATGGAATAAGTCAAATAAAGTTTGGTGGAAAAAAATCAAATTTTGGGTTAGAGGTTACAAACAAGCCATATGACATACCAATTTGATTGTAAAATGCATTTTAAAGACAATGGCATTGCCACAATTTTGAATTGAGGGTTATTTCAAGGACTTGCTTTGTAAATGGGCTACTTGCATCATAAGGCACATATGCAAAACCACACTTCCAAGCAAATGCAAGGCTCCTTTCCATCCATACACCTCCAATATCTCTTTTGGAGAGAATTTAAACTCATAACCAAGTGAATTGCAAGCCAAAACATGAGATGGTATGTGCATAGCATAAGAAGAGATTTTCATGACATGAGAAGTTGATTTTCTCATTGGATCAATCTAGAACTTTCTAGGGTCTTCAAATACATTCTATATATACTTGTGAAGAGGTTCAGAGCAAGAGTTGGTGATTTATTTGTGCAAAAACCATAGATTGACATTGGAGTTTGGAAGAGAAAAAGTGAGAGATCAAAGTTGGATTCAAGGCATTTTCAAGAGTTATCAAGAATTTAATCTTCTCCAACAAACTTCAACAAAGGTTTTCCGCACTTTTTGGCACGAAAAAACGAGCTCCAACTACTCCGTTTCGACACCCCGAAGCCGGTATGTGAAATTCACTTTTTCTATGATTTTAGGACGAATTAGATTAGATTATTCATGTGGTTAGGATCTGGAAAATGTATAGATGAAATTAGGATCAAGAAATTAAGGATTAGAGACTTTTTTGGATGAGTATGTTTTCTTGGTGATGATATATCTCTTTGATCATGGAGTTTTGATGGAATCCAAGAGCATATTTGGAATCCTTGATTTTTTTCCTTCAAGTTTGACTAAAATTTCGTGCGAAACGGTTAAGAATCGATGGAGTTATGTTGCTCAGAAGTTACCGAAAAAATGTCACCGCTGGAACAGATACAGTACCGCGCGGGTACTGTTCCCACCCCCACTCGCGAGGCCCATACGGACATTGCTTTGGAATTCTGTTGTTCGCACCCCTGGCCCAATGCACATTAACTTAGCTTAATTCATTTTCGTTCTTTTTTTCCTGTTTTAATAGCTGTTTGGATTAATTGCGTTAAAAATAGTAAAAATGATCGAAAAATTATGAATTTTTTTTTGTAGATCATGATTGTCTTAAGAAACTGTAGGAGTTGAGTTTGCATTTTTAGGATTTTATTTGAATTAGTTACGAATTTTCTTTTGTGCTAATATCCATTGTTATGCATAATTGATATTGCTGTTTGTTTAATTTTGTTCTCTTTGATGCTTTATGCTTTTGAGTTGATTCTTTCGATATAATTTAGAAGACATACATAGGTTTCCCCTGGAATTTTCTTAGATTTTTTAAAATTGATTAGATTCTGTTTTAGGTGTGTAGTTTAGAGCCTTCCCAAATAATGGTTTCCCGTGACCAAATTTTATTTAGGAATTGTTTAGATGACCTAGAAATTGATTTAGGTCCTGATTCTGGAATTTTAGAATGTTCAAACATGCATGTTGACATAGGAATTTTATTAGAATTTTACAACTTATTTTGCTATTTTTTTTGGGTTTTGCAAATGATTGTTGCTTTCGGTGTTCTCTCTTGAGTGCCTTGCCTTGTTTGGAGCGTTTGGTGGACTTGGAGCTTGAAGACTTTGGATTCCTTTTTAGAGGAGCTTCTGGACATGATGAAGATGCTTTGGCTTGAAGAGTAGGGCTTGGAGTGGAGCTTTCTTTCTCTTTTAATTTTGTTTTAGGAGTTGGTAGAATTAGGCTTTTAGGGAGAGCTTTTGTAGAATTAGTTCATTTCTTCCATCAAACATAGAATGCATTGTTTGCTTCTATTCTATCCTATGATGCAAAGTCCTATTAGGGAAGTTCCATCTCTCCTTTGGAGGGAAGTGGGGCATACCCTAGAGAGTAGAACTTTTGAGGATACCTTTCACTTGCTGTGTTAAGGTCTTAATGATTTCCCTGGGTTATCATTAAACATCTTAACATTACAACTTCATTTGTTAGTTGATTCTCTCCTGTGAGTGTCTGCATCAAAGTTGGATATCTGTTGAAGATCAGGGTTTTGCTGCTGCTTGAAGTTGTTTGTTGTTTGGATTCATTGATTGCTAAAGCTAAAGATTATTGGAGATAAAAGTTTATCTGAAGCTTGAATATCATTGGAGAGTGAAGATGGGATCTTGCCTGAAGGTGTTGCCGTCAACTTGTTTGCTGTTAATCACCTGTAGCTGCCAGAGCTAGTGCTGTTTGATATGCTTGCTGTAAGAGCTGGTGTGGCTGTCTGAGCTGGTATTGGGTGTGATTTTCTTTGCTGTATTGTCTGTTGATTTTCCCTTAGGTTTGAGGTGAAGATGTTTCACTTTGCCTATTGTTTTCCTAGGTTCAAGGTTGAGTATGATTCCTTTGCCTCGCTTGTTTTGCTGCATCTCATGCATTTTACTGTTTACTATATATCTGCTGTTTCTTTTCCGTTTATCCCCTAGGATCTCTGATTTCCTCTGCGCAGGAGGGAATTATGACAGACATTAGGTGTTAATCCATGCATGACAACATTAGGGTAGTTTTGATTCCCCTTTCAAACCCTAGGTTTTTAGACTTCTCTTCTACCTCAGAACAATTCAAAACACAATAATACAGATAATTGATGTCGTATGTTACGAGCCTTAAGCTATTTGAAAAAGGTTGCTGGAGGGTCACTCTTCAGTAATCTGATTACTTAGTGTGTTACCCTTAGGGTGCCATACGACGTAGTCACCCTCAAATCATAGTCTCTAGTACGTCAGAGATTGCAAACATCATAAAAAAACAGTTCTTGCGTAAAAGACTGAAAACAAACATCAGAGTGTCATTTTTGTCCGCTTGGACTCTTAATCAAGAAAAACCCTTTCATAAGGAGATAAAAAACTGTCAGACAAGCTTGTGTCTTCCGTAGCCCAAACTACGTTTGCTCTGATCTTTCATGTTGTATGAAAGTACGTAGGCATAGGATGCGATATCCTAGCGAGCAACCTTCCCTCCTTTCCCGTAGGTAGGCGAACTACGTCGACTCTGATTTCTCGTTTCAGACGGGAATACGTAGGCATAAAGTGCGATACTTTGCCGAGTCATTTTCTTTCCTTTTTAACCCATACCGGTAGAGTAGATAGAATAACAATCCGTACTAGAAAACAAGCATGGATCCCGTCAAGTACGACGGACGTGAGGGGTGTTAATACCTTCCCCTTGCGTAACCGACTCCCGAATCCAGGATTTGGTTGCGATGACCATTCCTTTCCCGTCTTTGCGGTAGGTTTACTTCGAGCGTTTCCTTTCCCTCTGTTGGGATAAATAACGCACGGTGGCGACTCTTCTGTTTAGCCGACGCCGATTTTCGCAGTAGCGACAACTGGCGACTCTGCTGGGGAGCCGGCGCCAATTTTCGCAGTAGCGACAGCTAGCGACTCTGCTGGGGAGGGGGATATCCCCTATGCGAGTCAATCCTAGCGCTTGTTTTCCCGTCGTGGGTGTTGTGTAGATTTACTTTTCTGTCTTTACCTTCCGCCTTTTATTATCAGCCTTATATTATTATTGCTGCTGTGGGAAGGGGATAATCTGTTGAAAGATAAGCCGGACCTGGGCTTGAGGTTACACATAGACTTAGAAGTAGAGAGTAGTGGTTAGCCTGCTTGCTTAGCTCGCACCAGCTAGCCACGAAATTTACGCTCGGACGAGATTCTCTTTGATGCTTCTTGCCTGGCCCTTGGGGCTCGATAAGTTGTCTGACCCGAGGATTGTCGACTCTGGGAACCTATCAATTGGGATTCAACTAAGTGAGGTCGCTTCAAGGGATGATGATGCCACACCTTCTGGGTATCGTATAATCGTTCTTGAAAGTCTGTGACGTTGAACTCACATAGGATGTCGTACCTCGTCTGCGAGTTAAGTACATACCTGTGAGGGGTAGGTGGGTCTATTTGCAGGAAACCTTTGACCTTAGAACACCCGGTTTATCTCTGTCAGTGAGATGTGGTTACAAGGTTCATTTGAGTAGTTTGGTTTGAGATAAAGATTGGATGGTTCTCAGGCTTCAGTACAGAGCAGCCAAGTCTATCAGCATTGCACTTGGTCCCTTGTTTGCATATGCATGTGCATTTTCATGATTGCATTTCATTAACATGTATTAATGTTGCAGGTGATCATTCCCCTCTGATTCTAGTGTATCTTCTAGCCAGACATGGAGTCCTTGAAGAAGACAATTGCTTACCGGTTGCATTCACCAGATATCAGTTCATTGCTGGGTTTAGTTGCTCTGGCAGATGAGAGTGTGAGGGCTGAGTGCAGAGTATCTTATGGGAGATTGCTTAGCTTGTTGTACAGACCTTCGGCATTTGAGACGACTGGGGTGTATACTTTGTTGCAGTTTTATGAGCCGCAGCTGAGATGTTTCTTATTTCCCGATTATATTCTAGCACCCACTTTGGAGGAGTATTCTGCGATGTTGGGAGTTCCTGTGTTAAACCAGATGCCATTTGTACATGTTGATGCTGAGCCTGAGATATCTGCCCTTGTTGAGATTGTCAGCTTAGACGCTTCTGAGTTCCATGGAGGGTTGGTTAAGCTAAATGAAGCCTATGGCTTTCACTTGTCTGTCCTAGTTGATAAGGCTACGCAATGCGCGAAGAGTGGATGTTGGGGTGCCTTCAGTGCTATTCTAGCTGTCTGCATCTACGGGATTGTCTTGTTTCCTAATGTGCCAGACTTTGTCGACTCAGATGCCTTCTTGATTCTTGCCTCGAAGAATCCAGTTCCTACTCTCTTGGGCGATGTTTTTCATTCCATTCACTACAACAATGAGAAACGTCGTGGCAAGAATGTCTCCTGCTGTCTTCCTCTCTTGTACAGGTGGTTCCAGGGGCACCTCCCGAAGACAGGACCTTTTGTGGATGTTGTCGATACTTTGGATTGGTCGTCCCGGTTGATGGGACTGTCTGCTGAGAATATCATTTGGTTTGATCGGAGTATGCTTGGTACTGACATTATATATAGTTGCAGTGGCTTTCCGAATGTCCCCCTGATTGGACGGAAAGGCTGTATTAACTATAATCCTTCATTGCTGGTACGACATTTCGGTTACGCTTTGAGGGACGCTCCTATCGAGAAGGAGATACAGGAATCTCTGTATCTCACAGGCTTATTGGACGCAGCTGTTTTGATCAGATTGAGACATGCATGGGCTAACATCCATAGGAGGGGGAAGGCTTTGCTCGGTAAGAGCAACAATAGAGCTTATGATCCCTATTTGGCTTGGGTCCGCGAGAGAGTTGGTACTTCTTTGATGCCTTATCCTGCTGTGGAACCCCTGTATCTTCCATTGATTGAGGTACCTCCTTCGGAAGAGAGTGATAAGTATAACAAATTGTTGGCTGAAAACGAGGAACTGAAGAAAGCCAATGAGGAGTTAGAGAAGGAGATCTTCCAGTTACGTCGTGAGAAGAAGGAAGCCACCTTCACTGTGAAGGAACAAACTTAATTGATTAACAGGTTGGGATCAGAGCTGGCAGAAGCAACCAACAAGAAAGAAAAGGTGGGAATAGCCTTAAACGGTGTTAGCAAGGTGCTTACTTCCAAGAAGGAACTTCTAAGCAAAGCTTATGCCCGTATCAGCAAGTGGGAAGCTTTGTGGAATGCCACGCTTACCAAGCGGAAGGAGCACGAAGACGAACTGAAGCTGCAGATTGCCACGCTAGAGGCACAGGTTAGAGACCAAGACGCGAAGATTGTTGAAGCGACATCACTTAGGAGCGCTGCTGAGCTCAGAGTAAGTGACATTGACGAGAAGCCGAGAGGTTATGAAGTGAAGGCCAGTTCCAAGAGGTACAGATTTGACGAGAGTTCTAGCAAAGGAGCCTACCCGGATGACGCCCAGAAGCTGAGATCCACTACCGAGCGACATGCTTTACTGATTCAGGAGCTGATCTCCCGACTAGGGCACTCGGAGACGATGAGGATATTGGAGGACGTCAAAGCACGCCACTTGGCCTAATTTATCTTTGCCTCACCTTTGTTATTTGTATTTGTATTCGAACCATCGCCAGACTTGTTGGCCGAGGTCTCTTCAGATGTACTCTTGTACTCAGCCTCTTGGCATGTGTTTATATATGAGGGTTGTCTGATTCCTTGCTTACTGGATAGGGACTCCATTGTCATGATGGCCTTCTCTCCGAAACTAGGATCGCGGGGGAATATAACCTGTAGCATATTTACATAATTGCATCTGCATTCATATTGCATGACCGGTATTCTCGAATCTGTATCTTATTTCCTGCATCTTCAGGTTTCCAGGATTGACGAACCAAGAGTTCACTGTTATTCAACCCGAAACAACTGCAAGAGAATCATGGATCAAGTCCAGGTAGAGATGCAGGAGATTCGCGAGAAATTGAACCTGTTCATGCAGGCCATGGAGAGTATTGCTAAAGGCTAGGAGAATCTCCAGACTTTGGTGCAGCCGCTGCTGACGCGGGCTAATGGGAACGGCAACAATGACCACAACTCTGCGCACGTTGAGACTATTCCGGAAGATGGGCCCCCCACGCCTGTGGTTCCTCCTGTGGTGACCCCACCTGTTGTGGTTGTGAACAATGACGCTGGCGCTGGCAATGGTAATGCAGGGAATGGAAACGAGACGGTTGTTAATAATGTTGGGTTCGGAGACGCCAATCTGGGAGGTGGTAACTTCAATGGTGGTAATGGTTTTGGTAACAATGGATTCGGCTATAATGACCAGAGGTTCGAGTACGGCAATCAGGGCGGAAAGTTTGGCTTCAACACTCAGGGTTTCGGCTACGACGGTTTTGGTAACACTAACCAGGGTTATGGTGGAAATGGTGCTGGATTGATCCCTGTCAACACTGGTTTCGGGCATGCCGGGGTTAATCTAGGTTATGGTAATGGGGGACGAGGTCCCATGACTAATCCGCAAGGGTTTGGTCGCAACACTGGTTATAACGGGTACGGAAATGGAAATATGAACTGGGGCGAAGACTGTCAAGAGGACGTGTAATACCCCAAATTTTACCCTTTCTTTTCCTTTTTTTATTTTTATTTTAAATTCTTATTAATTTAATAAATTAACCTTTTTTTAAATCTTGTTTTTTTAACTAATAATAATTTAATTAACCTTTTTTTTTATAACTTTACTAATGTTTGTTTATTAATTTTTTTATTTAATTTATTTATTTTCATTTTAACCTCTTCTTACTAACTTTTACGATTTAGATTAAAATTAAAATTTTTTTTTTCTTCTTTTCTTCAAGAGTAAATTTTTTATAACCTTTTTTAATTAATTTCTAACACATTTTTTTTAATCAAATTCTATTAACTTTTTAAAATTAAATCTTTTTTCTAACTTTTTTTAAAAGATAAATCCTTTTTCTAACCCTTTTTTAAAGTTAAATCTATTTCTAACTTTTTTAAAGTTAAATCTTTTTTCTAATTTTTTTTAAAAAATCAAATCTTTTTTCTAACTTTTTTAAAAGTTAAATCCTTTTTCTAACTACTTTTTTAAAGTTAAATCATTTTTCTAACTCCTTTTTAAAGTTAAATCTTTTTTTCTAACTCTTTTTAAAAATTAAATCTTTTTTTTCTCTAACTTCTTTTTAAAAATTAAATCTTTTTTTCTCTAACTTCTTTTTAAAATTAATTTTTTCTAACTTTTTTTTAAAATTAAATCTAAATCTTTTTTTGACACCTTTATTTTTCAAATTAAAATTCTAAATTCTTTTTAAAATTAAATTCTAACGCCCTTTTCTTTTTCTTTTTTTTTAAATTCTAAATTCCTTTTAAAATGAAATTCCAACCGTTTTTAAAATAATTCTAACACTTTTTTTAAATCAACATTCAAATGTTTTTTATTTTAAAATTCTAACTCATTTTTTTTAAACTTAAAACTCTAATTTTTATTTAACTTGAAACTCTAACTTTCTTTGCTAACATTTTTAAATTTAAATCCCAACACTTTTTTTTATCAAATCCAATCACAATGAATCACATATGGAGCTAAATCAAATCAATCAGATCATATCATCATCATAAGAAAATCAGATCTAAATATCAACATCACCATCATTGAATCAAATCTGAAATCATCATAAAAATTCATTCAAATCAAATCAGAGATTGAAAAAGATTGAGATATTCAAATCAAATCTGAGATTGAAAAAGATTTAAAAAAATCAAGTATAAAAGGACCCTCAGGAGCAACAAAACAGGAGATGGACAAGCATCAAAGACTCTTGCAGTCTTCATCAAAAGTAACTAACTCTTCTTTTTTAAAAAATTTCTAATCTTATTTTTGTTTTTTTAAGAGTATTAACTTTTTCTTGAATCAAAATCTAACCTTTTCTTTTTTTTTTTCAAAACTTTTTTTTCAAAAGCAAATTTCAAAGTTCTAATTTTTTTGCTAACTTTTAATTCTAACTTTTTAATCACATTAAAGTTCTAACTTTTCCAAATCTCACACAAAAAAAACCTAATTCCATTCTAACTCTTTTCTAATTACCTAAATTCTCATCGTCTCAAAACGTTCATCACTTAACTTTTAATTGTCGTCAACTCCAATTTTCATCCTTCATTCCTAACAGTATTCTTGATTATCCATGAACCTGTTCACTAATATTTATTTATTTATTTTTGTATTTATTTTTATATTTGTACATAATCTAACATCATCGTTGCTATTTCATATTCCATTATCACTTGTATATTATCATCATCTTCATTGCGTATCAATTTTTATTGTTTATTAATTTTTCGCTAACATCCTCATTTTTAAGATCCAAATTTCTAACTTTTTTTCTTGTTTCGTTAAAATTATAATTTTCTACTTAAATTCCTAACATTCCCGTCTAATTTTTTGTCTAACCCCGTATAATAACAGTCTCGGTTTGTTTTGGTTTTTTTGCAGCTGACTAAGTTCAATTGATTTTATTTTCAGTTTAAATATTCAATTATCATATTTGTAACTGCTTATGGGATGTAATTTTGCGAGACAATTGTCGCATTTATCTTTCCGCACTTTATTTTCTGCCGTTGTATGTATATTTAATTTCATCGCATCTTATAGTTAATTTCACATCCGAAGGTTAGGTCTAGCTGTTTGGTCGCCGCGCCAATAGTCCTCTAATCCTCAACTTCAAACCCTTACAACTCTTACAAACCCTAATTTTCACAAATGCCTCGCCGCAGGCAAGATTACAATTTTACCCCTAGCATTAGGTCAAAGAGCCGCCGCGCTCATTTTAGGGTTTCCCGCCGTGGAATCCCTAATTTAACCCTAATTACAACTTAACAATTCAACGTAGAGATTTGGAGTTTCTACACTCCACGTAAGCGTGTCCTTAAGATGCGTTTATTCCCCTTGAGACCTTGACCACAGTCAAGAAGTCTCTAACCTCCCTTTTGAGGGGAACTACGATTACTCTGATTCCATTCCCGTAAGGATATGTAGGCACAAGATGCGATGTCTTGCCGAGTAAACTTAGAATTAACCCCTTAGGTCTCTTTTCTCACTTTTAATCCTTTGTACATATACCTTAAGCAAATAAATAAAGCAAATAGTAAGCATTGAACAAAAGGTTCCTGTAGAGTACTACAGAAGTTTAGGATGCTAACACCTTCCCTAAATTTAACCAACCCCCGAACCCTAGATCTTTCCCCGCATTGTGTTTACGATGCAAAATAGGTTTTCCCTCTTTTGACCTTTTCCTTCGGATAAATCAAAGAGCGGTTGTGAATTGAATTGCGATTTAAACTAATTAATAGTTTGATATCCTATTTCCACCGCAACAGAAAATGGCGACTTCACTGGGGACTCTTAACTTTTGAGGGTTATCCCTAATTTGTTCATGTTTATCACTATTTGTTTTACTATTCATTTGCGTGTATATATATTGTGCTTTGATTTTGGGACTGTTCTTTGTGTTGTGAGATAAGCCCTACGCCCGGACTAGTGACATTATTATAGGATGGGGATATATTCGATGAGGCTTATAGGGAGTTGAATCCCGACCAAGTTGATTCGAGAATCACCGCTCAGTTGAGACCTTTTCGAAAATGGTTCGGTTGAACGAGTAATCGTGAAAACTTTTTCCATGGTCGATTGGAGTCTGTGATATTGAGGACCGTAGTACCTTAACACCACCTTGGCCTTATTTAGGACGTAGTGCGGGAGCTATGTGGGAGTAATCCTACAATGGTTGCTACGCGATACTACACTCAAAAGAGGTTCTCTTGAGAATATTATTAACCCCCGAGTCCATCGGAAAGTTGATAATATCCGAAAGATGGGCCGATGATTTTGAGTCCTTTTAGAACCTTGTTCGGGAGGTACAACTAACCTATAGTACACTCCTTTTGGGGATGGGTAGACCTTAACTCCATTCATGTTCTTTAACCTAGGACTTTGTGTATTCATGTGCATTGCATCCATAAAGCACCCCATTATATTATATGTCATAGAATTCAAACATCATTTATGGATATCGCGGGATACCATAAATAAAAAAAAAAAAAGATTTCCTTGGTACCCCACGACATTCGTAAATGTTTGAATTCCATGAAACTTTCATTTGCATTCGCATTATAGCATCATATGTTTTCTTGCATTGCATGTGTCTTCCGTTTTCTCATGTTCGGTTCTCTCGCCTTCCAGTTTCGTCACCCTGAGTCCTCGGCACCAGTACAACACTAGAGCTCAAACTCGGAAAAGAATGGAGGATCAGACAAAGGAGATTGATCGCCTTAACAACGAACTTGAAGACCTTCGAGGGGGTATGGGGCGTATGATGGAATTGTTACATGTCATGAATGCTAAGATGGATACCCAGCCCACTGTTGTTTCCGAGATTACCGGCGTTACTGTGGACCCTCCACCAAATGTGACCGTAGCAAGGGACCCACCTTATGGTCTTGCTCCAGGTTTTGTGCCTCCTCAAGCCACTGTTCCGATTAATCAGCTTGTTCAACAAGCCGTTCCTTTATTTTCCGAAGTTTCTAGAGGGGCTCCTATTTTTGCACCACCTGTTGTTCACACCCGTGTGCAACCGTATTTCAATGAGCCTGTCTTTGATAATCTTGATGAGAATGTTGAAGGTTATGAGAAACATGACAAGCTTCGTGAGGAAGTAGACACTATCGCCCAAAGATTGAGAAAGGTAGAAGGTGATCAAATTTTTGGGGCTGCTGCAAGGGACGTCTGTTTGGTCTCAGGTTTGGTTATTCCCCCGAAGTTCAAAACTCCGAACTTCGATCGCTATGAAGGTGCCACTTGTCCTAAAAGTCATCTGATCATGTACTATCGCAAAATGGCTGCCCATGTTGAGAATGATAAATTGATGATTCATTGCTTCCAAGACAGTTTGAAGGGTGCTTCTTCCAAATGGTACTTAACTTTGGACCAGTCTCGCATTAAGAATTTCCAAGATTTATCTGACGCTTTCATCAAACATTATAAGTATAATATGGATCTGGCTCCTGACAGAAGACGGTTGTTGAGTATGTCATAAAAGAATTCTGAATCATTCAAAGAGTACGCTCAAAGGTGGAGAGAGATTGCTTCGCAAGTAGAACCTCCTTTGACCGAGAAAGAGTTAGCTGATTGGTTTATCGACACGGTTCGTCCAGAATTTTACGAAAGGATGGTGGGTAGTGTGACTTCAAATTTCTCTGACATCGTTGTTGTGGGTATCAAGATTGAATTGGGTATGAAAAGTGGTAAAATGACAAATACTCATGGTGTTTCAAAGGATCAGCCGAAGAAACCTTCGTTCAGCTCTCAGAAGAAGAAAGAAGGTGAAACTAATGCTATATCCTCCGGTAGACGAAGAGACCAATTTTATCAATATCCGCAAGGTTTTGCTCAACCTCAAGGGTATCCGATTCAATATGCTCAACAACCCTATGTGGCAGTTGTTGCACCTTCTTTCAATCAACAGGTTCCTATGTATCAACCTATGCAACAATCTCCCGTTTATCCGCCTCCTAACTATCAACAAGCGCCCAACGCTCCTGCCCATCAACAGCCAAAGAATCCAGCTCCTCGCCAGAATGTTCCGAACAAGAGACAGTATAAACCTTGTCCTCCGATTCTAATGACTTTCACCGAGTTGTATCCCTCATTAGTCAAGCAAGGTCTAATCACTACTCGAGCTTTGGGTCCGCCTCCTAATCCGCTGCCCGCCAATTACAACGCCGCTGCTCATTGTTTATTTCATGAGGGTGCGCCTGGTCATGATCTAGAGAACTGTTATGCTCTCAAAAGTCTTGTTAGGGATCTGTTGGAAAAGAAGATTTTGTCATTTGAAGATCCTCAACCGAATGTTAAGAAGAACCCTTTTCCTAACCATGAGAGTGTTAATGCCATTAGTGCTGATTCTGAGGAAGGTTATGTCCTTGATGTTGTTCAGATTAAGACTCCTCTTAAGATATTCCATTCGAAACTGTTTGAAGCCGGTCTAGTAGATACTTCCCACGTCGCATGCGCAAGTTGTGATGCCAGTATTAAGGGTTGTGTGTTGGTTCAGAACGATGTTCAGAGGTTGATTAATGAGGGTATTTTACAAGTGACAAGCCAAGCCAAGAAGGATGAGGTCGCTGTGGTTGAGCCTGTCTTCCATCAGCCTGAATCAAAGGGTAAGGTACCAGTGTTTAATCTGTCAGGGGCAAGTTCTGCCAACCCCGTGTTCGATATACCAAAGTCGTTTATCCCTGAGACGAAGCAGCCTAAGTCTATAATTATTCGAAAACCAAGTCCGTTTCCTTTTAATGATCCTAAAGCTGTACCTTGGAAATATGACGTGACGATGATTGACAAGGAGTCTGGGAAGGTTATTCCAAATGAAGAGGTTAAGGACACTGTGACCAATATCGCAGAGGCAAGCAGGATGACTCGCAGTGGCCGTGTGTATACTCCCCGTTTCAATGAGGTTCCACCTAAGGAAACAACTAATATCCCAGTGCCTGTCAAAGACAAAGGTAAGGGAGCCGTTACGAATGATGAAGACGCTGAGTTTTTGAGGATCATCAAGAAAAGTGACTATAAAGTTATCGATCAACTTCATCAAACTCCTTCCAAGATTTCGATCTTATCTCTGTTGATGAGTTCACCCGCTCATAGGACGGCCTTGCAGAAAGTTTTGACTCAAGCACATGTGGATCAAGATATCAGCACCAGTCGGTTTGATAGTGTGATTGCCAACCTGACCGCATGCAACACTCTTAGTTTCAGCAACGAAGAGTTACCAAAGGAGGGTCCGAATCATAATCGTGCTTTACATATATCAGTGAAATGTCAGGAGGACAATTTAGCGAGAGTGCTAGTAGACACCGGTTATTCTTTGAATGTTCTACCCAAGAGGGTTCTTGATAAGTTGGTTTTCAGAGAGACTGTGTTGAAACCTACTTCCTTGATCGTCAAAGCTTTTGATGGTTCTCGCCGGTCGGTAATGGGGGAGGTTGAACTTCCTATCCTGATTGGTCCGCAAGTTTTTAATATCACGTTTCAAGTCATGGACATTAATCCTAATTACAGCTGCTTACTTGGAAGGCCATGGATCCATGCCGCTGGGGCAGTAACCTCAACGTTACATCAAAAGATGAAGTTCGTGATCGATGAAAAGTTAGTTATTATACACGGTGAGGAGGATCTGATGGTCAGTAACCTGTCTTCTTTCCGTTACATCGAGGCCGATGAGAATGCTTTGGAAATCTCCTTTCAAGCACTCGAGATCGCCAATGCTGTTCTATTAGAAGTCGAAGAGACAGTGGGCCAGGGTAATCCATCTTTTGCATCTCTGAAGAGTACCAAATCAACAATTGACAGGGGCGTTCCGGAAGGTTGGGGAGAGGTAATTGATGTCAAGACCAAGGCTGATCGCTTTGGGTTGGGTTACAAACCAACTCAGAATGGAGCTGCCACAACTGTCGAAGGGCATTCGGTGGTAGACGTCAAGGTGATTCTAGTGCTGTGTTTGGCGGCAGAGGCCGGGGCAGAGGACGAAGTCAGTATGCTCAGCATCAACAGGTCGCTAGTGTTACCATCCCCTTTCCACAACAACAACAACAGTAACAGCAGCCGCAGCAGCAGCAACAACAAAGGCAACACCCCGCCCAACGCAGAATCCTAGAGAGCAAGCCCAGGCGAGTATTTGAAACGCCTCCTTCAACATACGCCGAACAGCTCCAAACATTGCTAGGATTAAAGTTGGTCGAGAAAAGGACCATGGCACCGTTAATGGGTAATCCTCTGTTTGGTTATGATGCTGGTAAGCACTGTGATTTCCACTCCGGGGCGCCCGGACATGATATTGAAGGCTGTCATGCGTTTAAACATAAAGTCCAGGACTTGTTGGACAACAAAGCTATTAACTTTGGACAGGAGGGTCCAAATATAGTACAACAGCCTATGCCCAATCACGGGGCAAACGCCATCCTGACCGAGGAGAGTTTGAATCTAGTGACGGATGTCAATGAGCTGAAGACACCGTTGGGTGAGATCAAAAGCAGGTTGTTAAAAGGGGGTGTATTCCCGGGATGTGACGAATTTTGCTTGGATTGTTGGTTACAGCCAGAGGGTTGTAATGAGTTGAAACAGGGTATTCAGGCTTTGATGAACGAAGGAACATTGCAGTTTGATAGAACCGCAGTTGAAGAGCCTGCAGAGGCATTGTGTGATGAACGGAACGAGGTTGCCACAGTGACAATTTCGAGGAAAACAATAACAATAACGGCGCCTGCCAGGCGGCCGACAATCACTATTACTAAAGCAGGACCGATTCCTTTCAAGAATACTAAAGCAGTGCCGCGGACTTACGGGTTGGAGGTATATTGCGATGGTGAGAAAATTGAAGTAAATAAACAACCAGCTGGGGTTGTAGATAATGTTGTTGGAACAGGTGGTATGACCAGAAGTGGGAGAATCTTCACATCGCCTGAGGTAGAGGCAGAAAGATTGGCAAAGGGGAAAGCCAAGGTAGACGAGAGTGGCCCCTCGCAGATAAAGGAAACATCACTTAAGGATGTGGAAGAGTTTATGAGGCTCATCCGTAAAAGTGATTACAAAATCGTGGAGCACCTCCAGCAAACTCCATCAAAGATTTCGATCTTGTCACTGCTATTATGTTCCGAGGCCCACCGGAACGCGTTGTTGAAGATCCTAGACACGTCGTTTGTACCCCAAGATGTTTCTGTGAATCAGTTAGAGGGGGTGATGGCGCACGTGAATGCAGGGCACAGTTTGGGCTTTACGGATTTTGATTTGACCCCGAGGGGGAGAGAGCATAATATGGCGCTGCACGTCTCAGTTGAATGCAGGGGCACGGTCATGTCCCGTGTGTTGGTGGATATAGGGTCTTCCTTGAATGTGCTTCCGAAGAAGGCCATGATGAAATTGGATATCAGGGGGATTCTCTGCATGCTCAGTGACTTAGTGGTGAGGGCGTTCGATGGTACGCGGAGGTCAGTTTTCGGATCCATAACGTTGCCATTGCAGGTGGGGCCGGAAGTTTTTGAAACTGAATTCTATATAATGGACATCCAGCCAACGTATAGTTGTCTCCTGGGACGGCCATGGATCTATGCTGCCGGGGCAGTCACATCCACGTTGCACTAAAAGTTGAAATATATGGTGGGGGATAGTGTCGTCACTGTTTGTGGAGAAGAAGATATTCTGGTTAGCCATCTGTCTTCATTCAGATACGTGGAAGTCGACGGAGAGATTCATGAAACACCCTGTCAGGCATTTGAAGGGCTAAAGATTAAAGACAAAGCTCCAGTACCCAAGATATCAGATGTAGCAGTGTCGTCGTACAAAGAGGCTCAAGCTCTAGTACGGGCAGGCGAAACAAAGGGCTGGGGTCAGGTGTTGGAGATTCCCGTAAAGAACGACAGATTCGGGCTTGGATATCATCCTTCGTCATCAGCATCCTCTTCCGAAGCGCCCAAGTTCAGAGGACCAATAACCATTACATCCAGTGGGGTGAGCTTCGAGACCATCAATGCTGTTTCCGATTCTGAGGAAGGAGATAACGACTGTGATATGGACGCATGGATCAAGCCAAGCGTGCCAGGACAAAGTCTCTGCAATTGGTCTATCCAGGAAACTGTTCCTGTGACAACTAAACAGTAATGATTTGTTTTTTTAATTGTTGAATAATCCTGTGTCCTACTTGGGGCACAATGATTTTGCTTAGGGCCATTTTGGTTATGTACAATACATTGTTTAATCATGAATAAAGGCGTTTTTTCATATACAAATATTATGATCCCTGTTTTTTCTGTTTTCATCTTTTACAATAAAATGGCAATGTGGTTATTTGCTTTGTACATGTTTTGAAGCATTTAACCATTTCCTTTGCAGGATTACTATTTCAGATGACATCTATGAACCGCCTATGACTCATTTCGACTTCGAGCACCCGATATTTCAGGCTGAGGAAGAGATTGTCGAAGATGGCGACGTACCAGAAGAGTTGACCTGGTTATTGAAACAGGAAGGAAGGATCATTCTGCCTCATGAGGAAGTCATTGAGATTATCAATTTGGGGTCGGAAGGGGTTGAAAGGAACATCCGTATAGGGGCTGCGCTGCAAAGCGACATCAAGCAAAGGTTGATTGACATGCTCAAAGAGTACAGCGATATTTTTGCCTGGTCGTACGAGGACATGCCGGGGTTGGATACGGATATGGTTGTGCACCGTCTGCCATTAAAAGAAGAATGCCCTCCGGTTAAGCAGAAGCTCCGAAGAACTAGACCAGACATGGCTGTAAAGATTAAGGAGGAAGTTCAAAAACAGTGGGATGCTGGTTTCCTAGCTGTTACAAAATACCCCTCATGGGTCGCTAATATTGTGCCAGTGCCAAAGAAAGACGGTAAGGTGAGAATGTGCATAGACTACCGTGACTTAAACAAAGCGAGCCCGAAAGATGATTTTCCACTTCCTCACATCGATGTGCTGGTTGATAATACTGCTCAATTCTCCGTATTCTCCTTCATGGATGGCTTCTCGGGCTATAATCAGATCAAAATGGCGCCAGAAGACATGAAGAAGACTACTTTCATTACTCCCTGGGGAACATTTTGTTACAAAGTGATGCCCTTCGGATTGAAGAATGCTGGGGCAACATATCAGCGTCCTATGACGACTCTCTTTCATGACATGATGCATAAAGAGATCGAGGTTTATGTTGATGATATGATTGCCAAATCCCAGACGGAGGAGGAGCATTTGGTTAATCTGCTGAAATTGTTCAAGAGGCTTAGGAAGTTCAGGCTGAGACTGAACCCTAACAAGTGCACCTTTGGGGTGAGATCGGGTAAACTGCTGGGGTTTATCGTGAGCGAAAAAGGAATAGAGGTTGATCCTGCAAAAATAAAAGCAATACAAGAAATGCCGACGCCTAAAACAGAAAAAGAAGTACGCAAGTTTTTAGGGAGGTTGAACTATATCGCCCAGTTCATATCTCACTTAACTGCGACATGCGAGCCGTTATTCAAGCTGTTGAAGAAGGACCAGGTTGTGACCTGGAATGAAAATTGTCAAAAGGCGTTCGACAAAATAAAACAATACTTGCAGGAACCTCCTGTTTTGATACCCCCAGTGGCCGGGAGACCATTGATTATGTATTTGACAGTTCTTGAGGAAAGTATGGGTTGTGTTCTTGGTCAACACGACGAGACTGGGCGTAAAGAGCATGCGATCTACTATTTGAGTAAGAAGTTCACAGACTGTGAGTCCAGATACTCAATGCTCGAGAAAATGTGTTGCGCGCTAGCCTGGGCCGCCAAACGTGAGGCAATACATGCTAAATCATACAACCCTGCTCATTTCAAAGATGGATCCAATCAAATACGTGTTTGAGAAGCAAGCACTCTCCGGAAGAATTTCCCGATGGCAGATGGTGTTAACCGAATATGATATTCAATATGTCTCTCAAAAGGCCATCAAAGGTAGCGTCTTGTCAGAGTACCTTGCGGAGCAGCCTATTGAGGACTACCAATCGATGAGGTTTGATTTTCCTGACGAGGATATCATGTACCTAAAGATGAAAGATTATGAAGAACGTTACCGGATGAAGGACCAGAATTGGGTTCCAAATGGCAGTTAATATTTGATGGAGCTGTGAATTCCTATGGTAGCGGAGTAGGTGCGATTATTACTACTCCTCAGGGGTCGCACATCCCATTTACGGCTCGATTGACCTTTCCGGTTACCAATAATGAAGCTGAATATGAGGCTTACATCATGGGTCTTGAAGAGGCTATTGATTTGCGAATCAAACATCTGGATGTATACGGAGACTCAGCTCTAGTGGTGAACCAGATAAAAGGAGAATGGGAGACACGTCAGCCCAATTTGATACCATATATGAATTATGCAAGGAGATTATTTCCTTTCTTTGACAAGGTGGAATTGCACCATGTGCCGCGAGCGGAAAATCAAATGGCTGACGCCCTGGCGACATTGTCCTCCATGTATAAAGTTAACTTTTGGAACGAGGCTCCCCGGATTGTTATCTCTCGGCTTGATAGGCCTGCGTTCATATTTGCTATTGACGAAGCATCTGATGATAAACCCTGGTACTTTGACATCCAGAATTTCCTGAAGAACAAGGAGTATCCGGCTGGGGCATCCAGTCGAGATCAGAAGACTCTCAGGAGATTGGCTGACAATTTCTATCTAAATCCGGACGGTGTACTATACAAGAGAAACCAAGACTTGGTGTTGCTACGCTGTGTAGACGAGAAAAAGGTGAAGTTGCTCATGGAAGAGATACATGAGGGTACGTTTGGTACACATGCTGGTGGGCATGCTATGACGAGAAAACTGCTGCGGGCAGGTTATTACTGGCTAACTATGGAAACAGACTGTTTCAAGTTTGCAAAGAGGTGTCATAAATGCCAAATTTATGCGGACAAGGTCCATGTACCCCCAAGTCCTCTGAATGTGATGACATCACCGTGGCCATTCTCGATGTGGGGAATTGATATGATTGGAAAGATTGAGCCTACAACATCAAACGGACACTGGTTCATCTTGGTGGCAATCGATTACTTCACCAAGTGGGTGGAAGCAGCGTCATATGCCAATGTCACCAAACAAGTGGTAGCCAGATTTATCAAGCGGGATATTATCTGCAGATATGGAATCTCTGAGCGGATTATCACCGACAACGGTTCGAATTTGAATAACAAGATGATGAAAGAGCTGTGCCAGAATTTCAAGATTGAGCATCACAACTCTTCTCCTTACCGACCCAAGATGAATGGCGCTGTTGAAGCGGCCAATAAGAACATAAAGAAGATTGTTCAGAAGATGGTTGTGACTTACAAGGACTGGCACGAGATGCTACCTTTCGCTTTGCACGGTTATCGTACGACGGCGCGTACATCAACCGGGGCAACCCCTTTTTCATTGGTATACGGCATGGAGGCAGTATTACCGTTGAAAGTTGAGATTCCTTCCCTGAGGGTATTACGAGATGTCCAACTTGACGAGGAAGAATGGGTTAAAGATAGGTTGAATCAGCTGAGCTTAATGGATGAGAAGAGGCTAGCTTCTCTAGCATACGGTCGGTTGTACCAGAGCCGGATGAAGAAAGCATACGATAAGAAGATATGTCCGCGAAGCTTTCCGACGGGCGACCTTGTGCTGAAGAGGATCCTCCCACCACAAACAGATCACAGGGGCAAGTGGACCCCTAATTACGAAGGGCCATACATTGTCAGAAAAGTTTTCTCAGGAGTAGCTTTGCTACTATCTACCATGGATGGTGAAGACTTTTCGTCTCCTGTGAATTCGGACGCAGTTAAAAAATACTTTGCTTGAAAGAGACCCGCTGGACAGAAAAAAAGAGAGTCCAGGAAAAAATGGGGCATCCTGGCGAACCAAAAAACAGAATAAAAGGTTCGGGCAAAAGTTAGGGATAAAATTGAAAAGATGTACACCCGCAAAGTCGAAAACCTGCATTGGGCGACTTCGGCAAAAAAGGGTATCCCGGTGAATTGAAAACCCGCAAAGGGCGGTTCACGTAAAAGTTAGGGATTTAAAAGGCAAATGACTGCGGTCCGAATTTGATACCTGCATTGATTAGTGGTTTGGGAGCACCTGAGGGTTCTTTTATCCAACACAATCTCTTCCGAAAATTGAATACTGGGAAAGCGCCAGAGTCGGGCGAGTCATAGGAGGATCAGCTTGCGATGTTTGTCTGCACCATGTTGCCGACATGTGTACAAATTCGAGTTGTATTTGTATTTTTATGCTTCTTGTGCATATATGTATGTGTGCGTACGTAACTTCCTCTTTTCAGGAGTTGCATCCGATGTACAAAACTTTGCCTATTCAGAGGCCTGTTATTAATAAAACATGTTATTTAATACTTGATGTTTGTGCTTTACTGTTTTGTATGTGGAAAACACCGATGTTTTGATGAATTTGCATGTGCATAACTTTGCTGGCCCTTGCCAATAATTGATAAAACTTCGAATTGACTGAAGTAATGTCACGGACACTAACCTGAATAGATTTGGTTGTGTAGATTTTGTCTTGTCTCGTTTGTGTTTTGCAGGGTTCTCACCTTTAAAATGAACGCTCAGAACTTATGGCCCCCAGCCGGAGGTTCGTGGTGAAAGACTTGATTTTGTATGATGCTAATCCCCATGCAGGTCGCATTTCATCCCCAGAGGGATCAATTTCCCCAGCTAGTCGCAGCTTATCCCCAGAGGATATCCCCAGCCAGTTAAAATCAGTATCCCTTGCAGAGGTTGCACTCCCCAGGGAGTCGAGTATGTGAACGATCAATCCCCAACTTGGAGGATTCTTGCAGAGTTTAGCCAAGTCATAGTTGGTTCAGAAGGATTATTCCCATAGAAGATGGTTTTCTTCCCGTAGGACGTCATGCCTTCGTCAGGATGATTATCCCCAGCGGAGTGGTAGCTCCGAGTTTGAAAGCTGTGCCCAGACAGCATCGTTTCCTCCAGAAGGATTTCCTCGTTTCCCAACTGAGTCGTTTCTTGCTCAGTCAGTTTACCTTCCCCAAGAGAGTCGATTCTTCCCCAGCGGAGTTACTCTCCCCAGCAGGTGTTATCCTTTCCTCCCAGTGGAAATCAAAGTTTAATCTCCCCGGCAGAGTTGGTGGTATGTCCAGCATTTATTTTGCCGGAGGGCTTTATGATGCCCGTTCGTCCCCAACATGGTGGTATTTGCTCAACAGCCATGACGAAGCAAGCTTGTCAAAGTTTCCCCAGCAGCTTGAGCCTGCATTTGCATTTGCATATAGTGTCATATTTGCATCTACCCAAAAACGCGTAGCATATCCGTGCTGTACGGAGCATTACGCCATTGTCAAACATGCGCATTTTGAAACATAGGCCAGGTTGGTTAACCTTTGGTATCCAAGTGTTGTTTCCCTTGCAGGTGGAGAGAGCTCTTGCTCAGATCAATTACCAAATATTAAATGTCTCAGCATGAGACACGTGGCAATAATGTTTGCCTTGTCATTATTCCCCACAGAGTTGCTTGGTTAAGTTTCTCTTACCCCTCCAGCGGAGTATTTCTTCAAGATTGTTGTTATGACGTTATCAAAAGGTTTCGCGAATCAAGTTGTAGAAGCTGCCGCCTATGTCGAAGTAGGTGTCTGGCAGTTTGAGTTCAGAAAATCCCCAGTAGAGTCCTTTTCAGATTTATTGCCATGTCAGCATTAAAGATTGAAAGATTGGACCATTTTGTGTTACCCATTTGACTGATGGAGTTAGCTACTGCAAAGATAGGCAGAGGAGCTGTATTCAAGAGTATTTACCCGTAGCGATGGCGGTGTTATTTCCCTGTAGTGGTGACAGAGAGTTATTACCCGTAGCGATGGCGGTGTTATTTTCCTGTAGTGGTGACAGAGAGTTATTACCCGTAGCGATGGCGGTGTTATTTTCCTGTAGTGATGACAGAGTATTACCCGTAGCGATGGCGGTGTTATTTTCCTGTAGTGATGGCAGAGTATTACCCGTAGCGATGGCGGTGTTATTTTCCTGTAGGGGTGACAGAGAGTTATTACCCGTAGCGATGGCGGTGTTATTTTCCTGTAGTGGTGACAGAGAGTTATTACCCGTAGCGATGGCGGTGTTATTTTCCTATAGTGGTGACAGAGAGTTATTACCCGTAGCGATGGCAATGTTATTTTCCTGTAGTGATGGCAGAGTATTACCCGTAGCAATGGCGGTGTTGTTTACCCGTAACGATGGCGGTGTTATTTCCCTGTAGTGATGACAGAGTATTACCCGTAGCAATGGCGGTGTTGTTTACCCGTAACGATGGCGGTGTTATTTTCCTGTAGTGATGATAGAGTATTACCCGTAGCGATGGCGGTGTTCTTCTCCTATAGTGATGACAAGATTATTTCCCGTAGTGGTGGCGGTGGTATTACCCGCAGTGATGACAGTGTTATTTTCCCAGAGTATTTCCCGCAGTGGTGGCGGTAGTATTGCCCGTAGTGATGGCGGAGCTCTTTTCCTGTATCGTTGGCAGAGTTATGTTTGTTGACATAAGTACTTCCCCAGTGAAGTCGTCCAGGTTCAATGGATGGATGAGGTTCCCCAAGCAGTGGTGCAGTTTATTTCTGCGGTTGGGAAATTTCCGGGTTCTTGGTATTCAACCGCCTCGTACCTCGAATGTTTGAAGGCCGTTCGTTCTTCACCCAGTCGGGTCCAAGTCGCTTGAATAGGGGCAGCTGTTGCACCCTAAAATTTGCTCAACCTATTTCACTTGGTTTATGTTTCAATTGCATTGTCATTTGCATACTAAGTCATGTACATAGTCTAATAATTTGCATAACATAGCATAACAAGGCATCTAACAAGGGATCAAGTTCCATTTTCATTAGAAAGAGGCCCATCAAGGGGTTTTATTCAAGATCAAGACCATCCAAGTAATCAAGAAATGAGTTGAAGCTTTGAGAAGTTTGAAGGTCAACCAGTAGATTTCTCTCCCAATCTGGGGGATATGCTGAAGATAATCAATGAGTGTGTGAGCCATGGAAGGTGTACAAAGATCATGGAAGACCTAGAGGGTTATTTTGAAGATGAGAAAAATCATTGATACAAGTACAAGAGCCAGAGTTGAAGTGCAGTCAACTAGGGTTTCATCTGGGTCAACCCTAGGTCAACCCTAGGTCAAATGGTTGATTGGAGGGCATCAAGGACTACTTGGAGTATGTGGAATTCATGAATTGGTATGTGGATGCATGTGTGGTGTTGTGCCAAGGAGAAATCAAAAGGAATCAAGAAGAAGAGGAGTTACTAAATTAGGGTTTCAGTGTAAAATCCCCTAATTTAGGCCTAACTTCCAAGCCAGATAAGTCAAAATGCAAGCTTCAAATGAATTCTTGGTCAACATGAAACTTGTATATCTTCTCAATAGCTTTAATTTGAGTACTAGAAGTCTTCAAGGAGATTTATAGAACTCAAGTTATGGTTCTCGCAAGTTATGGGTCATCAGAGGACACTGAAATTTATCTGTGAAAGTCACTTGACTTCCAAGCAACGTTTGCCCATCAAGGAGTTTTCAAATGTATTCTTGGCCAACATAAGAGTTGTAGATCTTGATCTTAGATTTAATTTGAGTACTATAAGTCCTCAAGAGGATTTGTAGAGTTCAAGTTTATGGTCTTGGCAATCCAGGGGTATTTTGGGAAAGTTGAATTACAGGTCATTTTTGAGCATAGGTCAAAATCTCCATGTTCCACTTCTCAAATGAAAAATTGTTCAACATGGAATGTGCTTAAAATGATGTTTTTAGGTCAAATAAGTCATCATGGTGGATTGATCGGCTTATTTCAAAAAAGTCACTTAAAATGACCTAAAAAAAGGGAATAAGTCAAATAAAGTTTGGTGGAAAAAATCAAATTTTGGGTTAGAGGTTACAAACAAGCCATATGACATACCAATTTGATTGTAAAATGCATTTTAAAAACAATGGCATTGCCACAATTTTGAATTGATGGTTATTTCAAGGACTTGCTTTGTAAATGGGCTACTTGCATCATAAGGCACATATGCAAAACTACACTTCCAAGCAAATGCAAGGCTCCTTTCCATCCATACACCTCAAATATCTCATTTGGAGAGAATTTAAACTCATAACCAAGTGAATTGCAAGCCAAAACATGAGATGGTATGTGCATAGCATAAGAAGAGATTTTCATGACATGAGAAGTTGATTTTCTCATTGGATCAATCTAGAACTTTGGATAGAAGAATGGGGCTTGGAGTGGAGCTTTCTTTCTCTTTTAAGTTTGTTTTAGGAGTTGGTAGAATTAGGCTTTTAGGGAGAGCTTTTGTAGAATTAGTTCATTTCTTCCATCAAACATAGAATGCATTGTTTGCTTCTATTCTATCCTATGATGCAAAGTCCTCTTAGGGAAGTTCCATCTCTCCTTTGGAGGGAAGTGGGGCATACCCTAGAGAGTAGAACTTTTGAGGATACCTTTCACTTGCTGTGTTAAGATCTTAATGATTTCCCTGGGTTATCATTAAGCATATTAACATTACAACCTCCTCTGTTAGTTGATTCTCTCCTGTGAGTGTCTGCATCAAAGTTGAATATCTGTTGAAGATCAGGATTTTGCTGCTGCTTGAAGCTGTTTGTTATTTGGATTCATTGATTGCTAAAGCTGAAGATTATTGAAGATAAGAGTTTATCTGAAGCTTGAATATCATTGGAGAGTGAAGATGGGATCTTGCCTGAAGGTGTTGCCGTCAACTTGTTTGTTGTTAGTCACCTGTAGCTGCCAGAGCTAGTGCTGTTTGATATGCTTGTTGTAAGAGCTGGTGTGGTTGTCTGAGCTGGTATTGGGTGTGATTTTCTTTGCTGTATTGTCTGTTGATTTTCCCTTAGGTTTGAGGTGAATATGTTTCACTTTGCCTATTGTTTTCCCAGGTTCGAGGTTGAGTATGATTCCTTTGCCTCGCTTGTTTTGCTGCATCTCATGCATTTTACTGTTTACTGTATATCTACTGTTTCTTTTCCGTTTATCCCCTAGGATCTCTGATTTCCTCTGCGCAGGAGGGAATTATGACAGACATTAGGTGTTAATCCATGCATGACAACATTAGGGTAGTTTTGATTCCCATTTCAAACCCTAGGTTTTTAGACTTCTCTTCTACCTCAGAACAATTCAAAACACAGTAATACAGATAATTGATGTCGTACGTTACGAGCCTTAAGCTATTTGAAAAATGTTGCTGGAGGGTCGCTCTTCAGTAATCTGATTACTTAGTGTGTTACCCTTAGGGTGACATACGACGTAGTCACCCTCAAATCATAGTCTCTAGTACGTCAGAGATTGCAAACATCATAAAAAAACAATTCTTGCGTAAAAGACTGAAAACAAACATTAGAGTGTCATTTTTGTCCGCTTGGACTCTTAATCAAGAAAAACCCTTTCATAAGGAGATAAAAAACTGTCAGACAAGCTTGTGTCTTCTGTAGCCTGAACTACGTTTGCTCTGATCTTTCATGCTGTATGAAAGTACGTAGGCATAGGATGCGATATCCTAGCGAGCAACCTTCCCTCCTTTCCCGTAGGTAGGCGAACTACGTCGACTCTGATTTCTCGTTTCAGACGGGAATACGTAGGCATAAAGTGCGATACTTTGCCGAGTCATTTTCTTTCCTTTTTAACCCATACCGGTAGAGTAGATAGAATAACAATCTGTACTAGAAAACAAGCGTGGATCCCGTCGAGTACGACGGACGTGAGGGGTGCTAATACCTTCCCCTTACGTAACCGACTCCCGAATCCAGGATTTGGTTGCGATGACCATTCCTTTCCCGTCTTTGCGGTAGGTTTACTTCGAGCGTTTCCTTTCCCTATGTTGGGATAAATAACGCACGGTGGCGACTCTTCTGTTCAGCCGGCGCCGATTTTCGCAGTAGCGACACCAATCCAACTCTCATTCTCTTTCACTACACTCAGTAACCCTAATCTCTTCCCAACTCCATCACTGTTCACGCCGTTTCCTTCTCTCTCGTTCAACTTTCTCAAACTTCCTCTATCGTTCAATTCCTTTGTCTCAACTTCTCTCTCAGTCTCAAATCTCCGTCTCAACTTCTATCTCTCTCACTCGCCTACATCCTTTCCTCCGTTCAACCAACTTCTCTCAAGTGTTGTTCTACAGATCTAGAACAAAACTCCATTCTAGTTGATGAATGCTGGCAATGGAGATGCTTGAGTTCGATCGTGAACGAAGACGGATATAAAGAACTAATCGGAGATCAATGCTTTCATGTTGAGGATGGATCACTTGAAGGTTTGTGGAAAATATGATGAAGACGTTTGGAGGATCTGGTAAAACTGATGAACTTTCTGGAGATTGGTGGATGTTGAAGAACACAGATGAAGGTTCTGGAAAATAATGAACAAACGATGAAGAACTTGATGCATGTTCTTGATTCTAGGAACGATGATGAAGATTATTCTGGGGATTCAGTTGAAGACTATGAATGTGATGAACGGTTCTTGCGCAAAAGATGAAGATTAACGAAGAAATGATGAACGCGTTGGATCTGGATGCAGATTCTAGAAAAATATTGATGAACCTGTGATGAAGCTTCCGTTGAGGATCTTGATCGGAGAAGGTGAAGATCTGACAAATCTGGAATTGGTGATGTTCTTGAGATATTATGATGAACGGATGAAGAACATGATGAATCTGTGAAGAACTCCGTTGAAGATTATGAACGAATTTGGGAAAACGGGGATGAAGATGATGAAGTTGCTATGAACGGATGATGCAGATCCATGATAATTTGCAGTTTCCGGCGACCGTTGCGGTGGTCCGGTGACGGTTACCGTTATCCGGTGGTGGCTGCATGGCCGGCGGGAGGAGTTGGTAGTGGGGGACGCGTGGCTAGCATGCAGCGTGTGGTGGGGCAGGTGGCGAAACGTGGCGCTTGCATGCTGAGGGAGTGAGACACGTGTGGAGTCTGTGAGGTGAGTGGAGGCCATGCAGAGTGTAACGTGGCAAGTGCATGTGTCTGCATGGGTGAAACGTGGAATGAGGTGGAGGGGAGAGAAAGTGAACGTGTGGCAGTTTAAATAGATGACAGGTGGCATATTTTGGACTTGGGCTTCTGAAAATTGGACAATTGGCCCACTAAATGAGACTGAATGGACTTAATAAATGGATTAAACAATGATTAAACGAAAATGAACTAATGCAATGCTTAAACTATACTAATGAACGGAAATGACTTAGTAAAATCTAACTCTAATGTATTAATCTAATCTAATTAAAGCTAATTAATAAAAGCTAAACCTTATTAAAATCTATAGGAAACTATTAAAAGCCATTAATCTAAAACACTATTAATAAACCTATTTATCTATTAATTCTAAAACAACTAAAATCTATTATTCTAATAAAATCTATATACTATTTAAATTCTATTAAAGTTTTATTAAAAGAAAACTATTTAAAAATCTAGAAAAAAGTTATAAAGGCAATTAAATCAATTAAAATAGGACGCGAGACCAAATCAAAACAAGCAGTAAACCCAGACACCAAAATCCTCAAAAACAACTGCGTAAGCTAAAAATACCCAGGAAGCGCGTGACTTCTCAAAAATAACCTCCGATTATCCGAACCGGTCTGAAACGCCCGAAATGTGAAAACAGGGCTGTAATCCCGATAAAATCAATATGACTAGACGAATGCAGTGTATGGGGTATGCGAATGCGAATGCGAAAATGCGTCGAAACATAAACCAAATATGGGAACCGGTTGGCCAAATTTTGGGGTGCAACAGTAGGCAAGGCCGTTTTTTTTTTCCGAAACTAGATTGGAAGACTTTCAACGCCGTGTTTTTCTTATTGATATATGGGATCGTCTTGTTTCTGAACATGGAGGATTTCGTTGGTCAAGCTTCCATCAGTATCTTTTTGTCCAGGAATCCTATTCCTACACTTCTTATTGGTGCCTATTATTCTATTCATTCCCGGAATGAGAAGAAGAAAGAAACTATTGCCTGTTGTGCTCCTATGTTGTATCGATGATTCATGTCTCATCTTCCGCAGAAGGGTCCTTTTGTGGAGAATATTGGGAATCTCAAATGGTCTCAGAGGTTCATGTCTCTTACTGCTGATGACATCTTTTGGTATTCTCGAGCCTACAATGGTATCGAGGTCATTCTTCGTTGTGGTAAATTCTCCAATGCACCTCTCTTGGGTACAAAGGGGGGAATTAACTATAATTCGAGGCTTGCCTTTCGTCAGTTGGGATACCCGATGCTTGACAGACCAGATCCTGAGGTAGTGGAATAGTTCATCTTTCATGAAGGGGTTGATGACATGGGTTTGCTGAAGAGATTCAGTGTTGCATGGGTACACATTCACTGCAAGGGTAGAGATGAGTTGGGTAAGAAGAATTGTATTGTGAAAGAAGCCTACACACAATGGGTTAAGGAATGAGTTCAAGCGACTTTGCTACCATTTCCTTTCGAGTCTTCTATACATGTCAAGCTTCCTGAACTTGCCATTATTCCTCCTTCAGAATTTGATCAGCTCAAGCAGGTTATTGAAAAGTTGAAGAAGGAGAACGTAAATTTTCATCTCAGCCTTGACAAAGTCTCATCCGAGAAGGAGGGTTTACATATGGATCTTCGTCAAAAGAGGGAACTCATATGCAAAGATGTATAATTTGAGCAAAACAAGCACCGTAAAGTAAGTGATGCTTTAAAGAGAACTTATGACAGACTTGCCTCAAAGAAGAGACAACTTGTCGATACTCAATATCAAGCTCATAAGGATGAGTTGAGCTATAAGAAGCAAGTTGTAGATCTTCGAGCAAAGTTATCAGAGTACAAGACAAAGCTGCAAGGTGAGCAGGATCGTGCTGACCAGTTGACGAAAGATCTTTCTCAATGTAAAGCAAAGCTTGACAAAGTCTTTAGTGATATTTAGAAGCTGCAAGATCAGGCACACCAGATCTGAGTGGAGATTAGTCAGTCTCACTTGGAGAGTACTCATTGGGAGCATCAGAGCCGCCATCTGCAAGTCCTCTTGGATAAAAAAAATGCATTTCTCCAGGATCTTCTTCAAGGAGCTAATCATTCTTTATTGTACAACCTCATGAAGGATGCGAAGTATTAGAGTGAGAGGTGCAGTCGCCTAGCTAGATTTACTGAGCATGCACTAAAGGATCTACCAGGGTTGTTGAGGGATGCATATGCTGATGTGCTGCCGCGCAAGACTCCTTGGGCTATATTTCACTTCTTGTTTATTTGCAAGGTTGTATTTGATAGGATTCATGATGATCTTATTGTAGCCCAAAAGGCAGATATTTAAGTTGTATTGGAGCTTGTACTTCTTTATCCCATGGATTGAATGAAGATTTTCTCTTGTCAATTTATCTTTGTGCCTTTACTTATATGTTTTATGATTATTGCTAACAAAGATAAAGCTCACAAAATCCTGTAATTTAAAAACTTTATTTTTGCATACATTGCATCCCATCATATTCATATGCATGTCCTTTATCCGGAAACCATGTGCTTACACTGTCCGTCTCAACCTTGTAGCAAGACGATGACTCGGCATCGCTATTTCACTTGTGCAAATAAGACCAAGATCATGGCTGATATTGAACAAAAGAACACCACCTACAAGGAGACTTCAGCTTAGTTTTAGGGTCGGATGGATCAGTTCTAGACTAACATGGATGTTATTATGGAGTTCCTTCGCGCTAAAAAGGATGCTATTGCTGCTACTTCTGTTGTTGCAACTGTTACTGATGCTATTGTCGTCACTCTTGTGGTGATTCCTACTCCCTTCGTTGCTTCTTCTCCTGCTGTCATCGAAGTGCCAATTGAGACTATTGTTCAGCCTTCTATCAATCTACCTTCTGCTCAACCTAGTTTGAATATAATGCCTACTACTTTCCTGTGAGGAATGCCTCCAAATTTCACACTCAGATTGCCAGTGCCTTTGTTATGTATCAACCTTTTGTTGCGCCCATGCCCAACAGTAATTCTGCTGCTTATCCTTAGGGCATACCTACTATGATTCCACCTCCTATGGTGAATCATAATGATCACGAGATCCATCAGACACAAATTTTCAAGACTCCCATGTCTACTGATGTTGAGATTCCTGACGAAGATGAGCACGTGTATAGGGGTCCTCCTATTCATGTTCTAGTTTTGTCTTAGCCTGCCCAAACCATGGTTCAGAATGTTCATTTTATGTCCTATCCTGGGGCATCTTCTGCTGCTGCGGTACTTCCTCCCGGTTATCCATATGGTTTTCAAATGGGTCATAATGCTGGTCAGATGTTGAATTCTGGGTTGGTGCATTCGTCTCAGTTTGCTTCTCCGCAAATACATACTCAAGCCGCATCATAGCTTCTAAATCCTTAGGCTCTTGTCAGACCTGCTGATCATAACATACTTGTGTTTCCCTTGAAAATTGGAAAACAACCACTGATCTTCCAAATCTAACTTTGGTAACTCACAGGATCGATTAGATTGATCCTAGGCCATGTGCTAAAATTTACTTGAAAGAAACTACCTAAAACTGAACACTTCGACAGTGTTTTTTTGAGAAAAATGTTAATGTAAAGGTAAAGCTCGACTGAAATGAAAGGACATAAATTTGTAAGAAACAAAGTAAAACGCCTTCAAAACATTTAAACAAAGTAAATCATAATGCCAAGAAGATGTAAATTGCAAGGAAATAAAGAAAAACTCTTTAAGATTAAGCAACATAAGTTTCATTAAAACGTAGAAATGGTGTTTTTACATGACATACATTCTCTTAGAACTCTTTTCTCTACACTCGGATACTTTGAGTAAATTTTGGAGTAACTTATACAATAGTAAATTACAACACACTGAATTCCATTGCTTGAACCCTTATTTATAATAATACAATTAACTGCCATTAACCACTTAAAATGACCAGCCAATGACAAGTGTCACGCTGCATGTACTTATTCGCTAGATGTATGCCACTTGTCTCGTTTAACCATAAGAAAGCATAACTACTCCCTACTTTATTTGAATTTCAAATTCCACTAATATTTGGCCAGCGGTGTCGGTCGAAGGTGGTCTTTTTAATGTTAGAAATATTTTTTAAGTCCCAAGTACTCTAATCAGTTCAACCACTCGAAGGCTTTCTCCAATCGAAGGTTTCTTTCATATTTCTTGAAAAATTAATATTTCCCTCAACCCTTCTTATTTAATGAGGGCGTCAAATTTGTGAGCTAACAAATTGCCCCCCAAAAATGTCTTTTTCGACCATGCTGAAGAAAAAAGACTATTTTTTGACAGCATCCAATTCAACGCCATCTTTTGACTTTTACATAGATGTCAAATGCAACTGACTACCCATGACTTGAAATAAAAATGTTCAGTTACTTTCCACACACGTCCATAACGTCATGGCCCATTATGAACAATTTCTCGGAAACTCCACAAAATCCCAAATCACCATCATTTTCTTAGGACCTATGAAATTGTGGGTCTAGGCAATAACTGCCACCGCCCCCACTCTTGTTCCTGGGATTCCGCATATCGCACTACTCTTAGACCTTAATGATGAATAATGGCGTTTGGTTACTTCAAAACACCTTATAAATAATTTCCTCAGAAATCATTTTAAACTTTTTCACTCCAGCAATCACTTACGCACCTCTTCCAAAACAACTCCCAATTTTTTTTCAATAAACCCATTTTTACTAAAACTTCATCAATGGCATCCTCCACTGCTACCACCCAAGATCAGAAGAAGAATACCCAGACCAAGGCATTAAAAGTTGTGTCACTACTTCCTCCCTTCACTATACTGAACGGGCCTAAGATGGTGAAGAACCAACAATTTATCCCTGAACCCCTTATAGAAGAGAAGAGGCATATTTATAAATCACAGGTAATGATCCCTATAACTGTTGCAGGTAAATCCTTAGCTTTGGCTGGCCCTCTTTCTCCCTTAGGAACCAATTATTCAACCCTTAGTGACTTTTTCCCCTCTTATCGTAAAACCAAACCTCTAAGGCAAAAGGATCCTACCAAAGTGCCGCTACTGCGAAAAAAAGGTGCCAGCAAAGACAGAAGAGTCGCCACCATTTTTTATTTATCCCAAAGAGAGGGAAAGGAAACGATCAGAGGAAACCTACGAAAACGGGAGAAGACAGGTCATCGCAACCAAATCTTGGGTTCGGGAGTTGATTACGCAAGGGGAAGGTATGAGCACCCCTCACGTCCGTTGTACTCAACGGGATCCTCACTTGTTATCTATCTAAAAGGGTGTTTACTATCTAAGCTACAGGCCACAGGGATAAAAGAAAAGAAAAGATACTCGATAGAGCATCGCCACTTTATGCCTACGCACTCCCTCGTGCAATGGGAAAGTCAGAGTCAACGTAGTTTGGATAACTACGGGTAAAGGTGGGGAAGGTTTCTCGCCAAGACATCACCATCTTGTGCCTACGTATCCTCATATGGTACGAGAAATCATAGCAAACGTAGTTCGGGCTAACAAGACCACAAGTTGCTGTTGTACCCCAAAATTTGCCCAACCTTTTCTTTACTTGGTTTATGTTTCATTTCATTGTTCTAGCATTTGCATTTGCATTTGCATAGCATGGTATCATTTGCAGGGGATCAAGAGGAGTGTGTATAACAAGATAAGGTTTGTCAAGAGGTTTCAAGCAAGCATGAGTGCTTATTCAAGTCACCAAGTGTTCATCAGGTTATCAGAAGTTGGTCAAAGCTCTTTGAGAGAATGGATGGATGTATGTGGTTTGTCTCCTGTCTTGGAGGCCATTTGAGGATCATCAGAGGATCACGAGCTCATAGTTATGGATATTGAAGGTTGTGGAAGCTCATTGAGTGCTTTGAGAGCCATGTTGGAGCTTATTCAAGTTGTTACTTCATGTGCAAGAAGCCACAGTCAAGAGTGGTGCATCTAGGGTTTTCATCTGGTCAACCCTAAGTCAATTGTGAATTTGAAGGAGCTTGAGACTTATTTATAAGTCATTAGAGTCATGGAGAGTTGTGTTGAGGTATATGAGATTTTATTTCAAGATTAAATCAAGGAGAAGCAAGAGTGTGAGGAGTTGCTAAATTAGGGTTGTCAGTGTAAAATCCCCTGTTTAGTGTCCAACTTCAAGACCACACATCTCAAGATACAAGTTTCATATCTCTTTGATGAAAACATGAGACTTATAGAGCATGTTCCTAGCTTTCGTTTGAGTACTAGAACTCATCCATTGGGTTTGTAGAACTCAAGTTATGATGCTAGCAAGTTATGGGTCCCCAGATGAATGCATTTTCAGTCAACAAATGTTAACCAACTTCCAAGACATTTTTGACCTAGAATCATGTTTCATCTCAACTTGATGCAAACATGAAAGTTATTCTTCATGATCTTAGATTTACAAAAAGTCCTATAAGTCCTTCATCTCATTTGTAGAACTCAAGTTATGAGGCTTGCAAGCAGGGGTATTTTGGGAAAGTGAGATTATAGGTCATTTTAATTATGGGTCTTGTTCATTTGTGCACTTCAAATGAAACTTTTTCCAACATGAAAGTTGCTCTAAATGAGCTCAATTTTATCATGGAACATCAAATTTTCATGAATTATGCTTGGATAAGGAGATTGGTGAAGAAATTTCAAAGGAAAATGGACTTAAAATCATGAATTCAATTGATTGAGTTTGAGGACTTTTTCATGCCATATTTGTGCTCATTTTGATTCAAAATGGTCCAACAAGAAGAATTCCCAAGTCAATTTTGGTCCATGGTATGAAATTCACGTGGAATTCAAACTTACTTCATGGAGAAGTTTCAAATCAAATCTCTACCATTGGATCAAATTAAGGCTTAATTCCAATCCACATGATCAATTCACACCCCCAGCAACTGATTCAAATCAAATTCAAGTGTAATTGGAGCCCAAAACACATATGCATGAAGCTCACTTTTCAATTTGGTATTTTTTGAAATTCAAAGCAACAAAGCCATATTGGGCCTCCATTTCACTTCAGATCCATTGTATATAAGTTCCAAATGAATTTTGAACCCTCATTCATGCAAATTCGTGGCAGGTGAGCATAATTGCAGTTTGAAATTTCAAGAGCAAATTGGAAATCGTGAACTGAGATTGAAGCAAATTCAAGCCAAATCAAAGCAAGAATCATCTTCCTTGTGCATCATTGAGTGGATCTGGATATTCTTGAGCAAGCTTAAGCATGATTGAAGCTCCAACGGAGAGACTCCATTAGGTAATCTTCAATTCCAAAATTCTCTCATGATATGCATTGAATTCATGTCATTGTTGTTGCATTTGATGTCCTACAGCTTGTAGGCAGATTCTGGTTGGTTATTTGTGATGTTTGATGCATTTTCCAGTTATGTGTTCTTACTTTCAATCATCTGATTCTCCTTTGTTATGCATGATTAATGAATTTTGAGCTTAGATCTGTAATGTGCTTGAGTTCCTCTTCATTTTGGTATAAAATTTTGTTGAAATTGGTTAGGTTTTGAACCTGCAACTCCGGCTACCTTGCCGGAGAAAATGATCGGAGAATAGCTCTGTCATCTGGTTCAATATTCAGGCGAGATGATGTGTCTTGCCATGTGTGCTGCTTGACTTGTTGACTTCTTGTGATGGATGGCTGAGATTGCGCTGACCAGCATGCGTGGATCTATGACTTGCCACCTTATTTAGTTATGCGCAACGTTTTGATGTTTCTGATTTGTGTTTTGATTTTGGGCTCAAAGTGCTACGCACACCCCCCTGTGGATCCAGCCCAATGATTTTTCCTGCAGATCTTGCTATTTACCACGCCTCTCTTTATTTCTTTATTTTATTTTATTTTGTTTTTCTGTATTGATTTAATTCTTTTAAAAATACCTCCAATAATGTTAAACTCCCACAAAAATATTTTTAGAATATATTAGGGTGTTAACTAATTTTTGATATTTTTTATTTTCATTTTTGGTTTATTTTTCAATTAAAATGGGATTTATTATTTGGAGGTGTTTTTAATTGAATTTCCTTTTGTTTCATTTGATTTCATGCTTGTTTGTTGATAAATATTTTTCTCCAATGAATGAGATTCATTCCTCATTTCAATAATAAGTTGAGTGATATTTGAGGATGAGTTTGCCCCTGGTTTGACCATTTTGGTTTGACTTTTGTTTCATTTTGCTTGACCCTCGACAACCCTCTCTCAAAATGGTGCATCCTTGTGAATTAAATTCTTTGATGATGTTTTGAAGGGACATTGGTTGTGATATCTTGGCCCCTAGTTTCCTACATTTTTATGTTCATTTGAGATTTTATTTGAGTTATTTTGAGCCTTTTTCCTATTTTTGAGGTAACTTGCAAGTTAAGTTACTTCTAAGGGTGGTTCATACATGCACTTGGCCTAGTTTGATTTGGAAATGACCTTTGTGGATCCCTTGAGTGTTGCACCCCAAAATTTGACCAACAATTATTTATTCATTGAGTGTTTGGAAATGGATACCTTCATCAGAAAGTTCAAGAGATCCTCAGAGGGAGTGGATTGAAACCAGGGCTGTATGCTTCATAACTTGAGAGTTGTGGGTGCCCCTCAGATGATTCTGAGACTTTGAGAATGAACTTGATGTTTTGAGAAAGCCTATGAGATGTCTTGATAGCCATCATGAAGCCCAGAGAGGTCATTATGCAAGAATTCAGGAGATTCAACCATGAATGGTAGAATTAGGGTTTTGACTGGGTCAACCCTAGGATAACTGAAGATTTGGAGAAGGTTGAGACCTAATTCAAGGGCTATGAGATTATGGAATGATGCATAGAGATGTTATGAGGATGATTCCTAGACCAACTCATCATGATTGAGGAGTTTGAGAAGTTTTGAGTTAGGGTTTCAGAGGATTGTCAGTGAAAAACCCTAATTTGATCCCTATCTTCCAGGCAGTTTTAGCTCTAGATGTGATTGATATCTCATCTTCCCCACAACATGAATGTTGTAGAGCTTGTTCTTAGCTTTAATTTGAGTGGTGGAAGTCCTTGATAGGAGTTACAGAGCTCAAGTTATGGTTTTGACAAATTACAGGTCAACAGAGGTGTGTGAATTTGGGTCCGTGAAAGTCACCCAACTTGCAGACAACTTTTTCCCTAGTAGGATGATTCCTATGATCTCTTGGTCAACATGAATGTTGAAGGGCATCTTCTTAGCTTTAATTTGAGTGGTAGAAGTCCTTGATAGGATTTGTAGAACTCAACTTATGGTTTGAACAAGACAGGGGTATTTTGGTAATTTGTCAGTTATAGGTCATTTTAGCCAATGCCTAAAACTCCTATTTCCAAGCCTCAAATGGAAAAACTCAAAACATGAAAGTTGTTCAAAATGTGATTTTTAGTCTAGAAAGAAGGTCATGAATTGTTGGAAAAGCTCATAGCATGGATTTGCATGATTGGTCAAAAATGAACTAAAAATGGCTTATAAGTTTGAAAAGTTGAAATTGGAAATTGGTTTGGAAGATCTAGGAATCCAAAATAGGTCATCCAATATATCATTTTGATTGGAAACATCATTTTGAGAACATTGGTTTAAATAGAATTTTGATTTAAGGCTTTAAAATGGGTGATGCTTTGTTATTTTGTTGCTTGCATTTGAAGTCACTTTTGGAAATCCTAACACAAGGCAAAACCAAGGCTTGTAATTGTGCACTCCTTCTCAATATCTCATGTAAAGATATTTTAAGACCAGATTGCAAAGCATAAGGCATGAGATGTAAGATTTTCAACTTGTCCCCACATGAGATTTTCAAGAACTTTCCACCATATTCTAGATGAATCTAGAAGTGTCTAATGATCATTATAAGAAGAGTGCATGAGAGTGAATCAAAAGGTTGGTGATAGCAAGAGAATTCAGAGGGGAGAGAGAGAGAGAGAGAAGCATCCATTGAAGAGGTTTCTTCAAGTTGAAGCAACTCTGGTTTCCTTCCATTGCAGACCTTTTCCATCATCACAAGTGCAAACAGAAAGCTTCTCCCCATTGGAAGAGTGTCCTGAAGCAATTACAAGGCCTGAAACCTTCTCCTCATACCTTCTCCATCATCACTTGACAGGTTCTTTCTTCTCCCTATACCTCTTAATTTATTTAGTTTCAGTTCGTTCTTTAGGTGTAGAAGTAACATGCTAAGATAGAGGATCAAATTCTGAGAGTTTGAGAGCTCTGTGTGTAGATCCATAACAGGTGCAAGATTCTTTAGCTTGCAAGAACAGACTGTGTATTAGGTTTTGATGATCGTGCTAGGGTTTAGTGTGACTAGGGTAGCATAAAGAACACCCTCGGGCCATTAGATTGAATCTTTGACATGATTGATCTCAGAGATCCATGGTGGAACCCAAGTCTTTAAGCTCTCTGTTGGAGTGACTCAAAGAGAATTAGGAAAAAGTATGCGTGCAGTCTTGTTCCTCTTGATTAGTAGAGCAATTTTGGTGTTGGAATTTTAGGATTTCATGGACTGGTTAGAGAGAACGAGGAGAGGAAAGATTAGTGCATGGAGTGGGGTTCTGCAAAACCCTAGGGTTTCGTTTGGGACGATGGCTGTCCATCGTAGGATCAGTCCCTAGATTTTGACTTTGTCCCTCAATCCAACGGCCCAGACTCGTCCAGAAAGCGGAGGGAAAATTTGAAAAGGGAAACGCAGTCGTTTCACTTAGTGGGGGCGCCTGGGCTTATCTGCTTCCTATCCGCACCCCCCCTATTTCTGGCCCATTAGAAAACCAACTGGGCGCTTTACCATCTGAACCCCCCTCCCCTTTAATTAATCATTTTATATTTTTGATTTCTTTAATATTTTTAGCATCTTGTAAAAATCATAAATAAATGAAAAATAATCATTTTTGATTTCTTGTTTTTGCTATAATTAGATATAAATGTGTAGAAAATAATAAAAATAAAAATGGAATTTTATTTTTAATGTAGGATTTTTGGTGGTATTTTCTTTAATATAGGGTATTTTCTTTCTTTTAGTTGATACCTTATTTTGCAAGAATTGTTTTAGGACCTTCCTTTAATCTTTTTAACTCATTCTTTTTTGTGTAATTAGGTACTGAATCATAGTTCCCCATAGGATTTATTTCTAGATTTTTAGATTAAAATTTGATTAGTTTAATTAGGGTAGCATTAGGGTATCCTAATTAGGGTTTAGGTTGTGCATAGGTGAAAGAATTCATTTTCTTTAAATAGTTTTGTCTTGAATTTTGGGTAGAGGCATATGTGGATGTTATGGATAGATATTGTAGACCCTTGTGAATAATTGTTAGATTTTTCCCCCTTGGTTTAGTATTTTTAGGTATTTTCTGAAGTTGCCTGATAATTTTGTCTGTGCTGTGGTTATATGTTCATCTCTGGGGGTTGTTTTTGGGGAATTTGTTGTGGGGCTTGTGTTGTCTTGAAGACTTTGTTGGAGAGCATGATGAAGAGAAGATTGTAGATCAAGACTCAGAGACCCAGAGCTTGGCTTGTCCCCTGTCTGTGAGGTTTGAGATCCTGAAGTTTGGAGGAAGTTCATGGAACTTTCCTGAGGAAGGCACTATGAATGACTTTCATGCTTTCTTCTCACCTCTTTCTCAAGTATCCAATGATGTTGGAGCCAACTTGTGAGTTTAATTTCTCCTGAGGAGGAATGTAAACTGATCACATGTTGTTGAGCCACATGGGATACAACTCCTAAGTGGAAGCCTCCTAGTACTTTCCTGAGGAAGGTCCTATGGGTCTATTCACTTAGTTCCCTTAGTTTATCTAGGATTTCTCAAGTATCCAATGATGTTGGAGCCAACTTGTGAGTTTAATTTCTCCTGAGGAGGAATGTAAACTGATCACAGTTGTTGATCCACATAGGATACAACTCCTAAGTGGAAGCCTCCTAGTACTTTCCTGAGGAAGGTCCTATGAGTCTATTCACTTAGTTCCACTAGTTCAGATAGGATTTCCTAAGTATCCAGTGATGTTAGAGCCTGCTTGTGAGTTTAATTTCTCCTGAGGAGGAATATAAATTGATCACAGTGGTTGAGCCACATAGGGTATGACTCCTGAGTATACACCTCCTAGTGCTTTCCTGAGGAAGACACTATGAGTCTGCCTACTTAGCTCCCTTTCTTTGGTAAGCTTGTTCTGAAGCTTGAAGACTGGGATTGATTTCCTTTGGTTAGGTTTTGCTTTAGGGCTTTGCTTAGATTTGATCAGGATTCTGTGTTAGGGTTAGGATTAGAGAGTAGATGATTCTTTCTCTAGCATGTGTTTTGTTTGCCTGATGGCACTTCATTTCTTTTATCTGTATATTGCTTGATAGCATGTTGTTTATACTTCAGTATGATTACTGTTATTTCATGACTGGCTTGAGGTCGAGACGAGCTTGTGGAGGCTGAAGCCCCACACACATTTCCTCCCTCACTTGCATTGCATGCATTTTACTGTTAAAGCTGATGCTTTTGTCTGTTTTGGTGTATCATTGACATGATCCCTTAGGACTCTCATTTCCTCTGATGAGGATTTGATGATAGACTTTTAGGTTGAAACCTATGCATGACAACATCTAGGAGTTCCCTGTTCAAACCTCAACCATAGGATGAATCCATGGCATGACAACAGTAGGACTTGATAGTCTCCCTCCTAGTTGGGCCTGTTCTCTTCTCATCTCGAAGCAGTTTAAGATACAGTAATCATGAATGATTTCTTTCGTACGTTACGAGCCTTAAGCTATCTGAGAAAGGATTGTGGGAGAGTTTCTTTTCCACAGTCTGGATGTTTAGTATGGTACCCTTTGGGTGACATGCGACGCATTCACTCTCAGGTCATAGTCTCTAGTGCGGTTGAAATCGTAAACGCAATAAAAAACACTTCTTTTAGGAGATAACCCGTAGTTTCCCGAACTACGTTTGCTCTGATCTTTCATACCAGATGAAAGTACATAGGCATAGGATGCGATATCCTAGCGAGCAACCTTCCCCATCTTCCCCCTGTAGTTAGCCGAACTACGTTGACTCTGATTTCTCGTTCCAGACGGGAATACGTAGGCATAAAGCGCGACGCTTTGCCGAGTCATTTTTCTTTTCTTTTTCAGCCAGCCTTGATAGGTAGATAGATTATAACCAACCCATCCAAGTAAACAAACAAGCGAGGATCCCGTCGAGTACGACGGACGTGAGGGGTGCTAATACCTTCCCCTTGCGTAACCGACTCCCGAACCCAGACAATGGTTGCGATGACCTTGTCTTACCCTTATTCGTCAGGTTTTTCCGATCGTTTCCTTTCCCGCTCTGAGGGATAAATAACGAAAGGTGGCGACTCTTCTGTCATGCCGGCACCTTATTTTCGCGCAAGCGACAGCTGGCGACTCTGCTGGGGAACGAACCCAGAATCTCTGGTTCTCCGGTTCCCTATGAGAGTCAATCCTATCGTTGGTGTGTTTGCTTGTTGGGTTGCGTTTATTTATCGCATTTTTACTTTCCGCACTTTACTTCCCGCATTTTATTTCCCGCATTTTATTTCCAGTTTGATATGATTATCTGTGCTGCTGTGGGAGAGGGATGTTACTGTGAGTGAAAAGCCGGACCGGGGCTTGAGTACACACCTAGATATAGTTGCGGAGAAGTAGTAGACGAACCTGTCTGCTGAGCAGGCACAGTTCCCTACGAAAATCTGCGCTCAGACGAGATTCTTGCAGAGGTGCTCCTTTCCGGTCCTGAGGATCTGAGGGGAGTCCAGACGTGAGGATTGTCGACTCTGGGGACCGATCATTTGGAAGTCAGCTAAGAGAGGCCTCTTCATGACTTGACGATGCCACTCCTTCTGGGAATCGTATTGTCACTCATGAAAGTCTGTGACGCTGATAACCGCATAGGATGCCGTACCTTTGTCCGTGGATTAGGTCCATACCTGTGAGTGGGGTTGGGATATTGCAGGAAACTTTGACCTCCAGACTACCTGGTTTTCTTGACAGTGAATCAGTTATGTTGGGTTCTCAGTTGCAGATATGTTCTTGATAGAGCAAGGGTTTTGATCAGAGGATTTTATCATCGGGTGTTTGTCTGTTCTTGATAGAGCAGGCTTTGATCAGTGTATTATCGCCAGAGGTTTGTTCCCGACAGAGCAGATTTTGAGTGGGGTCTGAAGATCTCATCGGCAGTTGTTATTTGTTCTTGATAGGGCAGATTTTGAGTGGGGTCTGAAGATCTCATCAGCAGCTGTGTGTTTGTTCTCGACAGGGCAGATTTTTGATTTGGGGTCTGAAGACTTCATCAACAGATGTTACTTGATCTTGCATCCGGGGTCTTTATTATCAGGCCCTTGTTCCTGTTAGGGCAGAATGTTGATCTCAATCCTATCAGATGGTTATTCTCAGCAGATCAGATCAGTGGTTTTACACCGGGGTTTCCGTAGTGACTGTTGACACCGAATCTCCACAACAGCCACCTGGATATATTGTTGCATGCCTGCATTTTGCATTAGTTTGCATAATCATTCGCATCCCATCGGCGTGTGTCTGTGACAGGTACCGTTTCCCCGATCCAGGATCTCTCGCCTCTTATTGTGTTACTGCAGCCTCTCGCAGAAAGACTGTTGCGTACGAGTTCTCGGTCCTTGATGTGTCGAATCTGACTATTGCCGATACTGGGTGTGAGATTGCTATTTCCGTGATTGTCAGCACTGGTACTACGGCGCCAGGGTCGGGGGAAATCTCTCAAGCACACAGACATACGCATGCATCTGCATGAAGCATTCTTGCATGACATACATTTTGTGGCTTTTCCTAACCTTTGATGTTGACAGGTTTTTCAGGTACTCAGGTTCCGAGCTGCTTTCGATCTCCAGGATTGATCAAAGACTCATCCACCGCTACTCAACTCGCGCCAATCAGACAAGGATAATGGACCAGGTACAGTCAGATGTTCAAGAGCTCCGTGAACGGATGGATCGTTTTATGGAGCTGATGCAAGTAGTTGCGAATGGGCAAGACCAGCTTCGTACTTTGGTTCAACCTCTCATCTCCAGGGTTGACAGTAATGGCATACTGCACGGCGGGGCTGTGCCCACTCCTCCTCCAGGGGATACTCCACAGAACGTTGTTCCTATTGCCGGAGGCAACGGCAGTGCTAACGGCAATCTTATGACTAATCTCGGACTCAATGCGGCAGGCGTCGGCAATGGCAGTCTAGGAGCCAATGTTAACATAGGGCCGGTCAACGGCAATGCTGGTGCAGGAAATCTGGTGGTGCCTCAGCCGTGGCTGGAGGACCATCAGGATGACATATTCTCTCAGAGAGGTGTAGAGGCAGAGTTGAATGCTGAAGCTCGACTCAGGTTCAAGGCGTTGGAAGACAAGATGAGAGACATAGAAAATCAGAACACATTAGGCGTTGACATGTCCAAGCTCGGGTTGATTGCTGACTTTAAAGTACCTCACAAGTTCAAGGTGCCTACCTTTGAGAAGTATAAGGGTACTACCTGCCCCCGTGTTCACCTCCGATCTTATTATAGAAAGATGTCCGCCTATTCTGACGATGAGAAGCTGCTGATGCACTTCTTTCAGGATAGTCTTTCTGGTCCATCGCTCGAATGGTATATGGGTTTGGAGCCCGCTACTGTGCGCACCTGGAAAGATCTTGCAGAAGCGTTTGTTCTCCACTATCAATACAATAGCGACTTAGCTCCCAACCGAGTTCAGCTTCAGAACCTCTCACAGCGGAACAATGAAAGCTTCAAAGAGTACGCCCAGCGGTGGCGTGAATTGGCTGCTCGGGTTCAACCACCGATGGTTGAGCGTGAGCTAGTGCAAATGTTCGTGGCTACCCTTCCCGGAATCTATTATGAAAAGCTGGTTAGTGGCATGTCTGGAACATTCTCGGCTCTTATCACTTTGGGCGAGCATGTTGAGAACGGTATAAAGATCGGAAAAATTCAGGGCGAATCATCCTCAGCTGGAGGAGGTAGCAAGAAACCCTATACTGGCAAGCGTCGAGAGGGAGATGCCAGTGCTGTCACTAATGCTAGGAGAAAGGGCAAGGGCCCTCAGCCTCAGATTGCTAGCATAAATATCCCAGCTGCTCCACCGCAGCAGCAGCAGCCGCCGCCTCAGCAGCAGAATCAGCAGGGGTATAAAAGATATCAGAATCGGGGTCCTATGGCAAGCCGTCATTTTGATACTCCACCTATGTCGTATGCACAGCTTCTGCAAACGTTGCTTCAGCTCCAATTGGTTCAAAAAAGGACGTTGGCTCCCTTAACAGGGGCACCACCACCGGGGTATGATGCCAATGCTACTTGTGAATTCCACACTGGGGCACCTGGCCATACGATTGAGAATTGTAAAGCTTTTAAGCACAAAGTCCAGGACTTGGTGGACGCCAAGGTTATCAACTTTTCTGACAACGTGCCCAACGTCACCAAAAATCCAATGCCTCATCATAAGGGGGGAAGAGTGAATGCTGTTATCACTGAGGAGAGTTCAGACTTGCTGACCGATGTCAAAGATTTGAAGACGCCGTTGAGTTTTGTCAAGGCTAAGTTGCTGAAGAAGGGCTTCTTTCCTGGATGTGGGGAGTTATGTATGGCTTGTGCTACACTTCCTGATGGGTGTGAGCAGCTGATCGAAGGTATCCAAAGTCTGATGTCCGAGGGTATTTTGCAATTCAGCCGGAGCGTTGAAAGTGCATCAGGGGAAGTCATGCTGAAGCAGGCAGACGAAGTTGCTACCATTACTATTCCTCGTCACCCTATTACTATTTCTGCGCCCCGTCCGCCTACTATCACTATCACCAGGGCCGGACCAATCCCATTCGAGAGTACCAATGCCGTTCCATGGCATTACGGCGCCGAAGTTTATTGTAATGGTCAGAAGATAGAGCTAGAGCCATTCGGATCAACTGTGCAGAATCTTACCGAAGTCAGTGGTATCACTAGAAGCGGAAGAGTCTTTGCGCCAGCAGAGGTTACAGCAGAAAAAGTGGTCCGAGCTGACGCTGTCGATAAAGGTAAAGGTAAAGCTGTCGAAGAAGTCCCTGCTGGGGCAGAGAAGGACTTGCTGGTTAAAGATGCTGAAGAGTTCATGCGGCTAATCCAGAAAAGTGACTACAAAATTGTAGATCATCTTCATCAGACTCCGTCAAAGATCTCGATTCTTAACTTGTTGCTGTGTTCTGAGGCGCACCACAACGCCTTGCTGAAAGTATTGAATGCTGCATACGTGCCGCAGGAGATATCAGTAAATCAACTCGAGAAGGTGGTGGCCCATGTCAATGCTGGTAATGGGCTGAGATTTACAGATCTGGAGCTGACTCCTAAGGGAAGAGATCACAACAGCGCCTTGCACGTCTCGATAGAGTGCAGAGGCACGATTATGTCACATGTCCTGGTGGATACGGGTTCCTCGCTTAATGTGCTTCCGAAAAAGGCACTGATGAAGTTGGATACCCGTGGACTGCTGTGCACGCCCAGCGATCTGGTCGTGAAAGCCTTTGACGGAACCAAGCGCCACGTCTTCGGAGAATTGACCCTGCCAATTCAAGTTGGTCCAGAGACATTCAATACGGTTTTCTATATCATGGATATCATGCCCGCCTATAGTTGCCTCCTAGGTCGGCCATGGATCCATTCTGCTGGTGTCGTGACGTCCACGCTGCATCAGAAGCTTAAATATGCTATTGGGGGCAGCATAGTGACAGTCTGTGGTGAAGAGGACATCATGGTGAGCCACCTATCGTCCTTTAAATACGTCGAAATGGATGGAGAGATCCATGAGACTCTTTGCCAAGCATTTGAAACCGTTAAGGTGAAGGAGGTAGCTCCCGTCGTCGCAGAGAAGCAAGAGTTGAACCTCTCCTCGTTTAAGGAAGCTCGGGCCGTTGTCGAAGCCGGTTCCACCCCAGGCTGGGGGAATGTCTTGGATATACTAATCAAGCAGGATAAGTTTGGATTGGGATATTCTCCTGGAGCTGAGGCTTCATCTTCTTCTGGCAGCTCGTCTCGTGGGAAAGGGCCGATCCTATTCACCAAGGGGGGAGTAATTTTCGAGAGTATCAACGCTGCGTCGGAGGACAGTGGAGACAGTGATTGCGATCTTGACGCCTGGATTCAACCGAGCAAGCCGGGCGAGCGCCTCCACAACTGGACCATCAAGGAGATTATCAAGCTGACAAGTGAAGAGTAATGATTTGCTTTTTACAATCTTTGTACAACCCTATGTCCTGCCCGGGGCATAGTGGTTTTACTGTCAGGGCCTTGTTGGATTATGTGTGTGCATTTTGTTAATAAATAAAAGGCGTTTTCTTCGTAATCAAATATTGTGTTCTCTGTTATTCCTGTTTTATGTTTATTTCGAAAACACAGTAAAATGGCAACGGGGTTCGTGCTAACCTGCATATTCTTGCTTTAAACTTAACCCTCGTTATTGCAGGATCCACGTAACAGACGACATCGACTCTGGACCCTCTACGGCTCACTACGACTTTGATTTCCCGATCTATCAAGCTGAGGATGAGATTGATGAAGACGAAGACCTTCCGGAAGAGTTGGCCCGCTTGTTGAGACAAGAGGAGAAGGTTATTCTGCCTCACGAGGAGGATGTTGAGATCATAAATCTGGGTTCTGAGGAGCCTATCAGGAATGTCAGAGTAGGGGCTGCGCTGCAGAATGATGTCAAGCATAGACTGGTCGAGATGCTTCGAGAGTATAGTGACGTCTTTGCTTGGTCATATGAGGATATGCCCGGACTTGAAACTGATATCGTGGTTCATCGCTTGCCGTTGCGAGAAGATTGCCCTCCAGTCAAGCAGAAGCTCAGGAGGACGAGACCAGACATGGCTGTAAAAATCAAGGAAGAAGTCCAGAAGCAGTTGGACGCAGGATTTCTAGCCGTTACCACTTACCCTTCGTGGGTCGCCAACATAGTACCTGTACCGAAGAAGGACGGTAAGGTACGTATGTACGTCGATTATCGGGATTTGAATAGGGCGAGCCCTAAGGATGATTTCCCGTTGCCTCATATCGATGTGTTGGTCGACAATACAGCCCAGTTTTCCGTGTTTTCATTCATGGATGGCTTCTCCGGTTACAATTAGATTAAGATGGCGCCGGAGGACATGGAGAAAACGACGTTCATTACCCCCTGGGGAACATTCTGCTACAAGGTAATGCCCTTCGGTCTGAAGAACGCAGGGGCCACTTACCAGCGAGCAATGGTAACTTTGTTTCATGATATGATTCATCATGAGATCGAGGTCTATGTTGATGACATGATTGCAAAGTCCCAAACGGAGGAAGAGCATCTGGTCAACCTGTTGAAGCTGTTTGAAAGGCTTAGGAAGTTCAGGCTGAGGCTGAATCCTAACAAGTGCACTTTCAGGGTGCGGTCCGGAAAGTTATTGGGGTTTATCGTTAGTGAACGAGGTATTGAAGTTGATCCTGCGAAAATAAAAGCTATCCAAGAAATGCCAGCGCCGAAAACAGAAAAAGAAGTTCGTGGTTTCTTGGGCCGAATAAACTACATTGCGAGGTTTATCTCTCAGCCCACGGCCACTTGTGAACCGATGTTCAAACTGTTAAAGAAAAATCAGGCGATTACTTGGAATGAGGATTGCCAGAAGGCATTCGACAAAATAAAGCAGTATCTTCAAGAACCTCCAATCTTGATACCCCCAGTGGCTGGACGGCCATTAATCATGTACCTGACGGTTCTGGAGAATAGTATGGGGTGTATTCTCGGTCAGCACGACGAGACGGGCAGAAAGGAGCATGCCATTTATTACTTGAGTAAAAAGTTCACTGAATGTGAATCTCGATACTCGATGCTGGAGAAGACGTGTTGTGCATTAGCTTGGGCTGCCAAACGTTTACGACAGTATATGCTCAACCACACCACTATGCTAATTTCGAAGATGGATCCGATCAAGTACGTCTTCGAGAAGCAGGCTCTTTCGGGCAGGATTGCCAGGTGGCAAATGGTGTTAACAGAATATGATATTCAGTACGTCTCTCAGAAAGCCATTAAGGGAAGCGTATTGTCTGATTACCTTGCCGAACAGCCAATCGAAGACTATCAGCCGATGAAGTTCGAGTTCCCTGACGAGGACATTATGTTTCTCAAAGCGAAGGATTGCGATGAGCCATTGCCCGATGAGGGGCCAGATAGGAAGTCTCAGTGGAAGTTGATATTCGACGGAGCGGTTAATTCCTATGGAAGTGGCATCGGGGCTATCATCACGACTCCTCACGGATCCCATATCCCGTTTACTGCGAGACTGACGTTTCCAGTTACCAACAATGAAGCAGAGTATGAAGCGTGTATTATGGGTCTAGAAGAGGCAATTGATTTGAGAATCAAGAATCTAGACATATATGGTGACTCAGCGCTTGTAATCAATCAGATTAAAGGGGAATGGGAAACTCGTCAAGCGAACTTAGTGCCGTACATGAATTATGCCAGGAGGCTGCTTCCGTTCTTCGACCGAGTAGAACTTCATCATGTACCCCGGGCTGAAAATCAGATGGCTGATGCCTTAGCCACACTGGCTTCAATGTATAAGGTCAATTATTGGAATGAGGCTCCAAGAATTGTACTTTCGCGTCTTGATAGACCAGCGTTTGTGTTCGCAATCGATGATGCCACTGACGGCAAGCCATGGTTCCACGATATCCAGACCTTCCTTATGACTAAGGAGTATCCTGCGGGTGCGTCAACCCAGGATAAGAAGACTCTAAGGAGGCTATCTGGAAACTTTTATCTCAATCCTGATGGAGTGCTGTATAAGAGAAACCACGATCTCGTGCTACTCAGATGTGTGGATGAGAAAGAAGCAAGTATGCTCATGGAAGAAGTCCATGAGGGCACATTTGGTACGCACGCCGGCGGGCATGCCATGACGAGAAAGATCCTGAGAGCAGGATATTACTGGCTGACTATGGAGTCGGATTGCTTCAGATTCGCGAAGAAATGTCACAAATACCAGATTTATGCTGATAAAGTTCATGTGCCGCCGTGCCCATTGAATGTCATGTCCTCCCCTTGGCCGTTCTCCATGTGGGGCATCGACATGATAGGCAAGATCGAGCCCACTGCATCCAATGGTCATCGTTTTATTCTGGTAGCTATCGACTACTTCACCAAATGGGTGGAGGCAGCCTCGTACGCTAATGTGACCAAGCAAGTGGTAGCTAAATTCATAAAGAAGGACATCATCTGTCGCTATGGAATTCCCGAGCGGATCATTACTGATAATGGTTCGAATTTGAATAACAAGATGATGAAGGAGCTGTGCCAGAGCTTCAAGATTGAACACCACAACTCATCTCCTTACCGGCCGAAGATGAATGGCGCTGTTGAAGCGGCCAATAAGAACATCAAGAAGATCGTTCAGAAGATGGTTGTGACGTACAAAGATTGGCACGAGATGCTGCCGTTTGCCTTGCACGGTTATCGTACTACGGTGCGTACATCGACCGGGGCAACTCCTTTCTCCTTGGTGTACGGTATGGAAGCTGTCCTACCGTTAGAAGTGGAGATTCCTTCTTTACGAGTTTTGGTTGATGTGAAACTCGACGAGGCAGAATGGATTACGAATCGTTTGAACCAACTCAGCCTGATGGACGAGAAGAGGTTAGCATCGATCGCATTTGGTCGCCTGTACCAAAGCCGAATGAAGAAAGCTTACAATAAGAAGGTGCGTCCTAGAAGCTTTCAGACAGGTGATCTCGTCCTGAAGAAAATTCTTCCGCCACACTCCGATCACCGGGGCAAATGGACTCCGAGTTACGAAGGGCCGTATGTCGTCAGCAAGGTCTTCTCAGGAGGAGCTTTGTTGTTATCCACGATGGATGGTGAAGACTTTGCATCCCCGGTGTTGCACCCTAAAATTTGCCCAACCTTACTCCTTGGATTTATGTTTCATTATCACTAGCATGTGCATATAGAGTCATGTACATAGACTAACCATCTGCATAGCATAAGCATAGCAAGTCATTCAACAGGGGACCAATCATTATTCTCATCTCTAGAGGCCTATCAAGAGGTTATTATCCCAATCCAATCTCATTCAAGTCATCAGGAAAGAATTTGAAAGCAAAGAGTTCAGCAGATCAAGCCTTGAGTCCAGCTCCTAGCTGAGGGTATCTGAGGATCAACAAGAGGGTTGTGAGCTGTGAGTGAAGGCATGGAGAGTATCTAGACATTATGAGGGACTTACAAAGTCATTTGGAGAAGGAGACAAGTCATTGAGGAGAGCACAAGAGCTACAGTTGAAGACAGTCAACTAGGGTTTCATCTGGGTCAACCCTAGGTCAACCCTAGGTCAATTGACTGATTTAAGGAGCATTCAAGTCTATTGGAGAGATGTGGGGTTCATCATTTGACATATAAAAGAAGGATATGGAGATATGACAAGGAGAATTCAAGAGAAATCAAGGAGAAGAGGAGTTACTAAATTAGGGTTTCTCTGTAAAATCCCCTAGTTTAGGTCAAATTTCCAAGCAAGATAAGTCAAAATGCTAGCTTCAAATGGCTTCTTGGCCAACATGAAACTTGTAGAGGATCTCAAGACCTTTAATTTTAGTGGTGGAAGACCTCAAGGAGATTTACAGAACTCAAGTTATGGTCCTTGCAAGTTACAGGTCATCTGAGGTATCTGAATTTTTGTCTGTGAAAGTGACTTGACTTCCAAGCAATTTTTACCCCTCAAGGAGATTTCAAATGAATTCTTGGTCAACATAAGAATTGTTCCTAATTGTCTTAGCTTTCTAGAATGGTATAGTATGCCTTCATATGATGTGTGGAGCTCAACTTATGGTCTTGGCAAGCAAAGGGTATTTTGGGCATTTGTGAATTACAGGTCATTTTAACCTATGTCCAAAACTCATACAAGGAGACCTCAAATGGAAAAACTTACAACATCAAACTTGCTCCAAATGGGATTTTAAGTCTAGAAAGAAGGTCACAAATTATTGGAGAAGCTCATAACATGAAGTTGCATAATTGGTCAAAAGTTGAACTAAAATGGCTTATAAAGTGAATAAATTCAAAGTGAAAAATGGTTTGGGAGATTTATGAGTCCAAATGAAGACTTCCAATATATGATTTTGAATGGAAAAGCAATTCTAAGAACAATGGTTCAAACACTTTTTTGAGTTTAGAAGGAAAAAAGAAAGTTATCTTTGGTTACTTGTAATTGAAGAAACATAACCAAAATGGATCAAAGTTGGAAAACAAGGGAATGTGCAAGATGGATCTAGAATGTTCATATGGGGTCTATATATTCATGAAATGAGAATTTAGCAAGGGTTGGCTTCATTTGCACCAAGAATTTCACAAAATTCTCTCATTCTTTTTCATTGAATTTTCATTCCAATTCTCCAAAACCTTCATCAATTTTCATTCACATCAATTCAATCTTGTTCAGTCATCATCCTGGATCATAATTGAAGCAAAGATCTGGTGGTTAGACTCCATTTTCGAGCACTTTCTTCAAGAACACCAAAATTGAAGTTTCCATTGGATAGCACAATTCAGGCCAAGTCTCACTCAAGTGTTGCATACAGAATTGAGTATTGAGGGTGTAGATCAAGATCCAAGCCTCAGAAGCCTCAGATCCTCAATCTTCCATAGCTGTTTTCAAGCTTTTACACCAGGTATGTTTTCATTCAAATTGCTTGATTCAGTTAGTTAGGCATGGCTTTGTTAGTTTAGACATGATGTAGAAGGTTAGTAGAGCAGTTAGGGTGAATTTGGAGAGGTTTGGTGATGTTGATTAGCAGGTTGTAGAAACTGTTAGGGCTTGAAACTCTTAGGTTAGGGCATTAGAATCTTAGCTTGATAGCGCAGGTTAGTTACCATTAGTTGTAGATTAGGTTAGTGCAAGTTTGATGGAGAATTGTGATGGTGCATCTCAGGGTAATTTCATGGTGACCAGATTTTGCTTCGATCGGGTTGAGAGTTCTAGTGAGTTTCAGAGCAATCTAATGCCATAGGATTATAGAGGGAGAGATTCTGAACATCTTTCATGTTTATAGCGTGATGATTCATGGCCTGGTGATGGAGAACAGAGGGAAGGAAGTTTGGCTCGTGCATGGGAGCATTCATGGTGAAACCCTAAGTTTCAGAACCATCGAGGAAGACATAATCTGGTCCGTTCATTTGGAGTTAGACTTTTGACTATTAGAGTGATCCTGTGGCCATTATTCAATTCAGAGTTTGGAGGGAATTGACCTGGGTGCCAAAACGCACCGTTTCATTAATTGAAACGGGCGGGCCTCAGGATGTTATGCTATCCCCACCCCCAATGTTAAGCCCAATTGCCATCTGAACGTGAATTTGATGCTTTTCTCACCCCCAGCTGGCTTTTTTTATTTTTCACTAATTCTGAATGTTGCTGGGCCTTAACCAAAGCGCTAATTGCACCCCTGTCTGCCTGGCCCAATGGATAATCAACTGGGCGTATCTGCTATTCTAACCCCCCTCCCTCATTTTAATTCCAATTGTTTTTTTTAATTCATTTTAATTTTTCATTCATTTTAGAAATTCATAACAAATTCATAAAAAATGCATTTTAATTCATTCTTTTTACACTATTTTCTTTAGGATGTGTAGAAAATTATAGAAAAATAAAATTTCATTTTTATTTTTATTTCATATTTTTTCCATATTTTCTAAATAAATGTCATATTAAATATATTCATTTCATGCATCATTTTAATGATTTTTGTTCTCTTACATGCTTTAATATTTTTTGGTCATTCTTTTTATATTGTTTAGATGAGATATTCAACTTGTAGAAGTATTTTAGTTCCCATTTTTAGGAATTAATTCTAGGTGATTAATGAATGCTTGAACAACATGAACAGATTAGGGTTTTTTAGGTGATGACTTAGGAAGTTTAATTCCTTCCCTCAGGACTTAGGATTTAACTAGATTAGTTATGGGACTATAGGGGCTATGGGTAGCTATTAGATCCCTTAGAGAAAAGTTAGGATTCCCCTACTGCTATTAATAATGTCTGTATATCTGATTGTCTGGTGTGGTGTGCCCTCTGGGGATTATTGCTTGCTTGCTTGGGTATTGGGTTTGTCTGGGACCCTGGGGAAGCTGAAGACTTGTGAAGATGAAGACCATTGGAGATCCAGAGATTGAAGATCAATTGCCAGAGTTGAGGAGGAGATTCTTGCTAGCAGATGCTGAGGAGACTAGGGTTTAGGAGCTAGGCAGAGCTCTAGATTAGAAAGCTTGTTTCTCAAACATGGAATGCCTTGTCTGCATCCATCCTTCCTCTATGATTCAAAGTCTCTTTCAAATATCCACCTCCTTCCTTTGGAAGGATCAGTGAATATATTTGAAAGATAGAACTTTTGAGAGGAAACTTTCTGTTTAATGTTAACAGTTGATGAACCACCATTGGTAGGTAATTAACTGTCTAACATTCATTCACTTCACTCTTGTGACTGATCCCTCATCCTGGAGGTTTGAGCATGAAGAAAAGCCATTGCAGATGGAAGATAGATGATCAAAGCCCTTGCCTGAAGGCCATGAAGATGGAGATTGATGCTTGTTGAAGCCTGTAGCTGATTGGAGATTACTTGAAGCCAGATGTTGATTCAGAGCTGCTGATGCTGTTTCTTTTGCTGTATCTCATTTGCTGATGTATTGATTGGTTTTCTGGACTGTATTGTTTGCTGTTTACCCTGCTGGGTTGAAAGTGAAGCCTGTTCACTTTCGCCTATTGTTTTCTAGGTTCGAGGTTGAGTGGGACTCCCTTGCCTCGCTTGTATTGTTGCATCCATGCATTTTACTGCTTTACTGTATATATCTGATATTGTTTCTGTTTCTGCCTATCCCGTAGGATCTCTGTTTCTCTCTGTGCAAGAGAGGAGCATGATAGACACTAGGTCTTAACCCATGCATGATAACATTAGGTTAGTTTGATTCCCTTCGCAACCGTAGGTTAGAGTTCTGTCTCTTCTCTCTCAAAACAAACAGAAAAACACATAAAGATTTCAAACACAATAAAAGACACTTCTTCCGTAAAAGAATGTGAACTCATCAAGACGTCATTTTTGTCCGCCGGGACTGCTAATCAAGAAACCCTTTTTCAGAAGGAATAAAATCAATCAAGGACAGACTTATGTCGTGCGTGGCCCGAACTACGTTTGCTCTGATCTTCCATGCTGTGTGGAAGTACGTAGGCATAGGATGCGATATCCTAGCGAGCAACCTTCCCCTCCTTTCCCGTAGGTAGGCGAACTACGTTGACTCTGATTTCTCGTTCCAGGCGAGAATACGTAGGCATAAAGTGCGATACTTTGCCGAGTCATTTTTTATTTTCATTTTACTTTCTTTTTCACCCTTGACCTATAGTTTAGATAGAATAACAATCCATACCCGAAAACAAGCGTGGATCCCATCGAGTACGATGGACGTGAGGGGTGCTAATACCTTCCCCTTGCGTAACCGACTCCCGAATCCAGGTTTTGGTTGCGACGACCATACCTTTCCCGTGTTGTGCGAGGTTTACTCTGAGCGTTCCCTTTCCCTCCCGTGGGATAAATAACGCACGGTGGCGACTCTTCTGTTCAGCCGGCGCCGATTTTCGCAGTAGCGACAGCTGGCGACTCTGCTGGGGATCCAACGTCCCCTGGCTGCTAAGAACTGCGATGGTTCTTATGCATTTGGGATCCAACGTCCCTTTGAGCGAGTCAATCCTAGCGCTTGTTTTCCCGTCGAGGATTTTGTATGGAGTTATTGTATATTTCTAACCTTGTATTTTCAGCTTTGTATATTGATTATTATTGCTGTATTTGGGGTGTGACGGGTGTTCTGATATTGAGAGATAAGCCGGACCTGGGCTTGAGTGCACCTAGAATTAGCGTAGAAAGTAGTGGGCGCGTGCCGGCTTTGCTTGCATTAGTGTCTCATGAAATCTACACTCGGACGAGGTTCTTCTGGTTGGCTTCTTTTTCTACCCTTTGGGTCGAAGGGGTTGTTGGTCAGCTGAATTGTCGACTCCGGGGACCGATCACTTGGAAGTTGGCTAAGTGAGGCCTCTTCAGGAATTGATGATGCCACTCCTTCTGGGAATCGTATCATCAACCCTGAAAGTCTGTGACGCCGACGACCGCATAGGATGCCGTACCTTGTGCCAGTTATAGGGCCACCCACCTGTGAGGGGATTCAGGGTTATGCAGGTAACTAGACCTTCAGATACCGGTTTGTTCTTGATCAGAGATCCTGGGTATTTATGGAGAGTTATGAGGTCTGTCAGAGACCATCTGGAGATGTGTTCTGAGGTCTGTCAGAGACCAATTAGAGATGAGTTCTGAGGTCTGTCAGAGACCAATTGGAGATGTGATTTGAGGTCTATCAGAGACCAGTTGGAGTTATGGTTTGAGGTCTGTCAGAGACCAGTATTGGAGTTTTATTTTAGGTCTATCTGAGACCAGGGTTTGATGACTTCTGGATGGTCTATCTGAGACCTTTCTTGATTGGGTTTAGGCTATTCAGCGGCAGCCTTGGTCCCTGTTGCATGATACTTGCATTGCATTGCCTGCATATTCATTACCATTTGCATTTCACTAACGTGTGTCTGTGCTGCAGGTGCATTCGCATTTCCCTAGTTCTAGTGCCCGGATTTCTGAGTATTGATTATGGCTGGTCTGAGGAAAACAGTTGCGTATAAGCTGCCTTCGCCTGATATTACTTCTCTGCTTGGTCTGATATCTCTTGCTGATGAGGAGGTTAGGAGGAGCTTCAGAAGGAGCCATGGGAGATTACTGGGATTAGTCTGTAAGCCCACTGCTGATGAGATGAACGGGCTATACACCTTGATGCAGTTCTATGACCCCGCATTGAGATGCTTTACTTTTGCTGACTTCATTCTAGGACCTACCATTGAGGAGTATGTGGAGTTTATCGAGCTTCCCGTGCAGAACAAGGTTCCCTTTATCCACTCTGCTGCTGAGCCCAAGCTGGAGGACTTAGCCAAAGCCTTGCATATGAACGCTGCAGATCTGTTATTGACTTCTTGGCTTGGGGTGTCAGGTTTCTCTCTGGATTTCTTAGTCGCCAAAGCTCGAGAGTATGCCAAGAACGGTTGTTGGGTGGTTTTCAATGCTATTTTGGCTTTATGCATCTATGGAATTGTGTTGTTTCCTAACTTGCCCAACTTTGTGGATTTGGATGCTTTCTATCTGTTTGCTGCAGGCAACCCAGTGCCAACTTTGATTGGAGACTTCTACCACTCATTGCACTATAAGAACGAAAACCGAAGAGGAAAAGTTGTCTACTGCTGTACTCCTCTGTTGAATATGTGGTTCAAGAGTCATCTCCCCACAAAGGGACCATTTGTAGACAGTGCAACCTCAGCCAGTTGGTCAGAGCGCCTGATGAGGCTATCTTCCGAAGACGTCGTATGGTTTGATCGAGACCTGTTGGGATCTGAGCTCATTTTTAGTTGTTCTGGGTACCCTAATGTGCCGCTGATAGGAAGAAGAGGGTGTATCAATTACAACCCATCTCTATTCATTCGCCAGTTCGGATATGCACTGAAGAATCCACCTCAGGAGGAAGAAGTACAGGAATCTCTGTACTTCACTGGAGACGTGAAGGGAGAGTTATTAGCCAAGTTGCAGCATGCCTGGACGCGTATTAACCGCAAAGGGAAGCCGTTGTTAGGAAAGAATGACTGTCAGGCCTATGCACCTTATAGAGTTTGGATCCAGGAAAGGGCTAGTCAGTTGAGGATGCCATTCCCAGATGTACCAATTCTTGGTCCCGTTCCGGTAGCAGAGCCGACTACTGTTTCTAGAGAGGCCTACGAGCAAGTTGTGAAGGAGAAAGAAGCCTTGAGGAAGATTAACGAAGGGTTAGAGCAAGAGTTAGCCCAAGTACGCAGCGAGAAAAACAAGGCCGTATATGCTTTCCAACGACAAATCGAGCTGGTAAACAGATTAGGAGCTGAGTTGACCGAGGAAAAGAAAAAGCGCGAACGTCTGGGGCAAGAGTTCAGAAGTTCCCATGACATGCTGGAAGCCAAAAAGAAAGCGCTCGACGCAGCACACCGAGAGATATCCTCTTGCAATAAGACTTGGAATGCTACACTCACTAACAACAAGAAGAGGGAAGATAAGCTGAAGCAGCAAATTTCCGACCTCGAAGAGAAGTTGAAGTCTAGCATCAAGAAGTGTGAGGAGGAAGTGATGAACCGGTATAGTGTCCAGCATGCACTGAACAAGGCAATCAAGTCCAGAGATGAAGCGGTGTCTCAGAAGCGAAAGCTAGAAGATTGCTTCGGAGAAGCAACATGGGAAGAAACTGCTGAAGACGTACGCCGCGTCCTTAAAAGGAGAAACCCGCTTGTTGAAGGGCTGCTTGATCGACCAAGCCATCCGGAGACCAAGAAGCTGATAGAGGAGTACCAGACTTTTGGGAGGATTTGATCATTTCATATAATAATTTGTATGCTTTATTTGCATAGTGCTGACCATCACCAGGATTGTTGGTTGAGGTCATGCCTTCTTTGTACTCTCAGTGATATTGTACCCTGGGATTATTGATTCTCTCAGCAATATATGAGGCTTTCTATGATTCAGCTCCGATATTCCTATTGTCAGCACTGTCACTGCACCGGCACCTTCGCACTAGAACTGGGGGAACGAACTTCCCTAATGCACAGACACATTGCATTGCATTCATATTCATACTGCATTGCAGGTAATCTTTGGATGGTGTCTTATTTTCTTGATCTGTACCAGGTACTTAACAGGATTCCAGATCAACATCCGCACCGCTATTCTACACGCTCCAACTGTCGGAAAATCATGGACCAAATTCAGAACGAGATGCAGGATGTGCGCGAGAAGCTCGCCCTCTTCATGCAGACCATGGAGGCTATAGCAAAAGGGCAGGAGAATTTGCAGGCCATGGTCCAGCCTCTGTTGGCTCGCAACGCTGGTCATGGTAATAACGAAGATCATCAGTCTGTCCGGGTTGATACTGCTCATGGAGACGGCACTCCCACGCCGGTGGCTCCGCCCGTGGTCAATATACCTGCCGCTAACGTCAACAACGCTACCGCTGCTGTGAATGGTAACGTCGGAGTGGGGAATGAGACTGCTGTCCACAATGTTGGGCTGGGTGATGTCAATTTGGGAGATAATCTAGGAGGCAATGGCTTTGTCAACACTGGGTTCGGATTCAACGATCAGGGATTCGATAACACTGGCAAGTACGGCTTTAATGCTCAAGGCTTTGGGCAAGATGGTTATGGTATGGTCAATCAGGGCTACGGAGGCTTTGGAAACGGAAATGGTACTGGATTTATGGCTGTTGGTCCTACTGGAGGTGTTCAAGGGTACGGCAACCGAGGCCGAGGTCCGGGGGTGAATCAGATCAGAGCTGGACGTAATAATGCGTACGATGGGTACGGGGCTGGAAACGGTATGTGGCAAGAAGATCAGCAGGAGGACGCCTTCTCCGGAGGAGGTTTTGAAGGGCCGATGGATGATTCCCAAAAGATTAGAATGCTGGAAGAGCAGATGAAGGGAGTCCTAAACCAGAGTGCTGTGGGATTGGACATGGCAACAATGGGCTTGGTACCTGGCTTGAGGGTGCCAATTAAATTCAAAGCGCCTGCGTTCGATAAGTACAAAGGAGATACATGTCCGAAAGTGCATGTACGAGCTTATTACAGAAAGATGTCTGCATACTCCACTGATGAAAGAATGCTAATGCATTTCTTTCAGGATAGTCTATCGGGTCCTTCCCTAGAGTGGTACATGGGGTTGGAGCCAACTGATATCAAGACTTGGAAGCAATTAGCAGAGGCATTTGTAGCCCATTACAAGTATAACAGCGACCTGGCGCCCAATCGGGTCCAGTTGGCCGGGCTATCGCAGAAGAAGGGGGAGAGTTTTAAGGAGTACGCGCAAAGGTGGCGCGATATGGCTGCCAGGGTCCGTCCTCCTGTAGAAGATAAAGAAATGAATGATATGTTTGTCGGCACATTCACAGGGCTGTTTCATGATATGCTGTTTCATACGTCTCTGGCCAGTTTCTCCGACCTGATTCTGATGGGTGAAAAGATTGAACGTAATATTAAGCAAGGAAAGTTCCAAGTCGATGAATCAACTGCATCTGGCAGTAATAAGAAAGCTTATGGTGGGCGCCGTCAGGGCGAAGCTAGCGCAGTATTTGGAGGCCGAGGCCGAGGCCGAGGCAGGGGAAGAAATCATTATCGTCCGCCGCAGCAAGTGTCGAGTGTTACTATTCCCTATCAGCAACAACCAATCCAGCAACAACAACCGGTTCAGCAGCAACCAATGCCACAGCAGCAGCAGCCTCAGCAGGGGGCACAGCAAGCTCAACGAAGATTTCAGGGTAGTAAGCCAAGAAGAGTGTTCGAGAAGCCTCCCTCTACATATGCCGATTTGTTGCAGACATTGTTGGGATTGAATCTGGTAGAGAAAAGAACTTTGGCACCGATAACGGGAACTCCCCCGTTCGGATACGATGCAAGCAGGCACTGTGAGTTTCATTCTGGGGCCCCGGGTCACGATATAGAAGGTTGCCATGCTTTTAAGCACGTTGTGCAGGATCTTTTAGACAACAAGACTATCAACTTCGGAACGGCAGGTCCGAATATAGTCCAGAAACCCATGCCCAATCACGGGGCGAACGCCGTGCTGACTGAGGAAGGTCTGAATCTTATCATGAATGTGGAAGATTTAAAGACGCCGCTGAGCGAGATAAAGAGCCGACTGTTACAAGGAGGTGTTTACCCCGGGTGTAATGAGTACTGCTTAGATTGTTGGGCCCTAGCTGGGGGGTGTGAGGATTTGAAGAAAGGCATTCAGGCCTTAATTGATGAAGGTATATTGCAGTTTGATCGAGCGGCAACTGATGAGCCTGCAGGGGCAGTGGTGGATAATCGGAGCGATGTGGCCACAGTGACGATTCCTCGGAAGACGATCACTATTGCAGCACCAGCTCAGCGACCACCGATTACCATAACTAAGGCTGGGCCGATCCCGTATGAGAACACGAAAGCAGTCCCATGGTCATATGGGCTAGAGGTGTATTGTGATGGGATTAAAATCGATGTTAACAAGCAGTCAGCGGAGATTGTGGATAATGTTGTTGGTTCAGGAGGCATGACGAGGAGTGGCAGGATCTTTATATCTCCTGAAGTGGAGGCTGAAAGACTAGCAAAAGGAAAAGGGAAAGTGGTTGAAAATGTTCCGGTACAAGCAAATGAAAAAGAAGCAGCATCAAAGGATGTAGAAGAATTCATGCGCTTGATTCGGAAAATCGATTATAAGATTGTGGAGCATCTGCAGCAGACGCCGTCCAAAATATCTATCTTGTCATTGCTGTTGTGTTCGGAAGCCCACAGAAATGCTTTGCTGAAAGTCTTGGACACTTCTTTTGTACCCCAGGATGTCTCCGTAAATCAGCTAGAAGGAGTATTGGCACATGTAAATGCAGGCCACAGTCTGGGCTTTACTGATTTTGACTTGACTCCGAAAGGGAGAGATCATAATATGGCATTACATGTATCTGTTGAGTGCAGGGGATCAACAATGTCGCACGTATTGGTTGACACCGGGTCATCTTTGAATGTGCTGCCCAAGAAGGCGATGATGAAGCTGGATGTTCGAGGGATTTTGTGTACACCCAGCGATTTGGTAGTCAGAGCATTTGACGGCACGCGGAGAACAGTCTTCGGATCGATTACCTTGCCTCTGCAAGTGGGGCCGGAAGTGTTTGCAACTGAGTTTTATATCATGGATATACAGCCTGCGTATAGCTGCTTGCTGGGAAGACCCTGGATTCATGGGGCAGGGGCAGTCACGTCTACCCTGCATCAGAAGTTAAAATATATGGTCGGAGACAGCGTAGTCACCGTGTGCGGAGAAGAAGACATCCTGGTCAGCCATCTATCTTCGTTTAAATATGTGGAAGTCGACGGGGAGATCCATGAGACACCATGCCAGGCATTCGAAGGTTTGCGCATCAAGGACAAAGGTCCCGGGCCGAGCAAAGTGCCAGAGATAGCGGTTTCATCGTATAAAGAAGCTCAAGCGCTAGTGGAAGCAGGAGAAGCCAAGGGCTGGGGCAAAGTGCTGGACATTCCTGTGAAAATGGACCGGTTCGGACTGGGGTACCGACCGTCGTCATCAACTCCTTCCGTGGGGGCCCCCCATTTCAGAAAGTCAATCACCATCTCTGCCAGTGGAGTATGTCATGAAACTGTCAACGCTGCTTCAGAGTCTGATGAAGGAGACAGCGACTGCGATATGGATGCCTGGATTCAGCCAAGCACGCCAGGACAAGGACTGTGCAACTGGTCTATTCAGGAGCTTGTTCCTGTGACTTTTAAACAGTAATGCTTTGCTTTATTAATTGTTGAATAATCTGATGTCTTGCCCGGGGCATCAGGATTTGCTTAGGGCTGTGTTGTTATAAACATTGCGTGTTAATCATTAAATAAATGGCGTTTTTTGCATGTGCAAATACTGTAATCCCTGTCTTTCTTGTTTTGTATTTTTCAATAAAATGGCAATGTGGTTATTCGCTCTATACGCATTTTGAAGCACTTAACCATTCCTTTTGCAGGATAACATTTTCAGATGACATCCTTGAACCACCTATGACTCGTCCCGACTTCGAGCACCCGGTATTCCAGACCGAAGAAGAGGTTGTCGAAGATAGCGACGTTCCTGAAGAACTGTCTTGGTTGGTGAAGCAAGAGGAAAGAGCCATTCTGCCTCACGACGAGGTTATCGAAATTATCAATTTGGGGTCGGAAGGGATTGAGAAGAATATTCGTATCGGAGCCGCACTGCAGAGTGATATCAAGCGAAGACTGGTTGAAATGCTCCGAGAGTATAATGATGTATTCGCTTGGTCATATGAAGATATGCCAGGGCTCGATACTGATATGGTTGTGCATCGCCTGCCACTGAAAGAAGATTGCCCACCGGTCAAACAAAAGCTTCGCAGAACTCGACCAGATATGGCAATGAAAATCAAGGAGGAAGTGCAGAAACAGTGGGACGCTGGTTTCCTGGCTGTGACGAAGTATCCTTCATGGGTTGCCAACATCGTACCAGTGCCAAAGAAAGATGGCAAGGTTCGAATGTGCGTGGATTATAGAGATTTGAATAAAGCAAGCCCAAAAGACGATTTTCCACTTCCTCATATTGACGTGTTAGTTGATAATACTGCTCAATATTCCGTATTCTCCTTCATGGATGGCTTTTCAGGCTATAATCAGATTAAAATGGCGCCAGAGGATATGGAGAAGACTACTTTCATAACGCCTTGGGGAACATTTTGCTATAAAGTGATGCCCTTTGGTTTGAAAAATGCTGGGGCAACATATCAGCGTGCGATGACGACTCTCTTTCATGACATGATGCATAAAGAGATCGAAGTTTATGTTGACGATATGATTGCTAAATCCCAGACGGAGGAAGAGCATCTGGTGAATCTGTTGAAGTTGTTTAAAAGACTTAGGAAGTTCAGGCTGAGGCTGAACCCTAATAAATGCACCTTCGGGGTAAGATCGGGTAAACTGCTGGGGTTTATCGTAAGCGAAAGAGGGATAGAGGTCGATCCTGCTAAAATAAAAGCGATTCAAGAAATGCCGACGCCTAAAACAGAGAAAGAGGTGCGCGGGTTTTTAGGGAGATTGAACTACATTGCCCGGTTCATATCTCACCTAACTGCCACGTGTGAACCATTATTCAAGCTGTTAAAGAAAGATCAAGCTGTAACGTGGAACGAAAATTGTCAAAAGGCGTTCGACAAAATAAAGAAGTATCTGCAGGAGCCTCCTATTTTGATTCCCCCGGTGGCAGGGAGACCCTTGATAATGTATTTGACGGTTCTTGAGGGAAGCATGGGTTGTGTTCTCGGTCAACACGACGAGACGGGGAGAAAAGAGCATGCGATCTATTACTTGAGCAAGAAATTTACAGACTGTGAATCTCGATACTCAATGCTGGAGAAAACTTGTTGCGCGCTAGCCTGGGCCGCCAAGCGTTTGAGGCAGTACATGCTGAATCATACAACCATGCTCATCTCGAAGATGGATCCAATCAAATATATATTCGAAAAGCAGGCGTTGTCAGGTAGAATTGCCCGGTGGCAGATGGTCTTGACTGAATATGATATTCAATACGTCTCGCAAAAAGCTATAAAGGGGAGTGTGCTGTCTGAGTATCTGGCGGAGCAGCCTATTGAAGAATACCAATCGATGAGGTTTGATTTTCCTGACGAGGATATCATGTACCTCAAGATGAAAGATTGCGAAGAGCCGTTGCCAGACGAAGGGCCAGAGCCGGGGTCCCAATGGAAGATGATATTTGACGGAGCTGTGAATGCTTACGGTAGCGGAATAGGGGCAATCATTACTACGCCGCACGGGTCGCACATCCCGTTTACTGCCCGATTGACCTTTGCCGTTACCAACAATGAGGCCGAATACGAAGCTTGTATAATGGGGCTTGAAGAAGCCATTGATTTGCGAATCAAACATCTAGACGTATACGGAGACTCAGCTCTGGTAGTGAATCAGATCAAAGGGGAATGGGAGACACGTCAGCCCAATTTGATACATTACATGAATTATGCAAGGAGATTGTTGCCTTTCTTTGACAAAGTTGAATTGCATCACGTACCGCGGGCAGAAAATCAAATGGCTGACGCCCTTGCCACTTTGTCTTCCATGTACAAGGTCAACTTCTGGAACGAAGCTCCCCAAATCACTATCTCTCGGTTGGACAGGCCAGCTTATGTATTTGCTATTGATGCAGCATCTGATGACAAACCGTGGTATTTTGATATCCTTAATTTCCTGAAGAATAAAGAGTATCCGGCTGGGGCATCCAGTCAAGATCAGAAGACTCTCAGGAGATTAGCGGGTAATTTCTATTTGAACCCAGATGGCGTCCTATACAGAAGAAACCACGATTTGGTGTTGTTGCGTTGTGTAGACGAAAAAGAGGCAAAGCTTCTCATGGAGGAAATTCACGAAGGTGCCTTTGGTACGCATGCTGGTGGACATGCTATGACGAGAAAGCTGCTGAGGGCAGGTTACTTTTGGCTAACGATGGAAACTGATTGTTTCAAATTTGCAAGAAAGTGCCACAAGTGCCAAATCTATGCTGACAAGATACACGTGCCTCCGAGTCCTCTAAATGTGATGTCATCTCCATGGCCATTCTCGATGTGGGGAATCGATATGATCGGAAAGATCGAGCCGACGGCTTCTAACGGGCATCGGTTCATCCTAGTAGCAATCGATTATTTCACCAAGTGGGTGGAAGCGGCGTCTTACGCAAATGTAACGAAGCAAGTGGTGGCTAGGTTCATCAAGAGAGATATCATTTGCCGATATGGGATTCCCGAGCGGATAATCACGGATAATGGTTCAAATCTGAACAACAAAATGATGAAGGAGCTCTGTCAAAATTTCAAGATCGAACATCACAACTCCTCCCCTTACCGACCCAAGATGAATGGCGCTGTCGAGGCGGCCAATAAGAATATCAAGAAAATTGTTCAGAAAATGGTGGTGACCTATAAGGATTGGCATGAAATGCTACCTTTCGCTTTGCACGGTTATCGTACGACGGTACGCACATCAACCGGGGCAACTCCGTTCTCGTTGGTATACGGAATGGAAGCGGTATTACCATTGGAAGTTGAGATCCCTTCTCTGAGGGTATTGCGAGACGTTCAGCTGGACGAGGCAGAATGGGTAACGAATAGATTGAACCAACTGAGCTTAATGGACGAGAAGAGGCTAGCTTCTCTAGCATACGGTTGTTTGTACCAGAGCCGAATGAAGAAAGCGTACGATAAGAAGATACTTCCGTGAAGCTTTCAGACGGGCGACCTTGTGCTGAAAAGGATTCTCCCGCCGCAAGCAGATCACAGGGGCAAGTGGACCCCCAACTACGAAGGGCCATACGTCGTTAGTAAAGTCTTTTCAGGAGGAGCGTTGTTGTTGTCCACCATGGACGGAGAAGACTTTGTGTCACCTGTGAATTCGGACGCAGTTAAAAAATACTTTGCTTAAAATAGACCCGCTGGACAGAAAAAGAGAGTCCAGGCAAAAATGGGGCATCCTGGCGAACCAAAAAACAGAATGAAAGGTTCGGGCAAAAGTTAGGGATAAAATTGGTAAAAATGTACACCCGCGAAGTTGAAAACCTACACTGGGCGGCTTCGACAAAAAGGGGTATCCCGGTGAACTGAAAACCCGTAAAGGGCGGTTCACGCAAAAGTTAGGGATTTGAAAAGCAAATGACTGCGGTCCGAATTCGATATTGCAATGAGCATCAACGCGGGAGAATACGTTTAAGGAGTCAGTTATCGGATACAATATCTTCAGAAGTGGGGATACCGGGAAAGTATTAGAGTCGGACGAGTCATGGGAGGATCAGTTCGTGGTGTTCATCTGCATCCCGTTGCCGACATGTGTACAAAATTTAATTTGTCAAAACATTCATGTTTCTTGTGCATACTTATGTATTTGCTTTGCGTAGCTTCCTCATTTCAGGAGTTACATCCCGTGTACAAAAAAAAACTCCGCCCATTCAGGGGCCCAATCAATGAAAATATGTTATTCAGTATTTGACACTGTTCTTTACTGTTTTTGCGCATGATAAAACGCCTAAGTTTGATGAAACTAGCATGAGTATATCGTCGCTGGCCCTTGCCAACAATTGTTAAAGCTTTGAATTAACTGAGTGTAACGTCATTAACCTGAATTGATTTGATTGCACAGGCTTGTCGTGTCTTGTTTGTGTTGTTGCAGGTTTCATAACCGTACGAGGAAGATGATCAAAAGATTGCGATAACGAAAGACTTAGTCCCCACGCCGGTCATGCATGTTCTTCCTGAAGAAGGATAGAATTTCCCAGCTAGCCGTAGCTTATCCAAAGGACGTGCTCCAGAAAAGTTATTCGTCCTCAGCAGAGTGTGGCGATTCTAAGATCGTAAGGCTGTATTCAGACAGGTTCATCCTTCCCCGCAGGGTCATGCGCTCTCCCCCAGTGGAGTCAATTAATTTTCCCCAAGAGAATCATCCCATCCCAGCGGAATTCTCTTTGCAAGTGTTTTCATTCCTTCCAGTGGAACTCGAAGATCAAGACTCTCCCCAGCAGAGTTGGTGGTGGTACCTGTCATTTATTTTTATCAGGGATATTGTGTGATATCAGTTCACGTTCCAGCAGAAAGTCCGATAGTACTATGCACATCTGCTATTCCCCAGCAGGGGGTTACCTCAACAAGGTGCTCGGTTTAAGTTCCCAATTTCCCAGCAGGGTCGACTTCACCCTTCCAGCATTTATTTTGTTGGAATAATTCTGTAGCACCTGGATATCCCCGGCGGAGTCGGCATTATCCTTCCAGCATTTATTTTGCTGAAGCAGTTTCTGTATTCTAGCAGTTCAGGTGGAGAGAGCTCTTGCTCAAATGAATTACCAAACAGTCAAGATGTCGGTATGAGACATCCAATGATAATGTCAGTTTCGGCAGCATTCCCCCACAGAGTTATTAGGCAAGATTTCTCTTTGTCCCCGAGCAGAGTCGTTTATGCAAATGTCTCTTATTTTCCCCACCAGAGTTGCCAGGATAAGTGTCTCCTTATCCCCAAGCAGAGCTTGTCTGTCATCAACGGGTTCCATGAATTAGAATTGCAGAGGCCACCGCCGGTTATCAGAACAGGCGTCCGATAGTTGGTTTCCAGACATCCCCAGTAGAGTTCATCTCAAAGTCGCTGTCACGTCAGTGCTAAGAAGTTTGCGGGTGAGGATCATTGGAGAACTAAGTCCTGACGCGGACAATTTATTCCTAGATTGACGAGATTTCTTCAGAAGTGGGCGTCCTAACGGGGACAGGTTTATTTCCCCGGATTGGTGAGGTGTGTTAGTCCTAACGTGGATAGATTCGATTTCTCGAAATTAGTGGAATGGGAAGTCATGACGTTGACAAAAGTAATTACTCTTTGTGTTGGTGTCCTGACGCGGACGAATCAGACCAATGTGTGAGTCCTGACGTGGACAAGTTATTTCCCCAGTGGGTCAAAGGTGCATGAGTCCTTACGTGGACAAGTCTTATTTCCTCAGCGGGTCGAAGACGCCTAAGTCCTGACGCGGACAAATCAAAGAGATTATTATTCCTAACGTGGAGAAGTGGGTCCTAACGTGGACGATGTAGTCCTTACGCGGACGTATCAGAAGAGGATTCCTTACGTGGAAATGACAGCATTCCTGACGTGGAAAGAGTGGAGTCCTTACGCGGACATATTAAGATGGCATTCCTTACGTGGAAAAATGTAGTCCTGACGCGGACATATCAAAAGAAGTGATTCCTGACGTGGAAAGATCAGAGTCCTTACGTGGACATATCAAGAGCATCCCTTACGTGGAAGAAAAATGGTTTCCTTACGTGGAAAGACGAGTTTATTCCTTACGTGGAAAGATTGAGCCCTCACGTGGATATATCAACAGAAGTGATTCCTAACGTGGAAAGAAAGAGATTTATTCCTTAAGTGGAAGAGTTTAGTCCTGACGCGGACAGATCAAAGATTCAAGATTCCTGACGTGGAAGAATGATGTACTCCTTACGTGGAATATTGAGTCCTGACGGGGACAGGTTCAGAACCAAAGTTGAATTCCTTACGTGGAAAGATTGGAGTCCTGACGCGGACATGTCAAGTGGTATTGGAGTCCTAACGTGGACAGATTGACATAGTTCTCCTTATGTGGAAAGAAGATTGCTTCCTGACGTGGAAAGATGAAAGGGTTAGTCCTGACGTGGACAGATAAAGAAGAGATGATTCCTAACGTGGATAGGTGTTGCTCCTAACGTGGACGATGTTATTCATAACGTGGACAGGTGTTACTCCTAACGTGGAAGAAAGTTTACTCCTAACGTGGACGATTCAGTTTATGGAAATGCAGACGAATTATCCCCAGCGGAGTTGCCGAGATTTTTTCTGAGTTAACAGCAGGTGGAGTCCTAACGTGGACAAGTTTTAGTTGAGATTTCTTCGTATCGATGACAGGCAGAGTCCTAACGTGGACAAGCAAGCAATCTGTTATGACAGAATCCACTTCAGAACGATGAAGACAATCCCCAGCACAGTCACACGAGATCAGTGGGTTACTGTATCAGTCAGATTCAGCTGATGAATGTCGTTCCCCAAGCAGGAGCGCAATTTAGTTTTGCGGTTGGCAAATTTCTGGTTTCACTAGTATTCAATCGTCTCGTACCGCGAATGTCTGAAGGCTCCGGGCTCTTCACCCAATCGGGTCCAAGTCGCTTGAATAGGGGCAGCTGTTGCACCCTAAAATTTGCCCAACCTTACTCCTTGGATTTATGTTTCATTATCACTAGCATGTGCATATAGAGTCATGTACATAGACTAACCATCTGCATAGCATAAGCATAGCAAGTCATTCAACAGGGGACCAATCATTATTCTCATCTCTAGAGGCCTATCAAGAGGTTATTATCCCAATCCAATCTCATTCAAGTCATCAGGAAAGAATTTGAAAGCAAAGAGTTCAGCAGATCAAGCCTTGAGTCCAGCTCCTAGCTGAGGGTATCTGAGGATCAACAAGAGGGTTGTGAGCTGTGAGTGAAGGCATGGAGAGTATCTAGACATTATGAGGGACTTACAAAGTCATTTGGAGAAGGAGACAAGTCATTGAGGAGAGCACAAGAGCTACAGTTGAAGACAGTCAACTAGGGTTTCATCTGGGTCAACCCTAGGTCAACCCTAGGTCAATTGACTGATTTAAGGAGCATTCAAGTCTATTGGAGAGATGTGGGGTTCATCATTTGACATATAAAAGAAGGATATGGAGATATGACAAGGAGAATTCAAGAGAAATCAAGGAGAAGAGGAGTTACTAAATTAGGGTTTCTCTGTAAAATCCCCTAGTTTAGGTCAAATTTCCAAGCAAGATAAGTCAAAATGCTAGCTTCAAATGGCTTCTTGGCCAACATGAAACTTGTAGAGGATCTCAATACCTTTAATTTGAGTGGTGGAAGACCTCAAGGAGATTTACAGAACTCAAGTTATGGTCCTTGCAAGTTACAGGTCATCTGAGGTATCTGAATTTTTGTCTGTGAAAGTGACTTGACTTCCAAGCAATTTTTACCCCTCAAGGAGATTTCAAATGAATTCTTGGTCAACATAAGAATTGTTCCTCATTGTCTTAGCTTTCTAGAATGGTATAGTATGCCTTCATATGATGTGTGGAGCTCAACTTATGGTCTTGGCAAGCAAAGGGTATTTTGGGCATTTGTGAATTACAGGTCATTTTAACCTATGTCCAAAACTCATACAAGGAGACCTCAAATGGAAAAACTTACAACATCAAACTTGCTCCAAATGGGATTTTAAGTCTAGAAAGAAGGTCACAAATTATTGGAGAAGCTCATAACATGAAGTTGCATAATTGGTCAAAAGTTGAACTAAAATGACTTATAAAGTGAATAAATTCAAAGTGAAAAATGGTTTGGGAGATTTATGAGTCCAAATGAAGACTTCCAATATATGATTTTGAATGGAAAAGCAATTCTAAGAACAATGGTTCAAACACTTTTTTGAGTTTAGAAGGAAAAAAGAAAGTTATCTTTGGTTACTTGTAATTGAAGAAACATAACCAAAATGGATCAAAGTTGGAAAACAAGGGAATGTGCAAGATGGATCTAGAATGTTCATATGGGGTCTATATATTCATGAAATGAGAATTTAGCAAGGGTTGGCTTCATTTGCACCAAGAATTTCACAAAATTCTCTCATTCTTTTTCATTGAATTTTCATTCCAATTCTCCAAAACCTTCATCAATTTTCATTCACATCAATTCAATCTTGTTCAGTCATCATCCTGGATCATAATTGAAGCAAAGATCTGGTGGTTAGACTCCATTTTCGAGCACTTTCTTTAAGAACACCAAAATTGAAGTTTCCATTGGATAGCACAATTCAGGCCAAGTCTCACTCAAGTGTTGCATACAGAATTGAGTATTGAGGGTGTAGATCAAGATCCAAGCCTCAGAAGCCTCAGATCCTCAATCTTCCATAGCTGTTTTCAAGCTTTTACACCAGGTATGTTTTCATTCAAATTGCTTGATTCAGTTAGTTAGGCATGGCTTTGTTAGTTTAGACATGATGTAGAAGGTTAGTAGAGCAGTTAGGGTGAATTTGGAGAGGTTTGGTGATGTTGATTAGCAGGTTGTAGAAACTGTTAGGGCTTGAAACTCTTAGGTTAGGGCATTAGAATCTTAGCTTGATAGCGCAGGTTAGTTACCATTAGTTGTAGATTAGGTTAGTGCAAGTTTGATGGAGAATTGTGATGGTGCATCTCAGGGTAATTTCATGGTGACCAGATTTTGCTTCGATCGGGTTGAGAGTTCTAGTGAGTTTCAGAGCAATCTAATGCCATAGGATTATAGAGGGAGAGATTCTGAACATCTTTCATGTTTATAGCGTGATGATTCATGGCCTGGTGATGGAGAACAGAGGGAAGGAAGTTTGGCTCGTGCATGGGAGCATTCATGGTGAAACCCTAAGTTTCAGAACCATCGAGGAAGACATAATCTGGTCCGTTCATTTGGAGTTAGACTTTTGACTATTAGAGTGATCCTGTGGCCATTATTCAATTCAGAGTTTGGAGGGAATTGACCTGGGTGCCAAAACGCACCGTTTCATTAATTGAAACGGGCGGGCCTCAGGATGTTATGCTATCCCCACCCCCAATGTTAAGCCCAATTGCCATCTGAACGTGAATTTGATGCTTTTCTCACCCCCAGCTGGCTTTTTTTATTTTTCACTAATTCTGAATGTTGCTGGGCCTTAACCAAAGCGCTAATTGCACCCCTGTCTGCCTGGCCCAATGGATAATCAACTGGGCGTATCTGCTATTCTAACCCCCCTCCCTCATTTTAATTCCAATTGTTTTTTTTAATTCATTTTAATTTTTCATTCATTTTAGAAATTCATAACAAATTCATAAAAAATGCATTTTAATTCATTCTTTTTACACTATTTTCTTTAGGATGTGTAGAAAATTATAGAAAAATAAAATTTCATTTTTATTTTTATTTCATATTTTTTCCATATTTTCTAAATAAATGTCATATTAAATATATTCATTTCATGCATCATTTTAATGATTTTTGTTCTCTTACATGCTTTAATATTTTTTGGTCATTCTTTTTATATTGTTTAGATGAGATATTCAACTTGTAGAAGTATTTTAGTTCCCATTTTTAGGAATTAATTCTAGGTGATTAATGAATGCTTGAACAACATGAACAGATTAGGGTTTTTTAGGTGATGACTTAGGAAGTTTAATTCCTTCCCTCAGGACTTAGGATTTAACTAGATTAGTTATGGGACTATAGGGGCTATGGGTAGCTATTAGATCCCTTAGAGAAAAGTTAGGATTCCCCTACTGCTATTAATAATGTCTGTATATCTGATTGTCTGGTGTGGTGTGCCCTCTGGGGATTATTGCTTGCTTGCTTGGGTATTGGGTTTGTCTGGGACCCTGGGGAAGCTGAAGACTTGTGAAGATGAAGACCATTGGAGATCCAGAGATTGAAGATCAATTGCCAGAGTTGAGGAGGAGATTCTTGCTAGCAGATGCTGAGGAGACTAGGGTTTAGGAGCTAGGCAGAGCTCTAGATTAGAAAGCTTGTTTCTCAAACATGGAATGCCTTGTCTGCATCCATCCTTCCTCTATGATTCAAAGTCTCTTTCAAATATCCACCTCCTTCCTTTGGAAGGATCAGTGAATATATTTGAAAGATAGAACTTTTGAGAGGAAACTTTCTGTTTAATGTTAACAGTTGATGAACCACCATTGGTAGGTAATTAACTGTCTAACATTCATTCACTTCACTCTTGTGACTGATCCCTCATCCTGGAGGTTTGAGCATGAAGAAAAGCCATTGCAGATGGAAGATAGATGATCAAAGCCCTTGCCTGAAGGCCATGAAGATGGAGATTGATGCTTGTTGAAGCCTGTAGCTGATTGGAGATTACTTGAAGCCAGATGTTGATTCAGAGCTGCTGATGCTGTTTCTTTTGCTGTATCTCATTTGCTGATGTATTGATTGGTTTTCTGGACTGTATTGTTTGCTGTTTACCCTGCTGGGTTGAAAGTGAAGCCTGTTCACTTTCGCCTATTGTTTTCTAGGTTCGAGGTTGAGTGGGACTCCCTTGCCTCGCTTGTATTGTTGCATCCATGCATTTTACTGCTTTACTGTATATATCTGATATTGTTTCTGTTTCTGCCTATCCCGTAGGATCTCTGTTTCTCTCTGTGCAAGAGAGGAGCATGATAGACACTAGGTCTTAACCCATGCATGATAACATTAGGTTAGTTTGATTCCCTTCGCAACCGTAGGTTAGAGTTCTGTCTCTTCTCTCTCAAAACAAACAGAAAAACACATAAAGATTTCAAACACAATAAAAGACACTTCTTCCGTAAAAGAATGTGAACTCATCAAGACGTCATTTTTGTCCGCCGGGACTGCTAATCAAGAAACCCTTTTTCAGAAGGAATAAAATCAATCAAGGACAGACTTATGTCGTGCGTGGCCCGAACTACGTTTGCTCTGATCTTCCATGCTGTGTGGAAGTACGTAGGCATAGGATGCGATATCCTAGCGAGCAACCTTCCCCTCCTTTCCCGTAGGTAGGCGAACTACGTTGACTCTGATTTCTCGTTCCAGGCGAGAATACGTAGGCATAAAGTGCGATACTTTGCCGAGTCATTTTTTATTTTCATTTTACTTTCTTTTTCACCCTTGACCTATAGTTTAGATAGAATAACAATCCATACCCGAAAACAAGCGTGGATCCCATCGAGTACGATGGACGTGAGGGGTGCTAATACCTTCCCCTTGCGTAACCGACTCCCGAATCCAGGTTTTGGTTGCGACGACCATACCTTTCCCGTGTTGTGCGAGGTTTACTCTGAGCGTTCCCTTTCCCTCCCGTGGGATAAATAACGCACGGTGGCGACTCTTCTGTTCAGCCGGCGCCGATTTTCGCAGTAGCGACACCCGGTGAACGCGGACGCAGTTAAAAAATACTTTGCTTAAAAGAGACCCGCTGGACAAAAAAGAAAGAGTCCAGGAAAAAAAGGGGCATCCCGGCGAACCAAAAACAGAATAAAAGGTTCGGGCAAAAATTAGGGATATATTGAAAAAATGTACGCCCGCGAAGTCGAAAACCTACACTGGGCGGCTTCGGCAAAAAAGGGTATCCCGGTGAACTGAAAACCCGTAAAGGGCGGTTCACGCAAAAGTTAGGGATTTGAATAAGCAAATGACTGCGTTCCGCGTATGGACTTTCATTGTTTAGTGGTTCGAAGGACCTGAGGGCCGTTCATATGAATCAATCTCTTCCGAAGCTGAGGCGTCGGAGAAGTATCGAAGTCGAGTGAGTCTTAGAGGGATCAACTCATGGTGTTCGTCTACGCCTCGTTGCCGACATTTGTATATACTGATGTATATTTATGTTTTCTTTTTGCGCAGCTTCCTCATTCCAGGAGCTTGCCTCTGTTGTAAAACATTTTTGCCCATTCAGGGGTTCATCATCAATAAAATGCACATTATTCAGCAATTCTGCTTGTCTGTTTAGCATTTATCTGTTTTGTTTGCGAATGAAAACGCCGATGTTTTTTAATAAAATGCGCATACATAAACCTGCGGGCCTAGGCCCATTGATTGTTGAAACAATTATCAACTGAATATTGTCACGAGATAATAACCTGGATAGGCCCCTTTGAGGAGGGTATCTTGTCTGTCTGTTTGTGTTGTTGCAGGTGTAGTGCTTTCCAGAAGATGTGTCGTGCGCATCCCCAAAGCAGGATGAGTCCTCCTTCCCCAGCAGAGTTCAGTAGTTTCTCCTCCGTAGAATCTGAACGCAGGATAGTGAGCATTGATATGTCTCTCCATGCAGAGATGATTCTCTTCCCCAAGCAGACGCATCCTGAAGGAATGTCACCTCATCAGCGGAGCCAAGCACCGAAGAATGGTGTCTTCCCCAGCACCGGGTCACAAGTGCAGATTTCATAGAAGTGTTCGGGTGCCGAAGCTCGTGTTTCCCTAGTAAAGTCTCCAGCGGAATTGAGATTCCCTACCAGAGTTGTACTCTCCCCCCGAAGTTGGATGATTCCCTCTTCCCCAGTAGAGTGTTGGAACGGCTGATGGTGTGTTCCCCTGCAGAGTTGTACTCTCCCCCCAAAGTCAGATGATTCTTTCTTCCCCGGCGAAATTGAAATTCCGCGTCAGAGTCGTACTCTCCAGTGAAGTAGAATGATTTCTCTCCCCGGCTGAGTCCGCAGAAAAGCAGAATCCTTGGAAGTTGATCAGATCATGATCAATTTCCCCCAGCAGAGCGTGGGGCAGTTAATGCTGTGTTTCCCCAGAGTCGCACTCTCTCCAGCGAAGCAGAATGATTTCTCCTTCCTCAGCCGAGTTTGCAGATGTCCAAGAGAGCCAAGTCCTTGGAAGTTGATCAGATCATGATTGATTTTCCCCAGTGGAGTGTGAAGCAGCTGAAGTTGTTTTCCCACAGAGTTGTTATCCCCAGAAGAGTAGCCATGACGGCTACGCAGTTTATTCTCGCGATCGATGTCAGCAGGTTCAGGTTCTTGTAGAGCTTCGTCCCCTGCAATAATCGACTGAAGTTGTTCCCCTGCAGCAGTCCGCGGAAGATCAATTCCCCAGACAGAGCCTGATTGATATTGGCGTGTTCACGTTCTCCTCAGCAGGATGATTCCTCTACCTGAGTGGTTCTTTCTCCTTGACAGGAGGATTTCCCCCTTCGGCATTTATTTTGCTGACGGGATAGCATCATCGTACATGACTGCATGGCGTTTAACACCGCATAGCATTCAACGTTGCATAGCATTGTGCATGATTGCACAGCATTTAGCATAAACGCATATCATTCCCACCGTGTGGGCATGACGCAGAAGCATAGGCATCATAAACATGATCTAGGTCATTATCATTCTTGCCTTACAGGTGTTCCACCAAAAGACCGGTTGCTCAGGACGATTCTTGATATTCTCCCCAGCAAGGTCGCTCTTGAGATGATTCTTAAAGACCCCGGTGTAATCCCCACGGTCGCTCGCTCAAGATGATTTTTGAGATCCCTAGCGAAGTCTTCAGTTCAGAACGACCCTTGAACTCCTCAGCAGGGCCGTTTGCTTAAGATGATTCTTAAGACTTCAGTACAGTTTCCCGAATGGTTTGCTCAGGATGATTCTTGAGCTCCCCGGTAGCGTCCCCAGCAAGGTTTGCCCAGGAAGATTCCTGGGATACCCAGCAGAATAAAGTCTCCAGAATGGTTATCAGTTCAGGATGATTCTTGAAGGTGCCCGACGGAGTTTGTTTGTTCAAGATGATTCTTGAAGACCAGCAGCGTGATATGTCTGCTCCAACAGTGATGTCTAATCTGAAGATTGACTTCGTAGACGCCTGAAGGCGATATCAGAAGGTTCCTGTGAGTTCAGATTTCCTTGTTGATGAATCAACGTTTGTTTGAAGACAGAGTTCAAAAGGTTGTAGATGCAACTTTTGTAACAAAGTGATCCGTGTTGGCCTGAAGACCAAGTTAGTTATCCTGAGGTGATGATTGATTGCGATCAAGCGGATAGTTTTTCTTCTGACTGAAGTCGAAGATGTTTCTCCAGCTGAAGCGGAGTTTTGCCTGAAGGCAAATTGTTTGAATCCCCGTAGAGTCATGAATGGCTCAGGATACCACTTCTCTGACTGAAGTCACAGATTTCCTAAGCTGAAGCGAAGGTGCCTAAGGGCAAGGTTATCCCCAAGGTCATGAATGACCTAGGATTCATTTTTCGGACTGAAGGCCGAAATATATCCCTGACTGAAGTCACGGATGCTCTATAGCAGAGGTGGAGTTGCCTGAAGGCAGATCCATGTATCCTTGAAGGCCAAGGACCATTTCTTTAGACTGAAGTCGAAGATGCCTCCTGCAGAGTTGCCGACGGGCAAAGTTTACATCCTTGTAGGACAAGGGTGTTTTTTCTAGCTGAAGCTGGAATAGCCGACGGGCAGGGTTTCATCTATCTTCAGAAATACCTGAAGATTCTCCAGCGGATCTGGAGTGGCCAGGGGCCAAGGTTCCATCTATATTCAGAGTTACTTGAAGATTTTTTTTTCTAGCTGAAGCTAGAAATGGCCAGGGGCCAGGGTTTCATATATCTTTAATGTTGAAGTTCTACGGCAGGCAGTGTGCAGCAGTATTCCGATGTTCGTTATGGTCCTGAGGGTGAACCCCAGATCAGAGTGTGCTCGTTTAAGTCTCTCATTCCCAGCGGAGTAGTTTCAAGCACGCAAGTGTACCTTTTGTTCCATCTACCAGGGGTGAGCCCCAGGTCAGAGTTGTTCAGTGTTGCATTTTGTCCGGCGGCGAGGTTGGATGTTTGTTCGACGGCGAGGTTGAACGTTTGGATTTGACGGCGAGGTCAGATCATCATTTGTCCGGCGGCGAGGTTGGATGTTTGTTCGACGGCGAGGTTGAACGTTTGGATTTGACGGCGAGGTCAGATCATCATTTGTCCGGCGGCGAGGTTGGATGTTTGTTCGACGGTGAGGTTAAATGTTTGGATTTGACGGCGAGGTCAGATCATCATTTGTCCGGCGGCGAGGTTGGATGTTTGTTCGACGGCGAGGTTGAACGTTTGGATTTGACGGCGAGGTCAGATCATCATTTGTCCGACGGCGAGGTTGGATGTTTGTTTGACGGCGAGGTTGAACGTTTGGATTTGACGGCGAGGTTAGATCATCAGTTGTCCGGCGGCGAGGTTGGATGTTTGTTCGACGGCGAGGTTGAACGTTTGGATTTGACGGCGAGGTCAGATCGTCATTTGTCCGGCGGCGAGGTTGGATGTTTGTTCGACGGCGAGGTTGAGCGTTTGGATTCGACGGCGAGGTCAAATTATGTTTGTTTGACGGCGAGGTCAGACTCTTTAAATCCCCAGTAAAGATGATGTTTGTACGACGGCGATGTCGAGTGTCTCTAAGAGGATGTTTGTTTCCGACGGCGATGTCAGATTCAGTTTTCCAGCGGCGATGTTGGGCGTGTCAAGGTGATCCAGTCTTCCGACGGCGATGTTAGGTGACGCAGATCCTTTAGTTCTCCAGCGGCGATGCGGGGTATTTTGACATATTTAGTTCTCCAGCGGCGATGCGGGGTGTTCTGTCAGATGTGTTTCTCCAGCGGCGATGCAGGGTATTCTGTCAGGTGTAGTTCTCCAACGGCGATGCGGGGTACTTTGTTTAGAGATGTATTTTCTCCAGCAGCGATGCGGGGTATTTTGTTCAGTGTTGTATTCTCTCCAGCGGCGATGCGAGGTATTTTGTTCATTGTTGTATTTTCTCCGGCGGCGATGTTGGGTAGTTTGGTGATTCAGGGTTAGGTCTCCGACGGCGATGTTGGACGCTTGTTTCCCCGAGTGATGTGTGTTTCCGACGGCGATGTCAGATTCAGTCCTCCAGCGGCGATGTTGGGTGTTGTGGTTGTCTGAAGGCAATGTCAGAAGAAGTTGATGTGGATAACTGGCGGCGATGTCAGATCAGTATCTCTCCAGCTAGCGGCCGTGCAGCTAGCATTGCAATATTCGAAGATTTGTTCCCCGCAAAGTACCGTGTGCTCCTGCAGTTGGCAAATTTTCGGGTTTACCGATATTCAATCGTCTCGCACCTTGATTGGTTGAGAGCCGTTCGCTTCTCACCCAGTCAGGTTCAAGCCGTTTGAATAGGGGCAGCTGTTGCACCCCAAAATTTGACCAACAATTATTTATTCATTGAGTGTTTGGAAATGGATACCTTCATCAGAAAGTTCAAGAGATCCTCAGAGGGAGTGGATTGAAACCAGGGCTGTATGCTTCATAACTTGAGAGTTGTGGGTGCCCCTCAGATGATTCTGAGACTTTGAGAATGAACTTGATGTTTTGAGAAAGCCTATGAGATGTCTTTATAGCCATCATGAAGCCCAGAGAGGTCATTATGCAAGAATTCAGGAGATTCAACCATGAATGGTAGAATTAGGGTTTTGACTGGGTCAACCCTAGGATAACTGAAGATTTGGAGAAGGTTGAGACCTAATTCAAGGGCTATGAGATTATGGAATGATGCATAGAGATGTTATGAGGATGATTCCTAGACCAAATCATCATGATTGAGGAGTTTGAGAAGTTTTGAGTTAGGGTTTCAGAGGATTGTCAGTGAAAAACCCTAATTTGATCCCTATCTTCCAGGCAGTTTTAGCTCTAGATGTGATTGATATCTCATCTTCCCCACAACATGAATGTTGTATAGCTTGTTCTTAGCTTTAATTTGAGTGGTGGAAGTCCTTGATAGGAGTTACAGAGCTCAAGTTATGGTTTTGACAAATTACAGGTCAGCAGAGGTGTGTGAATTTGGGTCCGTGAAAGTCACCCAACTTGCAGACAACTTTTGCCCTAGTAGGATGATTCCTATGATCTCTTGGTCAACATGAATGTTGAAGGGCATCTTCTTAGCTTTAATTTGAGTGGTAGAAGTCCTTGATAGGATTTGTAGAACTCAACTTATGGTTTGAACAAGACAGGGGTATTTTGGTCATTTGTCAGTTATAGGTCATTTTAGCCAATGCCTAAAACTCCTATTTCCAAGCCTCAAATGGAAAAACTCAAAACATGAAAGTTGTTCAAAATGTGATTTTTAGTCTAGAAAGAAGGTCATGAATTGTTGGAAAAGCTCATAGCATGGATTTGCATGATTGGTCAAAAATGAACTAAAAATGGCTTATAAGTTTGAAAAGTTGAAATTGGAAATTGGTTTGGAAGATCTAGGAATCCAAAATAGGTCATCCAATATATCATTTTGATTGGAAACATCATTTTGAGAACATTGGTTTAAATAGAATTTTGATTTAAGGCTTTAAAATGGGTGATGCTTTGTTATTTTGTTGCTTGCATTTGAAGTCACTTTTGGAAATCCTAACACAAGGCAAAACCAAGGCTTGTAATTGTGCACTCCTTCTCAATATCTCATGTAAAGATATTTTAAGACCAGATTGCAAAGGATAAGGCATGAGATGTGAGATTTTCAACTTGTCCCCACATGAGATTTTCAAGAACTTTCCACCATATTCTAGATGAATCTAGAAGTGTCTAATGATCATTATAAGAAGAGTGCATGAGAGTGAATCAAAAGGTTGGTGATAGCAAGAGAATTCAGAGGGGAGAGAGAGAGAGAAGCATCCATTGAAGAGGTTTCTTCAAGTTGAAGCAACTCTGGTTTCCTTCCATTGCAGACCTTTTCCATCATCACAAGTGCAAACAGAAAGCTTCTCCCCATTGGAAGAGTGTCCTGAAGCAATTACAAGGCCTGAAACCTTCTCCTCATACCTTCTCCATCATCACTTGACGGGTTCTTTCTTCTCCCTATACCTCTTAATTTATTTAGTTTCAGTTCGTTCTTTAGGTGTAGAACTAACATGCTAAGATAGAGGATCAAATTCTAAGAGTTTGAGAGCTCTGTGTGTAGATCCATAACAGGTGCAAGATTCTTTAGGTTGCAAGAACAGACTGTGTATTAGGTTTTGATGATCGTGCTAGGGTTTAGTGTGACTAGGGTAGCATAAAGAACACCCTCGGGCCATTAGATTGAAGCTTTGACATGATTGATCTCAGAGATCCATGGTGGAACCCAAGTCTTTAAGCTCTCTGTTGGAGTGACTCAAAGAGAATTAGGAAAAAGTATGCGTGCAGTCTTGTTCCTCTTGATTAGTAGAGCAATTTTGGTGTTGGAATTTTAGGATTTCATGGACTGGTTAGAGAGAACGAGGAGAGGAAAGATTAGTGCATGGAGTGGGGTTCTGCAAAACCCTAGGGTTTCGTTTGGGACGATGGTTGTCCATCGTAGGATCAGTCCCCAGATTTTGACTTTGTCCCTCAATCCAACGGCCCAGACTCGTCCAGAAAGCGGAGGGAAAATTTGAAAAGGGAAACGCAGTCGTTTCACTTAGTGGGGGCGCCTGGGCTTATCTGCTTCCTATCCGCACCCCCCCTATTTCTGGCCCATTAGAAAACCAACTGGGCGCTTTACCATCTGAACCCCCCTCCCCTTTAATTAATCATTTTATATTTTTGATTTCTTTAATATTTTTAGCATCTTGTAAAAATCATAAATAAATGAAAAATAATCATTTTTGATTTCTTGTTTTTGATATAATTAGATATAAATGTGTAGAAAATAATAAAAATAAAAATGGAATTTTATTTTTAATGTAGGATTTTTGGTGGTATTTTCTTTAATATAGGGTATTTTCTTTCTTTTAGTTGATACCTTATTTTGCAAGAATTGTTTTAGGACCTTCCTTTAATCTTTTTAACTCATTATTTTTTGTGTAATTAGGTATTGAATCATAGTTCCCCATAGGATTTATTTCTAGATTTTTAGATTAAAATTTGATTAGTTTAATTAGGGTAGCATTAGGGTATCCTAATTAGGGTTTAGGTTGTGCATAGGTGAAAGAATTCATTTTCTTTAAATAGTTTTGTCTTGAATTTTGGGTAGAGGCATATGTGGATGTTATGGATAGGTATTGTAGACCCTTGTGAATAATTGTTAGATTTTTCCCCCTTGGTTTAGTATTTTTAGGTATTTTCTGAAGTTGCCTGATAATTTTGTCTGTGCTGTGGTTATATGTTCATCTCTGGGGGTTGTTTTTGGGGAATTTGTTGTGGGGCTTGTGTTGTCTTGAAGACTTTGTTGGAGAGCACGATGAAGAGAAGATTGTAGATCAAGACTCAGAGACCCAGAGCTTGGCTTGTCCCCTGTCTGTGAGGTTTGAGATCCTGAAGTTTGGAGGAAGTTCATGGTACTTTCCTGAGGAAGGCACTATGAATGACTTTCATGCTTTCTGCTCACCTCTTTCTCAAGTATCCAATGATGTTGGAGCCAACTTGTGAGTTTAATTTCTCCTGAGGAGGAATGTAAACTGATCACATGTTGTTGAGCCACATGGGATACAACTCCTAAGTGGAAGCCTCCTAGTACTTTCCTGAGGAAGGTCCTATGGGTCTATTCACTTAGTTCCCTTAGTTTATCTAGGATTTCTCAAGTATCCAATGATGTTGGAGCCAACTTGTGAGTTTAATTTCTCCTGAGGAGGAATGTAAACTGATCACAGTTGTTGAGCCACATAGGATACAACTCCTAAGTGGAAGCCTCCTAGTACTTTCCTGAGGAAGGTCCTATGAGTCTATTCACTTAGTTCCACTAGTTCAGATAGGATTTCCTAAGTATCCAGTGATGTTGGAGCCTGCTTGTGAGTTTAATTTCTCCTGAGGAGGAATATAAACTGATCACAGTGGTTGAGCCACATAGGGTATGACTCCTGAGTATACACCTCCTAGTGCTTTCCTGAGGAAGACACTATGAGTCTGCCTACTTAGCTCCCTTTCTTTGGTAAGCTTGTTCTGAAGCTTGAAGACTGGGATTGATTTCCTTTGGTTAGGTTTTGCTTTAGGGCTTTGCTTAGATTTGATCAGGATTCTGTGTTAGGGTTAGGATTAGAGAGTAGATGATTCTTTCTCTAGCATGTGTTTTGTTTGCCTGATGGCACTTCATTTCTTTTATCTGTATATTGCTTGATAGCATGTTGTTTATACTTCAGTATGATTACTGTTATTTCATGACTGGCTTGAGGTCGAGACGAGCTTGTGGAGGCTGAAGCCCCACACACATTTCCTCCCTCACTTGCATTGCATGCATTTTACTGTTAAAGCTGATGCTTTTGTCTGTTTTGGTGTATCATTGACATGATCCCTTAGGACTCTCATTTCCTCTGATGAGGATTTGATGATAGACTTTTAGGTTGAAACCTATGCATGACAACATCTAGGAGTTCCCTGTTCAAACCTCAACCATAGGATGAATCCATGGCATGACAACAGTAGGACTTGATAGTCTCCCTCCTAGTTGGGCCTGTTCTCTTCTCATCTCGAAGCAGTTTAAGATACAGTAATCATGAATGATTTCTTTCGTACGTTACGAGCCTTAAGCTATCTGAGAAAGGATTGTGGGAGAGTTTCTTTTCCACAGTCTGGATGTTTAGTATGGTACCCTTTGGGTGACATGCGACGCATTCACTCTCAGGTCATAGTCTCTAGTGCGGTTGAAATCGTAAATGCAATAAAAAACACTTCTTTTAGGAGATAACCCGTAGTTTCCCGAACTACGTTTGCTCTGATCTTTCATACCAGATGAAAGTACGTAGGCATAGGATGCGATATCCTAGCGAGCAACCTTCCCCATCTTCCCCCTGTAGTTAGCCGAACTACGTTGACTCTGATTTCTCGTTCCAGACGGGAATACGTAGGCATAAAGCGCGACGCTTTGCCGAGTCATTTTTCTTTTCTTTTTCAGCCAGCCTTGATAGGTAGATAGATTATAACCAACCCATCCAAGTAAACAAACAAGCGAGGATCCCGTCGAGTACGACGGACGTGAGGGGTGCTAATACCTTCCCCTTGCGTAACCGACTCCCGAACCCAGACAATGGTTGCGATGACCTTGTCTTACCCTTATTCGTCAGGTTTTTCCGATCGTTTCCTTTCCCGCTCTGAGGGATAAATAACGAAAGGTGGCGACTCTTCTGTCATGCCAGCACCTTATTTTCGCGCAAGCGACATTGAGCTCTCAACTCCTCTTGATTCATATTATCAACATGTTGAGCTTATTGGATATCAATTTATAGGTCAAATATTTGCTTGCCTCTTGTGCTAAGTTGCATCCCTTTTAGGCTTTCCATTTGAAGTTCAAATGTTGAATGTGTTTAAGACTTTGGTCTTTCTCCATGCCTATTCTTGCAGTGCCTTTTGATGTATGTGCTTATTGCTTTGTGCATTCTCTCTTCTCATCCCTACTCCTGTCCAATGACCCTTGAGTCCCATTCAATATGGTTTGGTCCCTCCTTTGGAGGTACCTTGAACATGTCGTGAATGGTGGTTCTTTGAGGACCTTTTGTGCCTTCTTTTGCATGATTCTTGTGTTGCCCATATGAGTTCCTTTCTATCCTCACATTGCCTCCCATTCTCACATTTAATCATGGATTCTTCTCCTTTCTTTTGGTTTGCCTTTGGGCATGGTGATTCATGGTAATGGTTGTAGGAAGTTCATTTCTCCCATTTCATCTCACTCTTGTTTTGTTCTTGCTTGTTGTGTGTGCATCCTTTTCTTTGCTTACATCTTTTTGCATCTTCTCATATGCATGCTTGAGGTTGAGATGTGCTTGTGGAGGATACTTACCCACACTTTGTTCCTCCCTCACTTTCATCCTAATTGTGCATTACATGTTTGCATACTTGCATTTTCTTCTATCTTATGTCCCTTCTTCTTCTTTCTTCTTTGCCATGTTCCCTTAGAAACTTTAATCTCTCTTGTTCAAGAGAGGTTATGATAGACCTTAGGTTTGAGCCCATGCAGGATAAGATCAGGTAGCATTCCCTTTCATCCTAATCATAGGATCACTTTGCATGAGAACATTAGGTTGAGTCTTAGTCTCCCTTTAGAGTGTCTTTCTCTTCTCATCTTCAAACACCTTCAAAACACATAATAAAGGATAATGAATGTTGTATGTTACAAGCCTTAAGTACTTGTGAAATAGTGATTGGGAGGCCTCCTCTCAATTTCTTAGAGTGTTTAGCGTATGTCCTTTGGATGATATGCGACGCATTCGCTCCTAGGTCATAGTCTTTAGTGCAACATGAGTTACAAATCAAACTCAATTCACTTCTTCTTCTCTAAAAAACACAAAAAAACAAACTTCAAATATTTTTATCCTTCGGGATCTTAATTTGGAAAACCTTTTTCATAAGGAGAGTTTCACTAACTCTTGGTTCTACCGCAAACAGGTAACGCCTAAGTCTCCAATGGTCGAGCTGCATACACCTAACTGCTAGAACTAAGTTTTAACCCTACTCGGATAAAACATTTTGAACCAACTGTTGCGGTGAAAATCGGATATCAAGCTATTGAATTAACTTGAACCTTAATTCTTTTACAACCGGACTTTAATTTATCCAAAGGAAAGGTCTAAAGAAAGAAAGAACCTTTTTGCGCGATGTAACAACAACGCTAAGAGATTCGGGGATCGGGGGTTGGTTATGCATAGGGTAGGTATTTCACATCCTAAACATCTGTAGTACTCTACAGGAACCTTTTGTTTGTTTGCATGCTAAGTTTGATAAATGTTTGCTAAGGATTGGGATTGGGTAAAGGTATAGGTTAAAACCTAATGATAGTTTCTAAGTTTGCTCGCAAAGACGTCGCGTCCTCTGCCTACGTATCCTGACTAGGATAGAATCAGAGCAATCGTAGTTCACCTCACTAGGGTTGAAGGACACTTGATTATGATCAAGGTTCAAAGGGGAACAAACATAACAATGTTTGTGTAGAGTTTCACAAAACTCTCTAGATCTATGTTGTAACACTCGAAGGGGGAAGTAAGTAATCATCACTATGATCCTTATTTAGAGTTAAACAAACTCTAACCTAGGGTTCTAGTTGAGGGACACTCCTAGTAAAGGTGGGTCTTTTAGACTTAGACAAAGCCTAATGGCTTATGGGTTATAATCTTAACTAAGATCAACATGACTTTTCAAAGTCAATAGGGGTATTGAGCTATCCATGACACAAAGGTCAATGGAGAGACTTTCCTTTGGAAGGAAGGGGAGGTGGGAACTTGGATGAGAACTAAAAAGTTCCATCACTTGGGGAATAATTTAACAAGGGATAAACATATTCAAGCATGAGAAATATAGAAGACATGATTATAATCAAGGATTAACCAACACATTACAATGAGCAAGTATTTTGAGTAGGATGAATGGTTACAACCAAGCATGGGAAGCATATTACAATAAGCATGTCTTGACAAAGATATAGGCACATGTTAACAAAGATTGAAAGTACGGTTTTAACAAGGATTATGAAAACATGATAAAGGTGACAACCATGTAAACAAATAACAATTTGAAAACAAATCACGTTATAAACTCAAAGCGTAACAACAATATGCATAGATAACAATCTCACATAATTAAATTAGTTTAGCCTCGTAATTTAGGAGGTATGAACATTCATGGTAACAACTAATAAAAGATGAAAACTCAACAGGTTGACAAACATAAACAAATACCAATAAATCTTACAAGAAAAATAAACATGGTATGGGGAGAATTTAAATCGAGGCGCAAGGTGACGACCTAAAAGTGGATCTACTAACAAGCAAACACAAGCATTGTTAAAATAAATAATTATGAGATTTCAATCTAACAAACAAAACTAGACATCACAATGAAGAGTTTGCAAAAAGAACAGGTTAAAACTGATAAACAACGAATAAATTAGGGAACTTTGAAGTTTGATTGATTTCATGATAATAAAATAAATAAACAAGCAATTAAAAAGGAAGGGGCGTGGGTGGGGATTGAACCCACGCCCTTATGTTTACAAACATACACCACTACCACTAGAGCTCTCATGCGCACCTTGGAAAGTAATGGAAAAGAAAGAATAAAATAATAAAACATGAAGAAAAGAAAAAAAACAAAGCGCAAAAATGCCTCGCTGGGGCTCGAACCCAGGACACAAGGCATGAGGGGTGTTTTTATGGCAAGGCAAGAACCACTGGGGTGGCGATACATCCGTTGATTATCCCACCCCAATAAATATATGTAGTATACCTCTTTCACAAACTGGGTAAATAAGAAGGCCAAAACAAAGGATTGCAAAACCACATGTATCTATCTCATTTCTTCATGGATTGGGACAAATTTTATATGTAAATTCATTAGAAAATCATGAGGAGCAAGATGGTGTCCACAAAACTTGGAAATAATGTTTCTAACAGAAAACACGATTGAAGATGCATGATGAATAAATGAATTGCATTTTGAAAAAACCACATCAGTTCTGAATTTAAATCCATCAAACAGGTATTGCTCATAAATTACATTCATCATATCAGAGGTGTTAAACACTTTAGGGCTCAGGCACACCTCATTATAACAAGAGTTGGTTTTTGAATAGCAAGTTTGGTATGAAAATGCAACTACGAAGTGAGAGGGCCAACTAGTCATGCTGTGGTCTAGGACAAAGCTCAAACATGATTCATATATCTTACACAGCATCTGAGCATGACATGAATATGGCATGTAATGAATTCTAACAAGAATTTCAATAACATCATCACTAATTCAAAAAAAGAAGGTATGTGAATTGCCAAGTGTGTGTAGTATGCAGTTGTGGAGTAAAGAAACTAAAACAGTCATGTTATGGTTAGATGATGAACTTACACACACACCAAATGTCATACATAATATGCTCATACATTCATATTGGTCATTTGTGAAGTGCAAACTCAACTGTCAAGTGAGTGGCAATGATGGTGTGAGTTGGTCACATGCTACTTCCAAGTAAACCAAAGGGAGTGAATCCAAGATCAGTACAAGTCTGCTCAGGCTTGGAAAAAGTTACTCAAGGATGAGGTTCACAGAAGAGTATCAATTTCTCAAAGAATTCATTTGTGAATATGAGGTGGCAAGTTAATGAAATGGTGATAGAGAGACAATGTGTCTAACCAAATGCCAAGGCAAAGATCTAGGACAACAACAGTTTTATCAGTCCAAGTTGTAGCAGGTTATGAACTTGTCACATACATAAATACAAGAAAAACCAAATAGGAACCTGAAGGCAACAGAGGTTAACAAACCTCAAGGCACCACTGGACAGTATCAAATGCTTCCATAAATCCACCAACAGTCTCAAAAGTAATAGCAAAGCCAATGCAGCAATGAGACAAATAGTTACAAGCTTAACTCACAAAGATTCTAAACCTACTGAAATCCTAATGCAGATATAGGTTAACAAACCTCTAAGGCAAAAAAGATGGGCAGTAAGTATATACATAGAACTCTCCAACTGATCCAGGCAGTAATTGCAGGTTAACATGCCTAAGGCATGATCCTTACCATAGATCTAAGTTAAAATCTCACTGTTATGAAAACAAGTGTTAAACTTTGCAAGGATGTAAAAAAAAAGCAGACTGCATTAAGAGGTGTGTGTTTGTGTTCAGGTTTCTTTGATGTATCTTGATCACACAAACATACTTCAAATGACAAATGCAAGCTGTTAGAGCAAATGATTCCCCTTAAAACAAGCTGAGGCAAGAATTGGTGTGTGACATGCTATACTGTGGAGGAAGATGCATTTTGAAAAGTAATTTTCATGACAGTGGTGTTTTGTACAAAGTGACCTCTCTAACATCTCAAAAATGACCTATATGAGGTGTTGTTTTAGTGAAAATCAACTTGGAGTACAAAGTAGCAATTGAGTGGTATTGTGTGTGTGAAGAGTGGTTTTGAAACATGAAATTTTGAAAGAGCTACTTTGAGGCCAATGCAATCACACCAACACATTTCAAATGGTATATATGAGATGTTCAAATGCTCTTTTGAGGCAAAAAGGAATTATTATGAAAAAATGGTATTTTGAGTGATTGTTGAATTTTGATGCATTGGTGGAACATATGTGAATCATGGATTAGTATGTGAACAGAGCAGGTAAACCTACAGACATATTCAAAATACAAATTGAGATATGTTCAAAATGTAAAAACAAAGTTCAATGCTTTATGCATCAAGTGATGCTTAGCTGGTATATTTCTGGTTCATAACAGCAGAGCTGAAGAACAAAACCAAACAATGCAAATGCTACAGCCTGATAAATGATGTTGTCTATGATTTAATGACACTGAATCCACATTATGCACATCATGTTACTGTCATAAATGAACCTGTAATGAGGCACTTGAGTTGAATCAACACACCAGGAATTATAAATGCCAAGGAAACTCAGTAAGCCTTACTGAGTTGATAGTCCAAGCCTCCAAATAAGTCAAACTGATATCCAACAATACATACATCCACACATAACTACAAATCTCCACTGCTCTTTAATGTTACAAACAGCTACCTAGGAGGTTTATGACAGAACCTCATAGATATTGGTAGCACATGTCAGGTTTTCACAAGCAACACAACTTCATTACCCTAGGTTTTTCACAATCTAACAAACTGCAACAGAAGCAGGTAAGGTCTACAGGTATGATCCACCAGTTGGTTTGTAAAACAAATAACTAGACCTTGACTTGGTACAATCCTTAAACAGCAACAGTGTTTAGATTTTTATTGGCAAATTGATGCAACATTACATAGTTGGACAAATATTCAAAAATGGATTGGTAAGTCACTGCATGATATACCAGCAAGGAAGCTAACAGAATTACATATACACCAACAGAAAGTGATGAAGTTGTTGCCTATGTGCAGCCTATTTGATGAGCCAAAATGAAACACAATTCTCACCATAATGATTAGCCTCCAAAACAAGTCAAATTCATACATCAAGAATCAAACATATTGCCTTATAGGCATATTAATCATGAGCAGTAGTATTCACATCAAAAACAACAATATTATGACCCTAAATCAAAGCATAGGCAATAATGAAAAAGATGAGTTTTATGTCATGGTGATGAAGGGGAATAGTCTAGGTACTACATACCTGTGATGATGCACTTGAGTAAGCTATATTACTCCAAGAAAACCAGAGGCCCTTTTTGAATGCCTTGCTTGCCTTGAAATTGAAATTTTGGGTAGAATGCACTTATGATGCCAATGGAAGAACTAGATATTGTTGATGATTCTTAGCTGCTTGGACAGTTGAAACACTATATATGCAAGGTGTCAAAGGTCTTAGGATGCCAAAGAAATGAGTAGAATGAGATATGGTGATTTTGGTAGCTTTGGTGAAAGTATGGTGGAGTGAGAGTTGACTTTTTGATTTTTTGTGGTTCTTGATGTTCTAATGAGTCATACACCTTCTATATGTCATTTAGAAGATGTGTGGATGGTTATGAGAGTATTGGAAATATTAGAAATGAAAATGGTGTGAAAGTTACAAAAATGACCATTTTTGGTGTTTTTGAACTTTTCTTCACTTATAAGTAAAGAGAGAATGAGAGGGAGAGCTGTGATGTTTTGATCTTATGAGTAGCTCTGGTGTGAAAAACAAATGAGGGTGAGGCCTCTATTTATAGGAGAAAGAAGGATGAGGGCAGCTTTGTATTTTCCATTTTTGGAGGGAGTTTCATGATGTTTCTTCCACAATCTTGCCAAGATCTTCATATCATCTCCTACACATCAATTCCTTGGATCAAGGTATGCAAATATCAGCTGACATGAGGGACTTGAGATGACTAGAGAGAGCTATGAAGGTAGGGGCCTGCAGCTGCCATTTCCTTGTAAAGTTTCTCTTTCTTCTTTTAAATGAATATAAAATTGTCAACTTGCTTCAACTTGCCAAATCCCTCAAACTATTCCATCTTCTGGTTTTCTCTTCATTCCTACCTCATATTATCAGTTTGTAACATGATCCAAGGGTGGAGAATGACTCAAGTTGTGAAAAATCCAATTTTGATATGTTGAAGTAAGTGAACTTTTAGTGTGACAGACCCAACTTCAAGACACCATAACTTCCAGCTCACAACTCCTCTTGGGGAGTTCTTGTTCTTTTTGAAAATCCCTCATATAGTCCTACAACATTCATGTTTGTCAAAAGTTCCAAATCTATGTGCATCTTGGTTGAAAAGTCCCTTAAAGTTAGCAAAAAACAAGTTTTGATGCAGCCAGATTTTGAGAAATTCACTAAGTGTTTTGTACTAAAAAATGACTTTGATGATAACTCCAATTCCATGCATTTTCTGAGTGTGGACTAGTATAGGACTTTTGTAGGACTTGTTAAGAGCTTTCCGACGAGCTTTGAACCACCTCGTTCGGGTGTGTGGTTAGGGAGTTAGGGTTTAGCCCCTTTCGAAACCCTAATTTCCCGATTTTTCGATTATTCTCACGTCCTTGATCCGATGATCATTAAAATTGATATGTAGGTCCCTCATGACATAAGGAACAACTTTACTTCACAACTTGAAGTCCAATTCCTAAAATTTGAGGGGGTTGACTTTTCGGTCAACCGTACGATCGATCGGCGATTACTGAACCGTCCGTTCATGTTTCGGAGCTTCCAAGACTTTGAAACTATTTAAGGGGACTTCACTAAGCCATATGAACTTTTTAAACCATACTTTTATCCTTGAATTATTTCCCAAATCTAAAGTCAAACTACAATTGACTTTTTCAACCCGAAAAACCCTAATCGGGTGCCTTGAACTGCACTGCACCCCATCTGTGGGTGATTACCTCAAATTGAACTCACCCATGACCCAATATGGTACTCTTGATCTCATTTCATAAATGATTCAACCCAAAACATTGGTTGACCAATCCTCGAAACTTTGATTTTATCAGTGCGGAGCCCCGTTTCATCTGTATCTTGACAAAAACACACTTCGAAACTTGTTAAGGTTAGATAAATAAATGCATATGATATGAAGAGGATATAAGGGGTCAAAATTTGGGGTTGCAACAGATGCCCCTATTTAAATATCTTCACTAGACGGTAATGAGAGATGACAATCCTCATAGAATCGTAGTGAAAGGTATTTAAATATAGCAAACCAGAAATTTTGTCCCTTAGATCCGATGGTATGCAAAAGGACAAATGCAAATATGTCATGAATCTAAATGATGTTATATGATTTTTGAATGCCAGACAAATGCAAACACATGACCAAAAAATGAAAGAACGGCAAAACGACGAGTAACCACTCACGGGAACCCCACATACTGGGGAAAGATTCCAAGCGAGGTAAACAAGATAATTCAAATATGACTAAGGATGCTTGTTCAAAGAAATCTTTCATGCAGGGGACACAAATTCCACCAGGGAAGACACATCTTCATCGGGGAAAGGAGATCCGAACCTTATTGGGGGTAACCAGATGAGGAAAACCACCGGGGAACATGATAACTCTTCACTGGGGAAACAAAAGAAAAGAAATGCAAACCACACTGGGGAAGAGACCCACTGGGGAAGAACAACTTCATCAGGGAAAAGACGGAACAAAGACACAAATCTCACTGGGGATAACCCGATTGAGAAAGATTTCTTATAACGAAGAGTTCAAACGGGATCTTCAGGAAGAGGTTAGAAGTAAGACCGGACGTGCCGGGGAAACTAGTATCCACTAGTTCTTCGAGACTCGACTGGAAAAGCAAAAGCTTCAACTGGGGAGACTGACGACGACCAGAAGGATAAATAGCTTCAAACAATGCTAGTTTCCACTAGACTTACTGGGAATATGGTAACGACCAAAACAAAACGGTTTTCAAGAAGTGTTAAGTATCCTTAGACTTCCTGGGGATATGGTGACGACCAAATCGAATGTCCAATTACGATTGGGAAATTCCAAGCAATGTTGTCGAAACAACAGGCCCCTGGTTGGGGAAGTTGGTAACAATCAACTTTCGGTACTAATAACAATTAATTCTGGATAACGCCGGTAACCACTAGACTTAAATGGAGGAATTGGTAACGACCGAGTCCCAGGAGACCAATAACCATTGGATTTCCACAGAGTATGGTAACGACCAGACCAAAGTGGTGATAACAATCTGATTTTAAGCGATGCCAATAATCATTGGACTTATGGTAACTGGTGACGACCAAAATCCATGGGTATACCAATAACAACTGGTACTGGATACTGCTAGCGAAAACTAGATTTTCCAAGCAATGCTAGTGACCACCAGACTTAGAAGGATTGGTAATAACCAAATCAAAAGCCACCTATAACAATTGGATCTGAAGGTAATACTAGTAACTACTAGATTCAAACAGACTGGTAATAACCAAATCAAACAGGTAACAATAACTTATTGGATTCCAGACAATGCCAATAATTATTGGACTTTTTAGGGAATTTTGGTGACGACCGACTCAAGTACCAATGACCATTGGTTTTAGAAGGCAATACTAGTAACCACTAGATTTTTTTTTAGCAAAGATTGGTGGAAACCGAATCAAAAGGACTCCAATAACAATTGGTTTGCTTTATAATAGAATCAGTATCAACTGGGTTTAAAAAAAACAGTTGGTGACGACCGAATTACTGTACCGAACGTGGTTAGTTCTGAACACGTGCTAGTGACCACTAGTCTTTCAAAGTTTGTTGGTGACAACCAAATCGAAGGTAAAAATTTGTAATAACCCCCTGCTCGTATAAATTAGACATTGCTAGTCACCACTAACTTCCCAAAGCAGATAAGGAAACCCCCAGATGTCAACTTTGAAGCGAACTTGTAGCAACAAAACAAAGATAAAGGTAACGACCAAAAGATCTCGACGGTGGGAATGCAAACAAATGTGTATGCTGGCATGATGCTGTATGCAAGACGCAGAACGACCCGTAGGGACAGAGGAAAACCAAATAAAGAGAGAACTCGTCACGCTGAGCTTCAAAATGCCCCAAGTCAGGCGACACTTCCTTCTTTGGTGCAGATAACGATCTTTTCTCAGTAATATCCCCGTAATTTTGCAAGGAAGAAGTCTTAGCTTAATAGCTAGAACTGCTGTCGGACGCATCTATCTCGGTCAAAGGTAACAGCGATTTCCACAACTTTAAGAACTGTGTAATATCATCATATTACCTTTAGAACTTTTCAATCATTTTGTCAAATTGTGCTTTCTTTTTAAAACAAGACTTAAGTTTTTCAAAACACTTTGCTTTTATGAAAATTCTTATTAACAAATAAATGAAATTGCATAACAAGAATAGCAGATCATAACAATGATTTGGCCAAAAAAGAACTGATTTTATTGATAGACAAGAACTTTACAAAAGGCAAAGCCTTGGGGATTTTAAAAGTTTTGAAAAATGGCAACAGAAAAGATTACAGAATCCCATAATAATTTGGTCCTTCCGACTGCCAGTTCACTTGCTTTGCTGCATCTGACGAGAACAACGGGCGTTGGCCTTTCTTCTAATATTCCGCACATGATTCTGCCCCAGCGTCTGTCATCTTTCAAACATTGGGCTTTCATCTTGTCGAGGCACTGAAATCCTCTTTCTATGTATTTCGTTTCAGGCGTAGTATTTTCTTACTGCGTCTGAGTTGATGGGATACTTGAGTGGTTCGCCATCCATGGTTTCGAGAATCAGAGATCCCCCGGAGAAAACGGTCTTCACGAAAAAAGGGCCGTCGTAGTTGGGCATCCACTTGCCACGCATGTCTTTTTGTGTAGGTAGGATTTTTCTAAGCACAAGCTCTCCTTCCCTATACTCTTTGGGACGAACCTTCTTGTTGAACGCCCGGGCCATCCTTTGTTGATAGATTTGACTGTGACACATGGCCGTCATTCTTTTCTCGTCGATGAGATTCAACGAATCGAATCTTTCTTTTATCCACTCGTCTTCATCCAGCTTTGCTTCCGTCAAGATCTTCAAGGAAGGTATTTTGACTTCAATGGGTAGCACAGCGTCCATCCCGTACACTAAAGAAAAGGGAGTTTCCCCTGTCGAAGTGCGTACTGATGTTCGGTATCCGTGCAAAGCAAATGGTAACATTTCATGCCAATCTTTGTAAGTTACGACCATTTTTTGTATTATCTTTTTGATGTTTTTGTTTGCAGCTTCAACTGCACCATTCATTTTAGGTCTGTAAGGGGACGAGTTGTGATGTTTGATCTTAAAATCGTCACAAAGTTCCTTCATTGTTTTGTTGTTCAGATTCGACCCGTTGTCAGTGATGATCTGGTTAGGGATACCATATCGGCAGACAATCTCTTTTTTAATGAAGCGTGCGACCACTTGTTTCGTCACATTTGCATATGACGCTGCTTCCACCCATTTGGTGAAATAATCGATTGCGACAAGGATGAAGCGATGGCCGTTAGAAGCTTTTGGCTCTATTGCCCCGATCATATCTATGCCCCACATTGCAAAAGGCCAAGGTGACGTCATCACATTGAGAGGATGTGGAGGGACATGCACTTTATCAGCATAAACTTGACATTTATGACACTTTCGAGCAAAGAGTATGCAATCCGTCTCCAAAGTTAACCAGAAGTAACCCGCTATTAAGATTTTCTTAGCCATGGTGTGGCCATTTGCATGGGTGCCGAAGGTTCCTTCGTGTACTTCGGTCATTATGAGATTCGCCTCATTTTCATCGACGCATCGGAGTAAGACCATATCATGGTTTCTTTTGTACAAGATGTTGTTGCTGATGAAGAATTTAGATGACAACCTCCGTATTGCTCTTCTGTCAATTGTGGACGCGTTAGCGGGATACTCTTGGTTTTGAAGGAAATTCTTGATATCATGAAACCATGGCTTCTCCCCAGATTCTTCGTCTATTGCCATGATGTATGCGGGTACTGTCCTTCTTTCGATGCGAATCAGAGGTGCCTCGTTGACAAACTGGAGTTTCCACATGGATGCCATCATGGCCAATGCATCGGCAATGTGATTTTCTGCCCTTGGTACGTGCTTGAAGGTAATTTCATCAAAATACTCAGCCATCTCTAAGATGTGGGTTTTATAAGGAATCAATTTTTCATCCCTGGTTTCCCATTCTTCTTTGAGTTGGTATATCACCAAAGCAGAATCACCAATTACTTTCAAGATTTTGATACGGAGGTCAATGGCAGCCTCCAATCCTAGGATGCAGGCTTCATACTCTGCTATGTTATTTGTGCAGGAGAAACAAAGTCGGGTTGTGACCGCAGTGTACCCTCCAGTTGGATTTTTCATAACAGCTCCGATGCCGTGTCCATTTTTGTTTGACGCTCAGTCGAACATCATCTCCCAACGGGATCCCGGCTCGGGACCTTCCTCTGGACCAGGCTCTGGTTTCGTGCACTGAATATACATCACATCTTCATCAGGAAAATCGAACTTGAGCGGTTGATAATCCTCCATAGGATGCTCTGCAAGGTGTTTTGACAAGATGCTCCCTTTGATGGATTTTTGAGCAACATACTGGATATCATACTCTGATAGGAGCATATGCCATCGGGCTAATCTTCCTGTTTGAGCTGGCTTCTCAAAGATGTATTTGATGGGGTCCATCTTAGAAATCAGCATCGTAGTGTGACAAATCATGTACTGCCTCAGACGTTTAGCAGCCCATGCCAACGCACAACAAGCTTTTTCCAGGGGAGAGTAACGACTTTCGCAATCAGTGAACTTCTTGCTTAGGTAATAGATTGCATGTTCTTTCTTCCCTGACTCATCAGTCTGGCCCAAGACACAGCCCATCGAATTTTCTAACACGGTCATATACATGAACAAAGGCCTTCCAGGTACCGGAGGAATCAGCACTGGAGGTTCTTGCAAATACTGCTTGATTTTCTCGAACGCCGCCTGATAGTTTTCATTCCATACCACCGTTTGATCTTTTCGTAACAACTTGAAGATCGGTGTGCAGGTAGGAGTCAGATTGGAGATGAACCTGGAGATGTAATTCAAACGTCCAAGGAAGCCTCTAACTTGTTTCTCAGTTTGGGGAGCAGGCATCTCCTGGATTGCTTTAACCTTGTCAGGGTCTACTTCAATTCCTCGCTGACTAACGATGAAACCAAGTAACTTGCCTGAGCGAACTCCGAAGGTGCATTTGGCTGGATTTAGTCTCAATTGATACTTTCGGAGTCTCTCGAATAGCTTTAGTAGATGATCCAAGTGGTCTTCTTCACTTTGGGATTTTGCAATCATATCATCCACGTACACCTCGATTTCTTTGTGCATCATATCATGAAAGAGTGTGACCATAGCTCTCTGATACGTTGCCCCTGTGTTCTTCAAACCAAAAGGCATTACCTTATAACAATAGGTGCCCCATGGTGTGATGAAAGTTGTTTTCTCCATGTCATCTGGATCCATTTTTATCTGGTTATAACCCGAAAATCCATCCATAAACGAGAACACTGCAAAGCTTGCCGTGTTATCCACCAAAGTGTCAATATGTGGTAGCGGGAAATCATCCTTCGGACTTGCTTTATTTAGATCCCTGTAGTCAACGCACATCCTGACCTTGCCATCCTTCTTCAAGACTGGTACAATGTTTGCCACCCATTCTGGATACTTGGATACTGCTAGAAAGCCGGCATCTATTTGCTTTTTGACCTCATCTCGGATTTTAAGCGCCATGTCTGGTCTCGACCTGCGAAGCTTTTGTTTGACCGGAGGACATTCTGGTTTCAGGGGGAGCTTGTGCATGACAATGTCTGTATCCAACCCTGGCATATCTTGGTAGGACCAAGCAAATACGTCAACAAAATCTCTGAGGATTGTTATCAGCTTGTCTCTGATTTCTGGCCTTAATGATGCCCTAATCTTGACTTCTCTTTTGTCCCCCTCTGACCCCAAGTTGATGACTTCCGTCTGCTCTTTATGGGGTTGGATATAATCATCTTCGTATTCAGCCATTCTCTTTAACTCTTCTGGGACTTCTAACTCTTCTCCGTTCTCTTCTTCAGCTTGAAAGACAAACGAACCGCTAGTAGAAGGAACCGAATGATCATAGGATTCTGTGGTTGATGGGGGTATTCTGCATGTTTTATTTAGGAACAATCAGGCACTAACACACAGACATGCAGATGAAGGGTAGTTTTTATCATTATTATTTTTTTTCAAAAGAGATTGCCATTTTTTTCAAAAAGAGTGAAAGTGATGCGCAAACAAATAACAAGAGTTTTTAAAAAAACACTTTTTCATTAATGATTTTCAATTTTTGCAAAGTGGCCCAATACAAAATAATTCGCAGGTCTTGGGCAAGACCAGGAAATTTTTAAAGAAAGACACAAAGCTAACAGGCAGAATGAATTACTCTAAAGGTAAAAAGATGGGAACTTCCACAGCCTCCCAATTGCGCAATGCTCCTCCTCCTCTAGTTATTAGATGATCCAGATTACCGTCCTCATCTTCAGTAATAATGGCATTGACTTGCACTCCGCCACTGGTGAATATCTCTTTTAAGGACTTCTTCTTCATGGTGCTTTCTTCTGGCTCGCCTTCCGGAGTTGGTTTGTAACCCAACCCTTGTCGATCATTCTTGGCTCGAGCATTGACTTCGATGACCTCTCCCCATCCCAGTGGGACTCCAGCTTTCAGTGCTGCCTTAATACTTTGAGCAGAGGTAAATAATGGCCCTTGGGTTATGTCTGATTCATCTGCTAGAACAGCGTGAGCTATCTCTAGTGCTTGGAAGGCTGTCTCGAGAGAGTCTTCATCAGCCTCAATATACCGGAAAGATGACAAGTTGCTCACCATTAAGTCTTCTTCTCCCTGGACAATGACTAGCTGGTCATTCACAACAAACTTCATTTTTTGGTGGAGCGTGGAAGTGACAGCGCCAGCTGTATGAATCCAGGGTCTTCCCAATAGGCAGATGTAAACCGGATTTATGTCCATCACCTGGAAGGTGACTTCAAAGATTTGTGGTCCAATTAGAATAGGAAGATCAACTTCTCCTATCACAGTTCTCCTGGATCCGTCGAATGCCTTGACTATAAGAGAGGTTGGTCTCATGGTAGCGCCTTGATATGCCAGCTTGGCAAAAGTCCTTTTGGGCATTACATTGAGTGCTGATCCAGTATCAACAAGAACTCGGGACATTGTATCCTCTTCACACTTGACTGATACATGCAAGGCACGATTGTGCTTACGCTTCTCAGCTGTCAGGTCATTATCGTCAAAGCTCAAAGTGTTACAGGCAGTGATATTTGCTACAACGGAGTCAAATTGCCCCACTGTAATATCTTTAGTGACGTGGGCCTGTGTCAGGATTTTGAGCAATGCCTGGCGGTGTGCTGGAGAACTTAAGAGTAAAGCCATGACCGAGATCTTGGAGGGTGTTTGATTCAATTGGTCTACCACCCTATAATCACTTCGTCGAATGATTCTCAAGAATTCTTCTTCATCGTTCTTGAGACTTTCTTTTCCTTTAACTAAAGGTTCTTTGGCGGTGGTTGTCTCTGGAACAGGCTTCTGAGAGACAGGCGTCTTTTGAACAGAAACTGCTGGTGGAGGAGCCTCGTTGTATGTTCGAGGTTGATAGACACGACCACTCCGGGTCATTTTGCTTCCACCGGCAATGTTGGCCACACTTACTGGTTTCATTTCTTTGAAAATCCCTTCACACCATGAATAGTCTTGTTTTGGTGTCACGACTCTTGGGCGAGGCTGGAATCCTCCCCTTGGCTCAAACCTAGTCTGTCCCCTCCCGAATTTCGGGGGTGCATCATCACGAAATACTGGCCGAATATTCTTGTAGTTTTTGTTACTGTTATCATCTCTGAATACGGCTCCTTTATGGGATTCTCCTGGTATGTTAAACACAGGCTCGATGACTGCCACATCTTCTTCCTTTTTCCGGTGGGCAATTTCTATCATTCCCTGTTCAATCATAGCTCGAATGTCCTTTTTCACAGCGTCACAACCCTCAGGATTCAGCATACATTCTTTGCAATCCTCGTGAGATGTCTTGAGTGACCACGCCTGAGCGAGGCGTTTGTGCAGGTCTGCTAATGGCACTTTGATCTCACCAACAGTAGTAACTTTCTTGTCTTCTGACCCCTCCCCTTCTTCAGTAATGGCATTGACTCCACCATGATTGGGAAGAGGGTTGCTCTTAACGTTGGGCGGATTGTCTTCGAAGGACAGAATTCCCTTTTCAACAAGTTCACGAACTAGGTGCTGAAGGGCGAAGCAACCTTCGAGATTGTGGCCTGGAGCATTCTCATGAAATAGGCAGCGGGCATTTGCATCGTAATAGAATGGGAGTGGATTAGGTGGAGCACCTAATTTTCTCGTTTTAATCAAACCTCTTTCTATTAACATGGGAAACAGGTCAGTGTAACTCATTGGAATAGGCTGTATCTTTGGCCTATTTGCTTGATAACTTGCCTTCGGGGCCCTGTTCTGAGGTTGTTGACCCTGCGGCTGCTGGTATTGTTGTTGATTATTGGTGCGATACTGTTGCTGACTGCCAAGCTGATACTGGTGTTGATTGTTGAATGCCCCAGGTTGGGGACCATGCTGTGAAGAAGGTTGAAAAACCGGGGTCACTGCTGCTATATATGATGGTTGGTACTGTTGGTGGTGGCTTCGTGAGCTTTGCACTTTCTTTCCATATGTGATTGCGCTCACCTCTCCCTCTTTCTTTTTGTGGAACGTGCTGACTGGCTTCTTTGTCGTGTTGGCGCTTGAGGTAACATTTGGAGTAGTCACTTTTCCACTCTTTAAACCTGCTTCCACCTTGACCCCTACTGCCACAATGTCAGAGAAATTTGTTGTAACGCTGCTGATCAAACGTTCGTAGAATTCTAATCGAACTGTATCCACAAACCAGTCTGCCAACTCCTTCTCAGTAAGAGGAGGCTCTACTTGTGCTGCAGTTCCGCGCCATCTTTGCGCATACTCCTTGAAGGTTTCGGTATTTTCTGCGTCATGCTGAGAAGCTGACGGCGGTCGGGAGCTAGGTCCATGTTGTGCTTGTACTGTTGAATAAAAGCATCTGAAAGGTCTTGGAAACTGTGAATCTTAGCTTGATCTAAACCGAGATACCACTTGGCCGAAGCCCCTTTTAGACTATCTTGGAAACAGTGTACTAACAGTTTATCATTTTCAATATGCGGAGCCATCCGCCTACAGTACATGATTAAGTGCTCTTTAGGACAAGCGGTCCCTTCATATTTGTCGAAGATTGGCGTTTTAAATTTCTGAGGGAACACCAATCCAGATACCAAACATAGATCCTTGGCATCAGATCCAAAGACATGATTTCCTTCAATGGCCCTCATCCTTTTGGCCATGATGTCCATCTCTACTCTTAACTTTTCGTGTTTTTCGTCCTCAGCTTCGGATCCATCGGGTATATCAAAGATTGGCTGTTGATTGGCGAAGATTGGTCGTACTGTGGTGGGTCCACTTGCTGGAGTAAAAATGGGGTTTCTGATTGTTGATTCGAACAATGGATTGAGGCCTGAAGACTGCATGTTGTTGAAAGGTGGCACAAAATCCCGGGACATGCCATAGGGAAACTCCGCTGAAGTAACAGGAGCTATTGTGACATTGGCTGCTGCTGTGGCAACTTCGGAGATCACTGTAGGTTGTGTATCCATTTTTGCTTTGATCACGTTGAGGGCTTCCAAGATCTGGTTGACGTCCCCTTTGATCCCTTCAATGTCATTATCCATTCGATCGAACCTTTGGTCGTTATCTGCCATCTTCTTTTGAGCTTGGGACCGTGTGTTGTATCTGTGGGTACTCAGCGTGACTCCTTATCTCCTCTTCCTGTGATGAGAACAAAATATGAGCTGCAGAACCCCAAATGCAGGATTGATGTAGGATGACATGCAAATGCGGATGCATAAACCATTCAAGGAAACTCAAAATTCTTGTTTACAAACAAAAAAGTTAGGCCAACACGTAACGACATGCTTAAAAAAGCGTTTTTCATTTGATAGCTGGAAATCTATTACAAAAGAGTGGCCTTTGCTAAAAAGAAAGACTTTTCTTACAATGAAATTAAATGCAACAAGCAGGATATCAATCCTTTTTTAGGGAAAGCAGGGAAACGGTGAAACAAAGGTCAATCTAACAAGACGACCCTTCTCCTTCTTGGACTCTGACATGAACTTGATCCTGGCGGATAATCTCCCACAGGTCTTCGTTTTCTCTTTGCGCTTTAATCAAAGCGTATTTCAGCTCTTCCCTAGTTGCGGGGACCTCAGGTTCCATAGTTATCTCATAGTCGTGAGTGTAGAACATGATTAAGGCAATTTCCTTTGACCATAGCAGGTACCCCCTGGTGGTTAAACAACTCGCATTCTCCATTGCAGTTGGGCCCATGAGGTGTGGATCTCTTTGAGCATATTGAGCATCTTCTTCTAGTTCCTGGTTGCGACCTGTCTCACAGAAGCGAGGCCTTAACAGTTCTGGTTCAGGCTCGGGCCCGGTAGGATACCCATGTTGACGCCGAGCGAGAATAGGATTATAAGTGATCACCCCTTCTATCCCAATGAGAGGCACATTGGGGAAATCTCCGTAGCTGGAAATCATGACCTGGTCACCAATGCTAGTGTCATACCATGTGATATCATGGTGTCTGAGAGTGACAAGTTTAGAAACCCATGCGCTTTTGGTAGGAAGCCTCCAAAGGATATGGGTCCTTGGCAGATGAGAAGTAAACCATCGGTCGAGTAGTGCAAGACAGCATGAGAATCGCCCAAAATCATACAAGGCAAAACGGTGGATGACTACATAAGTATCAGCCAGTATTGTGTTGACCGGATTTTTGAGGATGAAAAGGCGGATTGCTTCTTCGCTGATGAAGTCGTAACTGCTTGGGAACAGATACAGTCCATATATTAGTAGTGCCAAAATTGCCTAAAAAATGCCCAGGTTTCTGCTTTCATAGTGATACTCGGCCATTTCCATTAGAGGCCCGGCATCCATTCCATACCACCCTCCTTTCACCCTCATTGGTGGTAAGTCTTCTAGCTTGATATGCAGGGCTTTAGCTAAGTCCTTCTTCTTTGGCTTTCCATAAGGGAGCGTAAAAGTCCATGGGATCTTCAAGTAAGCATTATACTCTTCGAGGGTCGGGAGTAACTGAAAATCTGGGAACACAAAACAGTGGTAAGTTGTATGATAGAATTCCACCAAGGCTTGCAACATGGGCTCGTTGATCAGAGCGCTTATTAATGGCAATAGGTCCCCATATTTAGCTATGAAAGCAACAGGATTTCGAACAAGTCTGGTTAACATTCTTAGACGGCCCAATCTCAGATCCGGGACTCGAAGCATGTCTCTTCTTACCATGTTGTTGCCTGTAAAGAAAAAGATGAATTTCCTTGAATGGTTAGAAGAAGTGCGAATGCAAATGCACATGATTGTCATGGAACTTAGATATTTTCGAACATCATAAATCGTCATTTCATTAACAAACAAAACGGATTACAAAACATTGTTTCCTCTTACAAGAGTTTTAACTAAACAACTTGGTGAATCCTATCAAGGTTCTCCTAGCAGCCTAAGGTTGAGCTTCTCGATCTTTCTTTCCATCTGAGTCTTCTCAATGATGAGTCTGTCCACAATTATTTTCCATGGATTAGACTGAGGCTCATAAGGTTCTTCTAGTGCTTTCCTCTTCTTACAAGAGAGGATTTCTTCATCTTTCGACTGGAGTTGTCTCCGAAGCTCCGCATTTTCTTCAATGACTATCTGATACTTGTGCTTCCAAGCTTCTTCAGTTTGTTGTGCTTTGACCAAAGCAATTTTCAACTTTTCTTCTTCAGACATGAAGACCAATGGGCGTTCTTCCTTTAAGGTCATAGGCTCTTGTTTAGGATACGGCATCCTTAGTGTGACGACTCTTTTCCGAACCCATTGGAGGTAAGGTTCCAAAGAAACACAGTTGAGTCTTCCAAGATCTTTCTTTCCTTTTTTATGTAGATGCTTCCAAGCTTCTAGAATTTTCTTTTTTAATCCTTGACTATCTTCCCCTTCTTTGAAGAAGATGCTTTCTACTTGAACACTTTTGGGTTTGTCCTTTAGAGGGTATCCCAATTGTCGGCGGGCGAGTATTGGATTGTAGCTGATCCCTCCATTAAGGCTGAGGAGAGGTACATTGCCAAATTCCCCACAACTGTCAATAATCATTGTCTCATCATAATCACGACTATACCAATCAATATCGGAATGGGTAAGAGCCATGATCTTTTGTGACCACCATCCTTTCTTTGGATCCCAAAAAGCGTTGGCTTTGGGTAAGTGTGAAGTGAACCATTTGTACAATAAAGGAGCACAACAAGTGATCATTCCTCCATTATGGAAGTTTCTCAGATGAACAGAATGGTACGTGTCTGCTAACAAGGTAGGCACAGGATTCTTCTTCAAGAAAATTTTGATGGCATTGAGGTCCACAAAATTCTCAAAGCTTGGAAACAAGAATATACCATTGATGAGTAGGGCAAGGATAGCCTCGAATGCATCCATGCTTAAATGATCTGCATAATATTGAGCTTTCTCAACCAAGAATTCTGCTTTTAACCCAAAGACTCCCCCTTTTGTAATCAGATTCTTTTTTATATCATCCACTCCCAAACGTGTAGCTTTGGCGATATCTTGCTCTTTAGGGTCCTTCTCTACAATCGGAAAAGGAGAATCTTCAAGAATAGGCAATCCAATTAACTGAGAATACTCTTCTAGTGTAGGTACTAGCTGATAATCGGGGAATGTGAAGCAGTGGTAAAGCGGGTCATAAAACTGGAGGAGAGTAGAAAGAAGTCCACTATCCATCTTTATCTTCAAGAGTAGCAACAGCTTCCCATATCGGCTTTGAAATCCCTCTGAATCTGTCACTAAGGTGCCTAACCTTTTCAAATCATCTAGGTTAAAACCCTTGTAAGTGTACTTCAAAATTTTCTTTCTTTCACTGTTCTTGACGACCTCCGATACTTACAAACAACAAAGTTTGAGTTCCATGAAACCATATGATGACATGATGATATGAATGCACAAAACACAACTAAGATGCATATGCACACAACACAGGTTTAGGGTTAAGGACAAGCATGAGTCAAAGGGTCTACCCATCCCCAAGGGTTGTACTATGGATTGATCTGTACCTGCCGAACGGGTTCTACAAAGTTCCCAGAGTCATCAATCCATCTTTCGGATATTATCAACTTCCCAAATTACTTGGTAATTGATAATATTCTCAAGAGAATCTCGTCTGAGTGTAGTATCGCGTATCAACTACTTCGGAAATACTTCCTTATAGTCATCGCACTACGTCCTAATAAGGTCAAAGTGGGGTAACATGTAATCTAAAAGTCCACAGTGTCATGGGCTCCTTCGTTGAAAGTAGCATTGTTTTCACGAATACTCGATCAACAATACTTAAAACTTTCAAGAGGGCCTACACTGAGCGGTGGTTTTCTCAAGTTAGCTTGGTCGGGAATCAACTCCCTATAAGCCTTCTTGAATATACCACCATCCTATCACAAGTGCACTCAAGTCCGGGTATAGGACCGTCTCACCACTCAAAGCACCCAATACCTAACATACAAATATATTGACAAATATACATGTTAAGAAAATATTCACAAATATAACATACAATTAAACAAAATAGGCTAAACCCTCAAGTTCTCTTTGCTTCCCCAGTGAAGTCGCCATTTCTGTTGCGGTGAAAATCGGATATCAAGCTATTGAATTAACTTGAACCTTAATTCTTTTACAACCGGACTTTAATTTATCCAAAGGAAAGGTCTAAAGAAAGAAAGAACCTTTTTGCGCGATGTAACAACAACTCTAAGAGATTCGGGGATCGGGGGTTGGTTATGCATAGGGTAGGTATTTCACATCCTAAACATCTGTAGTACTCTACAGGAACCTTTTGTTTGTTTGCATGCTAAGTTTGATAAATGTTTGCTAAGGATTGAGATTGGGTAAAGGTATAGGTTAAAACCTTTTCTTTACTTGGTTTATGTTTCATTTCATTGTTCTAGCATTTGCATTTGCATTTGCATAGCATGGTATCATTTGCAGGGGATCAAGAGGAGTGTGTATAACAAGATAAGGTTTGTCAAGAGGTTTCAAGCAAGCATGAGTTCTTATTCAAGTCACCAAGTGTTCATCAGGTTATCAGAAGTTGGTCAAAGCTCTTTGAGAGAATGGATGGATGTATGTGGTTTGTCTCCTATCTTGGAGGCCATTTGAGGATCATCAGAGGATCACGAGCTCATAGTTATGGATATTGAAGGTTGTGGAAGCTCATTGAGTGCTTTGAGAGCCATGTTGGAGCTTATTCAAGTTGTTACTTCATGTGCAAGAAGCCACAGTCAAGAGTGGTGCATCTAGGGTTTTCATCTGGTCAGCCCTAAGTCAATTATGAATTTGAAGGAGCTTGAGACTTATTTATAAGTCATTAGAGTCATGGAGAGTTTTCTTGAGGTATATGAGATTTTATTTCAAGATTAAATCAAGGAGAAGCAAGAGTGTGAGGAGTTGCTAAATTAGGGTTGTCAGTGTAAAATCCCCTGTTTAGTGTCCAACTTCAAGACCACACATCTCAAGATACAAGTTTCATATCTCTTTGATGAAAACATGAGACTTATAGAGCATGTTCCTAGCTTTCGTTTGAGTACTAGAACTCATCCATTGGGTTTGTAGAACTCAAGTTATGATGCTAGCAAGTTATGGGTCCCCAGATGAATGCATTTTCAGTCAACAAATGTTAACCAACTTCCAAGACATTTTTGACCTAGAATCATGTTTCATCTCAACTTGATGCAAACATGAAAGTTATTCTTCATGATCTTAGATTTACAAAAAGTCCTATAAGTCCTTCATCTCATTTGTAGAACTCAAGTTATGAGGCTTGCAAGCAGGGGTATTTTGGGAAAGTGAGATTATAGGTCATTTTAATTATGGGTCTTGTTCATTTGTGCACTTCAAATGAAACTTTTTCCAACATGAAAGTTGCTCTAAATGAGCTCAATTTTATCATGGAACATCAAATTTTCATGAATTATGCTTGGATAAGGAGATTGGTGAAGAAATTTCAAAGGAAAATGGACTTAAAATCATGAATTCAATTGATTGAGTTTGAGGACTTTTTCATGCCATATTTGTGCTCATTTTGATTCAAAATGGTCCAACAAGAAGAATTCCCAAGTCAATTTTGGTCCATGGTATGAAATTCACGTCGAATTCAAACTTACTTCATGGAGAAGTTTCAAATCAAATCTCTACCATTGGATCAAATTAAGGCTTAATTCCAATCCACATGATCAATTCACACCCCCAGCAACTGATTCAAATCAAATTCAAGTGTAATTGGAGCCCATAATACATATGCATGAAGCTCACTTTTCAATTTGGTATTTTTTGAAATTCAAAGCAACCAAGCCATATTGGGCCTCCATTTCACTTCAGATCCATTGTATATAAGTTCCAAATGAATTTTGAACCCTCATTCATGCAAATTCGTGGCAGGTGAGCATAATTGCAGTTTGAAATTTCAAGAGCAAATTGGAAATCGTGAACTGAGATTGAAGCAAATTCAAGCCAAATCAAAGCAAGAATCATCTTCCTTGTGCATCATTGAGTGGATCTGGATATTCTTGAGCAAGCTTAAGCATGATTGAAGCTCCAACGGAGAGACTCCATTAGGTAATCTTCAATTCCAAAATTCTCTCATGATATGCATTGAATTCATGCCATTGTTGTTGCATTTGATGTCCTACAGCTTGTAGGCAGATTCTGGTTGGTTATTTGTGATGTTTGATGCATTTTCCAGTTATGTGTTCTTACTTTCAATCATCTGATTCTCCTTTGTTATGCATGATTAATGAATTTTGAGCTTAGATCTGTAATGTGCTTGAGTTCCTCTTCATTTTGGTAAAAAATTTTGTTGAAATTGGTTAGGTTTTGAACCTGCAACTCCGGCTACCTTGCCGGAGAAAATGATCAGAGAATAGCTCTGTCATCTGGTTCAATATTCAGGCGAGATGATGTGTCTTGCCATGTGTGCTGCTTGACTTGTTGACTTCTTGTGATGGATGACTGAGATTGCGCTGACCAGCATGCGTGGATCTATGACTTTCCACCTTACTTAGTTATGCGCAACGTTTTGATGTTGCTGATTTGTGTTTTGATTTTGGGCTCAAAGTGCTACGCACCCCCCCCCTGTGGATCCAGCCCAATGATTTTTCCTGCAGATCTTGCTATTTACCACGCCTCTCTTTATTTCTTTATTTTATTTTATTTTGTTTTTCTGTATTGATTTAATTCTTTTAAAAATACCTCCAATAATGTTAAACTCCCACAAAAATATTTTTAGAATATATTAGGGTGTTAACTAATTTTTGATATTTTTTATTTTCATTTTTGGTTTATTTTTCAATTAAAATGGGATTTATTATTTGGAGGTGTTTTTAATTGAATTTCCTTTTGTTTCATTTGATTTCATGCTTGTTTGTTGATAAATATTTTTCTCCAATGAATGAGATTCATTCCTCATTTCAATAATAAGTTGAGTGATCTTTGAGGATGAGTTTGCCCCTGGTTTGACCATTTTGGTTTGACTTTTGTTTCATTTTGCTTGACCCTCGACAACCCTCTCTCAAAATGGTGCATCCTTGTGAATCAAATTCTTTGATGATGTTTTGAAGGGACATTGGTTGTGATATCTTGGCCCCTAGTTTTCTACATTTTTATGTTCATTTGAGATTTTATTTGAGTTATTTTGAGCCTTTTTCCTATTTTTGAGGTAACTTGCAAGTTAAGTTACTTCTAAGGGTGGTTCATACATGCACTTGGCCTAGTTTGATTTGGAAATGACCTTTGTGGATCCCTTGATCTCTCAACTCCTCTTGATTCATATTATCAACATGTTGAGCTTGTTGGATATCAATTTATAGGTCAAATATTTGCTTGCCTCTTGTGCTAAGTTGCATCCCTTTTAGGCTTTCCATTTGAAGTTCAAATGTTGAATGTGTTTAAGACTTTGGTCTTTCTCCATGCCTATTCTTGCAGTGCCTTTTGATGTATGTGCTTATTGCTTTGTGCATTCTCTCTTCTCATCCCTACTCCTGTCCAATGACCCTTGAGTCCCATTCAATATGGTTTGGTCCCTCCTTTGGAGGTACCTTGAACATGTCGTGAATGGTGGTTCTTTGAGGACCTTTTGTGCCTTCTTTTGCATGATTCTTGTGTTGCCCATATGAGTTCCTTTCTATCCTCACATTGCCTCCTATTCTCACATTTAATCATGGATTCTTCTCCTTTCTTTTGGTTTGCCTTTGGGCATGGTGATTCATGGTAATGGTTGTAGGAAGTTCATTTCTCCCATTTCATCTCACTCTTGTTTTGTTCTTGCTTGTTGTGTGTGCATCCTTTTCTTTGCTTACATCTTTTTGCATCTTCTCATATGCATGCTTGAGGTTGAGATGTGCTTGTGGAGGCTACTTCCCCACACTTTGTTCCTCCCTCACTTTCATCCTAATTGTGCATTACATGTTTGCATACTTGCATTTTCTTCTATCTTATGTCCCTTCTTCTTCTTTCTTCTTTGCCATGTTCCCTTAGAAACTTTAATCTCTCTTGTTCAAGAGAGGTTATGATAGACCTTAGGTTTGAGCCCATGCAGGATAAGATCAGGTAGCATTCCCTTTCATCCTAATCATAGGATCACTTTGCATGAGAACATTAGGTTGAGTCTTAGTCTCCCTTTAGAGTGTCTTTCTCTTCTCATCTTCAAACACCTTCAAAACACATAATAAAGGATAATGAATGTTGTATGTTACGAGCCTTAAGTACTTGTGAAATAGTGATTGGGAGGCCTCCTCTCAATTTCTTAGAGTGTTTAGCGTATGTCCTTTGGATGATATGCGACGCATTCGCTCCTAGGTCATAGTCTTTAGTGCAACATGAGTTACAAATCAAACTCAATTCACTTCTTCTTCTCTAAAAAACACAAAAAAACAAACTTCAAATATTTTTATCCTTCGGGATCTTAATTTGGAAAACCTTTTTCATAAGGAGAGTTTCACTAACTCTTGGTTCTACCGCAAACAGGTAACGCCTAAGTCTCCAATGGTCGAGCTGCATACACCTAACTGCTAGAACTAAGTTTTAACCCTACTCGGATAAAACATTTTGAACCAACTGTTGCGGTGAAAATCGGATATCAAGCTATTGAATTAACATGAACCTTAATTCTTTTACAACCGGACTTTAATTTATCCAAAGGAAAGGTCTAAAGAAAGAAAGAACCTTTTTGCGCGATGTAACAACAACGCTAAGAGATTCGGGGATCGGGGGTTGGTTATGCATAGGGTAGGTATTTCACATCCTAAACATCTGTAGTACTCTACAGGAACCTTTTGTTTGTTTGCATGCTAAGTTTGATAAATGTTTGCTAAGGATTGGGATTGGGTAAAGGTATAGGTTAAAACCTAATGATAGTTTCTAAGTTTGCTCGCAAAGACGTCGCGTCCTCTGCCTACGTATCCTGACTAGGATAGAATCAGAGCAATCGTAGTTCACCTCACTAGGGTTGAAGGACACTTGATTATGATCAAGGTTCAAAGGGGAACAAACATAACAATGTTTGTGTAGAGTTTCACAAAACTCTCTAGATCTATGTTGTAACACTCGAAGGGGGAAGTAAGTAATCATCACTATGATCCTTATTTAGAGTTAAACAAACTCTAACCTAGGGTTCTAGTTGAGGGACACTCCTAGTAAAGGTGGGTCTTTTAGACTTAGGCAAAGTCTAATGGCTTATGGGTTCTAATCTTAACTAAGATCAACATGACTTTTCAAAGTCAATAGGGGTATTGAGCTATCCATGACACAAAGGTCAATGGAGAGACTTTCCTTTGGAAGGAAGGGGAGGTGGCAACTTGGATGAGAACTAAAAAGTTCCATCACTTGGGGAATAATTTAACAAGGGATAAACATATTCAAGCATGAGAAATATAGAAGACATGATTATAATCAAGGATTAACCAACACATTACAATGAGCAAGTATTTTGAGTAGGATGAATGGTTACAACCAAGCATGGGAAGCATATTACAATAAGCATGTCTTGACAAAGATATAGGCACATGCTAACAAAGATTGAAAGTACGGTTTTAACAAGGATTATGAAAACATGATAAAGGTGACAACCATGTAAACAAATAACAATTTGAAAACAAATCACGTTATAAACTCAAAGCGTAACAACAATATGCATAGATAACAATCTCACATAATTAAATTAGTTTAGCCTCGTAATTTAGGAGGTATGAACATTCATGGTAACAACTAATAAAAGATGAAAACTCAACAGGTTGACAAACATAAACAAATACCAATAAATCTTACAAGAAAAATAAACATGGTATGGGGAGAATTTAAATCGAGGCGCAAGGTGACGACCTAAAAGTAGATCTACTAACAAGCAAACACAAGCATTGTTAAAATAAATAATTATGATATTTCAATCTACCAAACAAAACTAGACATCACAATGAAGAGTTTGCAAAAAGAACGGGTTAAAACTGATAAACAACGAATAAATTAGGGAACTTTGAAGTTTGATTGATTTCATGATAATAAAATAAAAAGGAAGGGGCGTGGGTGGGGATTGAACCCACGCCCTTATGTTTACAAACATACACCACTACCACTAGAGCTCTCATGCGCACCTTGGAAAGTAATGGAAAAGAAAGAATAAAATAATAAAACATGAAGAAAAGAAAAAAAACAAAGCGCAAAAATGCCTCGCTGGGGCTCGAACCCAGGACACAAGGCATGAGGGGTGTTTTTATGGCAAGGCAAGAACCACTGGGGTGGCGATACATCTGTTGATTATCCCACCCCAATAAATATATGTAGTATACCTCTTTCACAAACTGGGTAAATAAGAAGGCCAAAACAAAGGATTGCAAAACCACATGTATCTATCTCATTTCTTCATGGATTGGGACAAATTTTATATGTAAATTCATTAGAAAATCATGAGGAGCAAGATGGTGTCCACAAAACTTGGAAATAATGTTTCTAACAGAAAACACGATTGAAGATGCATGATGAATAAATGAATTGCATTTTGAAAAAACCACATCAGTTCTGAATTTAAATCCATCAAACAGGTATTGCTCATAAATTACATTCATCATATCAGAGGTGTTAAACACTTTAGGGCTCAGGCACACCTCATTATAACAAGAGTTGGTTTGTGAATTGCAAGTTTGGTATGAAAATGCAACTACGAAGTGAGAGGGCCAACTAGTCATGCTGTGCTCTAGGACAAAGCTCAAACATGATTCATATATCTTACACAGCATCTGAGCATGACACGAATATGGCATGTAATGAATTCTAACAAGAATTTCAATAACATCATCACTAATTCAAAAAAAGAAGGTATGTGAATTGCCAAGTGTGTGTAGTATGCAGTTGTGGAGTAAAGAAACTAAAACAGTCATGTTATGGTTAGATGATGAACTTACACACACACCAAATGTCATACATTCATATTGGTCATTTGTGAAGTGCAAAATCAACTGTCAAGTGAGTGGCAATGATGGTGTGAGTTGGTCACATGCTACTTCCAAGTAAACCAAAGGGAGTGAATCCAAGATCAGTACAAGTCTGCTCAGGCTTGGAAAAAGTTACTCAAGGATGAGGTTCACAGAAGAGTATCAATTTCTCAAAGAATTCATTTGTGAATATGAGGTGGCAAGTTAATGAAATGGTGATAGAGAGACAATGTGTCTAACCAAATGCCAAGGCAAAGATCTAGGACAACAACAGTTTTATCAGTCCAAGTTGTAGCAGGTTATGAACTTGTCACATACATAAATACAAGAAAAACCAAATAGGAACCTGAAGGCAACAGAGGTTAGCAAACCTCAAGGCACCACTGGACAGTATCAAATGCTTCCATAAATCCACCAACAGTCTCAAAAGTAATAGCAAAGCCAATGCAACAATGAGACAAATAGTTACAAGCTTAACTCACAAAGATTCTAAACCTACTGAAATCCTAATGCAGATATAGGTTAACAAACCTCTAAGGCAAAAAAGATGGGCAGTAAGTATATACATAGAACTCTCCAACTGATCCAGGCAGTAATTGCAGGTTAACATGCCTAAGGCATGATCCTTACCATAGATCTAAGTTAAAATCTCACTGTTATGAAAACAAGTGTTAAACTTTGCAAGGATGTAAAAAAAAACAGACTGCATTAAGAGGTGTGTGTTTGTGTTCAGGTTTCTTTGATGTATCTTGATCACACAAACATACTTCAAATGACAAATGCAAGCTGTTAGAGCAAATGATTCCCCTTAAAACAAGCTGAGGCAAGAATTGGTGTGTGACATGCTATACTGTGGAGGAAGATGCATTTTGAAAAGTAATTTTCATGACAGTGGTGTTTTGTACAAAGTGACCTCTCTAACATCTCAAAAATGACCTATAGGAGGTGTGTGAGGTGTTGTTTTAGTGAAAATCAACTTGGAGTACAAAGTAGCAATTGAGTGGTACTGTGTGTGTGAAGAGTGGTTTTGAAACATGAAATTTTGAAAGAGCTACTTTGAGGCCAATGAAATCACACCAACACATTTCAAATGGTATATATGAGATGTTCAAATGCTCTTTTGAGGCAAAAAGGAATTATTATGAAAAAATGGTATTTTGAGTGATTGTTGAATTTTGATGCATTGGTGGAACATATGTGAATCATGGATTAGTATGTGAACAGAGCAGGTAAACCTACAGACATATTCAAAATACAAATTGAGATATGTTCAAAATGTAAAAACAAAGTTCAATGCTTTATGCATCAAGTGATGCTTAGCTGGTATATTTCTGGTTCATAACAGCAGAGCTGAAGAACAAAACCAAACAATGCAAATGCTACAGCCTGATAAATGATGTTGTCTATGATTTAATGACACTGAATCCACATTATGCACATCATGTTACTGTCATAAATGAACCTGTAATGATGCACTTGAGTTGAATCAACACACCAGGAATTATAAATGCCAAGGAAACTCAGTAAGCCTTACTGAGTTGATAGTCCAAGCCTCCAAATAAGTCAAACTGATATCCAACAATACATACATCCACACATAACTATAAATCTCCACTGCTCTTTAATGTTACAAACAGCTACCTAGGAGGTTTATGACAGAACCTCATAGATATTGGTAGCACATGTCAGGTTTTCACAAGCAACACAACTTCATTACCCTAGGTTTTTCACAATCTAACAAATTGCAACAGAAGCAGGTAAGGTCTACAGGTATGATCCACCAGTTGGTTTGTAAAACAAATAACTAGACCTTGACTTGGTACAATCCTTAAACAGCAGTAGTGTTTAGATTTTTATTGGCAAATTGATGCAACATTACATAGTTGGACAAATATTCAAAAATGGATTGGTAAGTCACTGCATGATATACCAGCAAGGAAGCTAACAGAATTACATATACACCAACAGAAAGTGATGAAGCTGTTGCCTATGTGCAGCCTATTTGATGAGCCAAAATGAAACACAATTCTCACCATAATGATTAGCCTCCAAAATAAGTCAAATTCATACATCAAGAATCAAACATATTGCCTTATAGGCATATTAATCATGAGCAGTAGTATTCACATCAAAAACAACAATATTATAACCCTAAATCAAAGCATAGGCAATAATGAAAAAGATGAGTTTTATGTCATGGTGATGAAGGGGAATAGTCTAGGTACTACATACCTGTGATGATGCACTTGAGTAAGCTATATTACTCCAAGAAAACCAGAGGCCCTTTTTGAATGCCTTGCTTGCCTTGAAATTGAAATTTTGGGTAGAATGCACTTATGATGCCAATGGAAGAACTAGATATTGTTGATGATTCTTAGCTGCTTGGACAGTTGAAACACAATATATGCAAGGTGTCAAAGCTCTTAGGATGCCAAAGAAATGAGTAGAATGAGATATGGTGGTTTTGGTAGCTTTGGTTAAAGTATGGTGGAGTGAGAGTTGACTTTTTGATTTTTTATGGTTCTTGATGTTCTAATGAGTCATACACCTTCTATATGTCATTTAGAAGATGTGTGGATGGTTATGAGAGTGTTGGAAATATTAGAAATGAAAATGGTGTGAAAGTTACAAAAATGACCATTTTTGGTGTTTTTGAACTTTTCTTCACTTATAAGTAAAGAGAGAATGAGAGGGAGAGCTGTGATGTTTTGATCTTATGAGCAGCTCTGGTGTGAAAAACAAATGAGGGTGAGGCCTCTATTTATAGGAGAAAGAAGGATGAGGGCAGCTTTGTATTTTCCAATTTTGGAGGGAGTTTCATGATGTTTCTTCCACAATCTTGCCAAGATCTTCATATCATCTCCTACACATCAATTCCTTGGCTCAAGGTATGCAAATATCAGCTGACATGAGGGACTTGAGATGACTAGAGAGAGCTATGAAGGTAGGGGCCTGCAGCTGCCATTTCCTTGTAAAGTTTCTCTTTCTTCTTTTAAATGAATATAAAATTGTCAACTTGCTTCAACTTGCCAAATCCCTCAAACTATTCCATCTTCTGGTTTTCTATTCATTCCTACCTCATATTATCAGTTTGTAACATGATCCAAGGGTGGAGAATGACTCAAGTTGTGAAAAATCCAATTTTGATATGTTGAAGCAAGTGAACTTTTAGTGTGACAGACCCAACTTCAAGACACCATAACTTCCAGCTCACAACTCCTCTTGGAGAGTTCTTGTTCTTTTTGAAAAGCCCTCATATAGCCCTACAACATTCCTGTTTGTCAAAAGTTCCAAATCTATGTGCATCTTGGTTGAAAAGTCCCTTAAAGTTAGCAAAAAACAAGTTTTGATGCAGCCAGATTTTGAGAAATTCACTAAGTGTTTTGTACTAAAAAATGACTTTGATGATAACTCCAATTCCATGCATTTTCTGAGTGTGGACTAGTATAGGACTTTTGTAGGACTTGTTAAGAGCTTTCCGACGAGCTTTGAACCACCTCGTTCGGGTGTGTGGTTAGGGAGTTAGGGTTTAGCCCCTTTCGAAACCCTAATTTCCCGATTTTTCGATTACTCTCACGTCCTTGATCCGATGATCATGAAAATTGATATGTAGGTTCCTCATGACATAAGGAACAACTTTTCTTCACAACTTGAAGTCCAATTCCTAAAATTTGAGGGGGTTGACTTTTTGGTCAACCGTACGATCGATCGGCGATTACTGAACCGTCCGTTCATGTTTCGGAGCTTCCAAGACTTTGAAACTCTTTAAGGGGACTTCACTAAGCCATATGACCTTTTTAAACCATAATTTTATCCTTGAATTATTTCCCAAATCTAAAGTCAAACTACAGTTGACTTTTTCAACCCGAAAAACCCTAATTGGGTGCCTTGAACTGCACTGCACCCCATCTGTGGGTGATTACCTAAAATTGAACTCACCCATGACCCAATATGGTACTCTTGATCTCATTTCATAAATGATTCAACCCAAAACATTGGTTGACCAATCCTCGAAACTTTGATTTTATTAGTGCGGAGCCCCGTTTCATCTGTATCTTGACAAAAACACACTTCGAAACTTGTTAAGGTTAGATAAATAAATGCATATGATATGAAGAGGATATAAGGGGTCAAAATTTGGGGTGCAACACCAACCTGTGGTCTTGTTAGCCCGAACTACATTTGCTCTGATTTCTCGTACCAGACAAGGATATGTAGGCACAAGACGAAGATGTCTTGGCGAGCAACCTTCCCCACCTTTCACCCGTAGTATTCCGAACTACGTTGACTCTGACTTTCCCATTGCACGAGGGAGTACATAGGCATAGAGTGACGATGCTCTATCGAGTACCTTTTATTTTCTTTTGTCCCTGAGACCTGTAGCTAGATAGTTTCAACACCCTTTTAGATAGACAACAAAGCATGGATCCCGTCGAGTACGACGGTCGTGAGGGGTGCTAATACCTTCCCCTTGCATAACCGACTTCCGAACCCGAGATTTGGTTGCGATGACCAATCTTATCCCTTTTTCGTAGGTTTTCTCTGATTGTTTCCTTTCCCTCTTTTGGGATAAATAACAAACGGTGGCGACTCTTCTGTATTTGCCGACCTCCTTTTTTTCGCAGTAGCGACAGTTGGCGACTCTGCTGGGGACAAGAACATCCATTATGCGAGTCAATCCTAGCGCTTGTTTATTTATCTTTTGGGCGTGTATATATGTGTTGTACTTTATTTGCTTTTGCATTTTACTTTCCAACATTGTATATATCATTATTGTTGTGCTGTTGGGTGGGAATGTTCCACTGAGAGATAAGCCAAAACCCAGGCTTGAGTACAAACATAGTATTAGAAGTGGAAAGTAGTGGTGAACCTGTATGTTTGGCATGCACTAGTTCCCATGAAACTCGCGCTCAGACGAGATTCTCTTTGATGACTTCCTTTCCAGTAAAGTGGACCATTGAGAGGATTTTAGATCTGAGGATTGTCGACTCTGGGGACCGATCATTTGGGATTCAGCTAAGTGAGGCCTCTTTGTGAGATTATGATGCCAAACTAGAAATGGTGAATGTATCATCGTTTCTCGAAAGTATGTGACGCTGATGACCGCATAGGATGCCGAACCTTGTCAGTGATAGGTCCATACCTGTGAGAGGGATTGGGTTATGTAAGAAACCTTGACTTTTAGACTACCCGGTTTTCTCGTCGGTGCAAACTTTTGATCTTGATACATTGGCTCCTAGTATTGGTGCAGTGTTATGTTCTCGTTAGAGCGAAGCGCTGGTTCTTCTCAATCAACAGCACAACAGTCTTGATCCCATGTTGCATTTGCATTTTCATTTTCATATTGCATTTTCATTAACATGTATTTGTGCTGCATGTAACACCCCACTTCCCAGAATTAAAATAAAATACGATTATTTCAAGTAAGCATCAGAGTTTCTCCTCTAAAGCGGGATATCACATCAAATAATTCAACATAACTCTTCATTAGATGTTTTTCAAAATAAAGCTGCGAAAATAATCATCAATTCAAAATTCTCGACCATCCGCCAATTACATAAAATCATTCCTTAATAAGGTTCACCAAAATATGATACGTCACAGGAATAAAACAAATTCAACATAAAACAGATAAACACCCAAGTCTCATGCTACGTATCAGAGCATCCTAAGACTCGACTCGTACACCACTATCCAAGCTAGCTATGTACCTGGATTATCTGTACTTCCGAAGAAGCACAGACCACAACGACAACGAAGCGGTGAGAAAACATGATCAAAATTATCGATAATAAGATACATGAATAAAAAGGTAGAAATTATACAAAATATCACCCAACACGCATCAACCACGACCTACTGTCCAACATCAACACAACATACAATAATGCAAATATGCAACTCAACACCATGCATGCGGTACCGACTCATTGGTTCATTCAATCGAACCCCGGATAGATCACATACACCCCTCCTTGGCAATGACCTATCCCCACCATTTTCCACAAGGGAGTACGAACGGATCACATACACTCCTCCTGAGCAATGATTCATCCCACCAAAACACCATGTATGCACAACACCAAATGCACAACAAATAAACCCAAGCACACTAAGTGCACACGATCTTCTTGATCACATCACCATGCATCATATATATATATATATATATATATATATATATATATATATATATATATATATATATATATATATATTACACACCAATCAATTATGTTAATTAAATTAAATATTAGGGAAATTCACATTCTAACACCAAGTATACACTCTTCACCATTCAACACCATTCCTATACCCATCATGACCAAAAGGGGTCCTACAGAATGAGAGAACAAATCAAAAAGTACAAAATCACAATTCTGCTGTCATGTTCGCTGGCTCACTCGCCTAGCGAAGCCTCATCGAACGCTCGCTACCTCACTCGCCTAGCAAACTCTCTAGCGAAGGAAGGCAGTGGCTACTGGAAGTGTTCGCTACCAAGCTCGCCTAGTGAAGCATTAGCGACCATTCACTACTGGCTCGCTAGCATCTCGCCTAGCGAACCACTCGCTAGCTGTTCGCTTAGCGAGTTCTGCGATCTCTCAAAACCCTCACTGTCCATAAATGTCACCTTAATCAATTCCAAGCCTATCATTCTTCATCTATCTTCTATCCTAATATTACTACAACTATTATACACTACTCTAATCATTTACCCCTTAAATTTTCTCTCTAGAACCAATATTCATGTTCATCACCAATACCGCAAAAGTTACACAGAATCTCACCAAAATTATAACAATATATGCACGAAATTCATCATGACAGCAACAATCATAAACATATCAATATACCAATCGTGTTCATCAAATCCCTACGGGGTTAAGGAATCCCCTCTACCAAATTCATGTAAACATACCAATCCTAACCCGTTTCTCCCCCCTTACCTCGATTAATTGATCCGATTGTTGAAGAATCCCGAAGAATTGGCAGCTCTAGCCTTGCTTCTCTCCTTCCTTGTTCTTCCTCCTAAATCTTTTCTCTAAACTGGTTTATCGTGTCTGTTCCTCTTTTTCCCAAAAACCTCTCTAATACTCCTTACTCCCTATTTATTTACTTATTCTAATAATAATAATAATAATAATAATAATAATAATAATGATAATAATAATAATAATACTAATAATAATAATAATAATAATAATAATAATAATAATAATAATATTACTATTAATTATTAAATTATCACCACTATTAATTATAGTATATTAATATCAAACTCTATAGTTTATTAAATAATCCCCATAATTTAAGGGTACCCACCAACGCACTTAGACACACCCCTACACAAGGATACACCGAATAAATAAAATAACACTAAAAATACTAAATAATTAAAATGGGTGTTACAACTCTCCCCCACTTTAATTATTTTCGTCCTCGAAAATTACCTGATGGAAAGAATTCCGGATACGCTTCCCGCATCCTGCTTTCCAATTCCCAGGTCACACTGACTCCTGCAGCACTTCCCCAAGCCAATTTCATCAAGGATATCTCCTTCCCTCAGAGTTGTTTCACCTTACGATCTTCGACCCTCAACGGCATCGTCTCAACAGTAAGATTCTCCCGGACTTGAACTTCATCTCTCTGAATCGCATGAGATGGGTCCGAGACATACTTTCAAAGTTACGACACATGAAACATGTCATGCAAATTCGAAAGTTCAGGCGGTAACGCCACTCTATAAGCTACAACACCAATTCTCTGCAAAATCTGATATGGTCCAATAAACTTAGGATCCAACTTCTTGGACTTCAACGCACGACCCACACCGGCCACTAGGTTAACTCTTAGGAACACGTGATCACCTTGACTGAATTCCAGTTCTTTCCTCCGGTTATCATGATAACTTTTCTGCCTACTCTGAGACGCTTTCATTTTCTCACGAATCATCTGAATTTTCTCAGTAGTCTGCTGCACAATGTCTGGTCCCAAGACCACATTCTCACCCATCTCGTACCAACACAGAGGAGTTCCGCACCTTCTACCATATAAAGCCTCAAACAGTGCCATTCCGATATTAGAATGGTAATTGTTGTTGTACGTGAACTCGATCAAAAGTAAATGAGTATCCCACACACCACCCTTTTCCAACACACAAGCCCTCAGCAAATCCTCCAGCGACTGAATAGTCCTCTCTGACTGACCATCAGTTTGCGGATGGTAAGCTGAACTCAACTTCAACTTAGTACCCAAAGCTTCCTGTAAACTCCTCCAAAATTCTAAAGTAAACCTCAGATCTCTATCCGACACAATACTCGACGAAACACCATGTAGCTTCACCATTACCCGAATATAAATCTCTGTCAGCTTCACCAACAAAAAACTGATCCACAATTACACAAATGGCATCAAATCCTCTCGTTGTGTTCGGAAAACCCGTAGCAAAATCCATAGTTATACAATCCCATTTCCAAACCGAAACTTCCAACGGTTGCATCAATCCAGGGGGTCTATGATGTACCACCTTCGATTTCTGACATGTCAAACAGGCGTAAAAAAAATTGAGCTATGTCTCTTTTCATATTGGACCACAAAAATAATTTCCTTAAATCGTGGTACATCTTTGTAGCTCCCGGATGGATACTCAGACTACTACGATGTCCTTCGCTCAGAATCGACTTCTTCAGTTCATCATTATCTGGCACACAAATCCTGCCTCTGAATCTCAACACACCTACACTATCCAACTTAAAATCACTATCGGAGTCACTTCCTACTCCAGGCATCAAATCAACTAACTTCACATCTAGCTTTTGGCTTTCTCTAATCATATCCAAGAAATCATTGTTCACCTGCAACCTGCCCAACATCACGCTATCTGTCGTAGTCTCACAAACCATGCTCAAATCTATGAACTGCCCAATTAGTTCCATTTCTTTCACCATCATAGCCGACATATGAATTGTTTTTCTGCTCAAAGCATCTGCCACTACATTTGCCTTTCCTGGATGGTAACTTAAGCTGAAATCATAATCCTTCAAGAATTCTAACCATCTTCTCTGTCTCATATTTAGCTCTTTCTGATCCAACAGATATTTCAGGCTCTTATGGTCACTGAACACTTCAAATCTCGAACCATACAAATAGTGCCTCCAGATTTTTAACATGAAAACTACCGCAGCTAATTCAAGATCATGAGTAGGGTAATTCCTTTCATACACCCTCAGTTGCCGCGAAGCATACGCCACCACCTTACCATTCTGCATAAGAACTCCGCCTAATCCCATCTTAGACGCATCACAGTACACCACAAAAGGTTCACTCGGAGTTTATAACACTAACACTGGTGCCGTAGTCAATTTCTTTTTCAGTTCCTCAAAGCTTTCTTCACAAGCAGCATCCTATACAAAAACTTGATCCTTTCTCGTCAACTGAGTCAATGGCAACGCCAAATTAGAAAATCCCTCAATAAACCGTCGATAATATCCTGCCAAACCCAAAAAGCTTCTAATTTCCGTTGCTGTCTTCGGCAGTTCCCACTGCAACACTGCACTCACTTTCGATGGGTCCACCGATATACCATCACCGGATATTACATGCCCCAAGAAACTCACTGTCTTCATCCAGAATTCACACTTTGGTAGTTTAGCAAACAACTTATTATCTTTCAGCACCTGCAAAGCAATCCTCAAATGTCCTGCATGCTCTTTATCAGACTTAGAATAAATCAGTATATCCTCGATGAACACAACAATAAACTGATCCAAATAAGAATGGAAGATTCGGTTCATATACTCCATAAACACCCCCGACGCATTAGACACTCCAAAAGGCATTACAGCATATTCTTAATGTCCATATCAAGTTCTAAATGCCGTTTTCTGAATGTCACCTTCTTTCACTCTGATCTGATGGTAACCCGACCTTAAGTCAATTTTACTGAACACACGAGCTCCCACCAACAGATCCATCAAATCATCAATCCTTGGAAGAGGATATTTATTTTTAATGGTCACTTTATTCAACTGACAGTAATCGATGCACAGATGTATACTACCATCCTTCTTCTTTACCAATAGCACTAGAACTCCCCACGACGACACACTCGGTCTGATAAACTTTCTATCCAACAACTCTCCAATCTGAGATTTCAATTCAGCCAATTCCACTGTCGACATCCTGTACGGCGCCATAGATACATGCCTTGTACCAGAAACAAGATCAATGCTAAATTCAACTTTTCTCGTCGGAGGTAATTCTGTAATATCATCAGGAAACACTTCGAGAAATTCATTCACCACTGCCAACTCTTTCGTTGACGCTTTGCTGTCAACAGTTAATGATGCAAATAAAGCAAACATTTTAGCTTCGTCCTCCAACAAGGTACTCCATTCCTTATTAGATAAGGAATTCGCCGACGTTTCTTCTTCTGGAATAAGGAACAACAACACCTTCCGAAAACAATCGATGTAGACTCGGTTGAACTCCAACCAGTTCATACCCAGAATAACATCCAAACCGCCAAGTGGTAGACAAATCAGATCCACTCCAAAGTCTCTACCGAAAATAGTCAGTGGATACTTCACACACACCAAAGAAGTAGTCACTGAACCAATAGAGGGTGTTTCAATAGTCATTCATCGCTCAAGAGTAGATGACACCAATCCTAATCTCTTCACACAATCAACAAAAATGAACGAGTGGGTTGCAGCATCATTCCTTCCTGCCATACTGCTCAACAATAACAACACCAGGTTAAAAGGTACACAATCTCTATCCTACGGACAGACTCAACTACTACACTAGCTGGACGGACCGACCTGCTCTGATACCAATTGTAACACCCCTCTTCCCGGAATTAAAATAAAATACGATTATTTCAAGTAAGCATAAGAGTTTCTCCTCTAAAGCGGGATATCACATCAAATAATTCAACATAACTCTTCATTAGATGTTTTTCAAAATAAAGCAGCATAAATAATCATCAATTCAACATTCTCAGCCATCCGCCAATTACATAAAATCATTCCTTAATAAGGTTCACCAAAATATGATACGTCACAGGAATAAAACAAATCCAACATAAAACAGATAAACACCTAAGTCACGTGCTACGTATCAGAGCATCCTAAGACTCGACTCGTACACCACTATCCAAGCTAGCTATGTACCTAGATTATCTGTACTTCTGAAGAAGCACAGACCACAACGATAAAGAAGGGGTGAGAAAACATGATCAAAATTATCGGTAATAAGATACATGAATAAAAAGGTAGCAATTATACAAAATATCACCCAACACGCATCAACCACGACCTACTGTCCAACATCAACACAACATACAATAATGAAAATATGTAACTCAACACCATGCATGCAGTACCGACTCATTGGTTCATTCAATCGAACCCCAGATAGATCACATACACTCCTCCTTGGCAATGACCTATCCCACCGTTCTCCACAAGGGAGTATAGATGAATCACATACTCTCCTCCTGAGCAATGATTCATCCCACCAAAACACCATGTATGCACAACACCAAATGCACAACAAATAAACCCAAGCACACTAAGTGCACACGATCCTCCTGATCACATCACCATGCATCATATATATATATATATATATATATATATATATATATATATATATATATATATATATATATATATATATATATATATATATATATATATATATATATATATATATATATATATATATATATATATATATATATATATATATATATATATATATATATATATATATATATATATATATATATTACACACCAATCAATTATGTTAATTAAATTAAATATTAGGGAAATTCACATTCTAACACCAAGTATACACTCTTCACCATTCAACACCATTCCTATACCCATCATGACCAAAAGGGGTCCTACGGAACGAGATAACAAATCAAAACAGTACAAAATCACAATTCTGCTGTCATGCTTGCTGGCTCACTCGCCTAGCGAAGCCTCAGCGAACGCTCGCTACCTCACTCGCCTAGCAAACTCTCTAGCGAAGGAAGGAAGTGGCTACTGGAAGTGTTTGCTACCCAACTCGCCTAGCGAAGCCTTTGCGACCTTTCGCTACTGGCTCGCTAGCAGCTCGCCTAGCGAACCACTCACTAGCTGCTCACTTAGCGAGTTCTGCAATCTCTCAAAACCCTCACTGTCCAAAAATGTCACCTTAATCAATTCCAAGCCTATCATTCTTCATCTATCTTCTATCCTAATATTACTACAACTATTATACACTACTCTAATAATTTGCTCCTTAAATTTTCTCTCCAGAACCAATATTCATGTTCATCACCAATACCGCAAAAGTTACACAGATTCTCACCAAAATTACAATAATATATGCACGAAATTCATCATGACAGCAACAATCATAAACATATCAATATACCAATCGTGTTCATCAAATCCCTACGGGGTTAAGGAATCCCCTCTACCAAATTCATGTAAACATACCAATCCTAACCCGTTTCTCCCCCTTACCTCGATTAATTGATCCGATTGTTGAAGAATCCCAAAGAATTGGCAGCCCTAGCCTTACTTCTCTCCTTCCTTGTTCTTCCTCCTAAATCATTTCTCTAAACTGGTTTATCGTGTCTGTTCGTCTTTTTCCCAAAAACCTCTCTAATACTCCTTACTCCCTATTTATTTACTTATTCCAATAATAATAATAATAATAATAATAATGATGATAATAATAATAATAATAATAATATTACTATTAATTATTAAATTATCACCACTATTAATTATATTATATTAATATCAAACTCTATAGTTTATTAAATAGTCGCCATAACTTAAGGATATCCACTAACGCGCACTTAGACACACCCCTACACAAGGATACACTAAATAAATAAAATAACACTAAAAAAACTAAATAATTAAAATGGGTGTTACACTGCAGGTGTGCATTTCCTCTCGATTCTAGTGATCTTATTTCTCTGACATGGAGCCCAGCCTGAGGAAGTCAGTGGCCTACAAGTTCCCAACACCTGATATTAGAGCTTTGCTGAGTTTGATTTCTGTGGCTGACATGAAGGTGATGGAAGACTTCAAGGAATCTTATGGGAAGCTTATGAGTGTTATCTGCAAGCCTTCTGTGTATGAGTTGAATGGTCTTCATACCCTGTTGCAGTTCTATGACCCACAACTAAGGTGCTTTACTTTTCAGAGTTATGTTTTGGCGCCTACATTAGAGGAGTTCTTTGTGTTGTTGGGAGTGCCTATTCTTGATCAGATGTCATTATATCACACTGACGCTAAGCCTGATCTGGCAAAGCTTGCTGCTGCTTTGCATCTGGATGTTTATGAGTTGAAGGGGAAGTTAGCCAGGAGAAATGGAATGTCTGGATTTCCATTACCTTTTCTAATTGCTAGAGCTCGACACTTTGCGAAGGAAGGTTGTTGGGTGGTGTTTAGTGCTATCTTAGCGCTGTGTATCTATGGTATTATGTTGTTTCCTAACATTCCGGATTTTGTAGATTTGGATGCGTTCCATATATTTGCTTCAGGGAATCATATACCTACGCTTCTAGGCGATGTTTATCATTCTGTGCACTACAAGAATGAGAAGCGGAGGGGGAAGAACGTATCTTGCTGCGTGCCTTTGTTCTATATGTGGTTTGTGAGCCATCTTCCAAGACGAGTCCATTTGTTGCTACTGTAGGTACTTCAGAATGGTCGGAGAGATTAATGGGATTGTCTGCTGAGAATGTTATCTGGTTTGATAGAGATATGCTTGGTACTGAGATGATTTACAGTTGCAGAGGATTTCCTAACGTCCCGTTGGTCGGAAGGAAATGATGCATTAACTGTAACCCATCCCTTACAGTCAGACAGTTTGGGTACGCCTTGGGAGGACCTCCTAAGGAAGAGGAGATATAGGAATCTTTATATCTCACTGGATTGTTGGAGGGTGATACCTTAGCTAGAGTTGAGCGTGCTTGGAGTGCAGTCCACAGGAAAGGGAAAGTTTCTCTGGGGAAGAGTAACAGTCAAGCTTACGACCCTTATTTGACTTGGATCCAAGATAGAGCAGGGAGGTTGTTGATGCCTTTCCCATCTGTTGAGCCTCTGTATCCTCTTATGATTGAGGAACCCACCACTATTGACATCCAGAGGTACAACCAGTTGTGGTTTGAGAAAGAAGAGCTAAGAAAGGCCAATGAAGAGTTGGAGAAGGAGATCATTCAGCTCTGGAGTGAAAAGATTGAGGTTGTTTACTCTTCTAAGAGGCAGACTGAGTTGGTAAACAGACTAGGTATGGATTTGACCAAGCAAACTAGTGCTCGGGAGCGTTTGGGTTTGGATCTGAAGGCTGTCAGTGACGTTCTTGCTTCGAAGAAGAGGGACTTGGATAGAGCCTACCTAGAGATTTCCAGGTTTAACACTCAGTGGAATGCTACCCTTACCAACAACAAGGAGCGTGAGGATGGGCTGACACAGCATATTGCCAGACTGAAGGTTCAGCTTAGGGCCAAAGATGAGAGGATTGCAGATGAAGCTTCACTCAGACATGATAGTGATTGTAGATTGAACGAAGCTCTTACAACCTTGGAGGATTACAAGTTGAGAGTTGATTCGAAGAGGTACAAGCTAGAGGAGGTCTTTGGTGAGGGAGCCTGGGAAGACTATGCAGAGGGTCTATAGCGCACTATTAGCCAGCGAGAGTTACTCATCCAGGGGTTGCTTGTCAGGCCAGACCATCATGAGACACAGGAGATGTTAGAGGATTTTCGTGCTCGTTGTCGCACCTGATGCTTTTCACTCTCTTTGTAGCCTTGTAGCTTGTTGTTTTTTCTATGTATTGACCATCACCAGACCTGTTGGTTGAGGTCCCTCTTGTTGATTTTTGTACTCAGTGTTATACTTGTATGCTACCTGTTGGCTTTTCATGTTATGTATGAGGTTTTCGCTCTGTGTTTGGCTGTTGGTTTCCTATTGTCTTGTTGTTCTTCCGGAACTAGAATCGAGAGGAAACGTCCCTAATGCATATGTACATGTCTGCATTTTGCATTGAGCATTTTTGCATCGCAGGTGCAGCGGAACCATTTTTCTTACCCCTGTTGGTTTGGTTAGTTTGTTTCAGGATTCCCAATCAGACAACTCACCGCTACGCCACAAGAGGGAATCAACGCAGAGTAATGGAACAGATGCAAGTGGAAATGCAGGAGCTCAGGGACAGGCTCAATCAATTCATGGACATGATGCAGGGAGTTGCAAATGGCCAAGAACAACTTTGTACTTTGGTGCAGCCACTGATTGCTCGGGTTGACAACAACGTTGTTCTTCATGGTAGGAATACTGCTAACCCTCCTCACACTGAGAGTCCTCGTGCTAATAATTCTATGCCTAATTTGGTTATCCCTAATGCTGGAGGAAATGGGAATGTAACTGGAGGCAATGGGAATGTAGGTGCTGGTATTGGTAATGTTCATGGTCCTGAGGCTACCTGTGCTATACATGGTAACGTGAATCAGCATTGGAATGAAGACAGACAAGAGGATGTATTCTCAATGAGGGTTATCGAGGCTGAATTGCCTCCAGAGGCTGATAAAAGGTTCAAGATGCTGGAGGACAAAATGAAGAGCTATGAAAATCTGAATTCCATGGGCTTGGACATGGCAAACCTGGGACTGATCCCGGATCTGAAAGTACCGCTGAAGTTCAAAGTCTCGAACTTTGACAAGTATAAAGGAACTACCTGCCCGATGGTCCACCTTCGATCTTATTACTGTAAGATGTTTGCTTACTCGGATGATGAAAAGCTACTCGTGCATTTCTTTCAGGACAACTTGTCTGGTCCTTCATTGGAATGGTATATGAGTTTGGAACTGGTGAATATCCGTAGTTGGAGGGACTTAGCTGAAGCCTTCGTGAAGCACTATCAGTATAATAGTGACCTTGCTCCTAACAGGGTCCAGCTTCAAAATCCTTCTCAGAAGACCAGTGAATGCTTCAAAGAATACGCCCAGAGGTGGCGCAAACTTGCAGCGAGAGTGCAGCCTCCTATGATGGAGTGGGAACTGATTGATATGTTTGTGGCTATGTTGCCAGGGGTCTATTATAAAAAAATTATCAGAAACATGTCTGGGAGTTTCTCCGATCTGATCATCACTGGGGAGAGGGTGGAAAATGGTATCAAGCTGGGTAAGATCCAAGCTGGTGAGAATTCCTTATCTGGAGGTGGAGGTAGAAAAGTGTTTGGAAATAAGAAATGTGAAGGTGAAACCAATGCTGTATCCAGTTCTCGTGGGAGAGGCAGAAATCAGAATCAGTATCGTCAGCAGCAGGCTCAGGTTGCTAGTATCACAATTCCTGCAGTATCGCAACAACAACAACACCAGCGACCACAGCAGCATCAGAATTAGCAGAACTATGATCCTATGAGGTTCCAGTATCGGGGTCGGGCAGTGAATAGACAATTCGACGCGCCTATGATGCCGTATTCCCAATTACTTCAGACTTTGTTACAGCTGCAGTTAATTCAAAAGAGAACTCTGGCTCCCTTGACAGGACGACCACCACCCGGACACGACGCTAATGCTCGCTGCGAGTTTCACTCTGGTGCATCGGGGCACAATATTGATAACTGCAATGCATTTAAGCATAAAGTCCAAGACTTGGTGGATAGTAAAGCGATAAACTTTTCTCATGACGCTCCCAATGTCGTGCAGAACCCCATGCCGAACCATGGGCCAGCAGGTGTAAGCAGTGTTTTAAAAACTGGACCGGTCATCGAACCGGTGAGGGTATTGGGTCACTGGTTTATCGGTCGAACCACTGGGTCACTGGTCGAACCGCATGACTAAATCGGATTAAACCGGATAACTCGGTTGAATAGACCTGTCATTATATAGATATAAAACCGGCCGAACCGGATGATTCAGTTTCTAAAAAAATATAACCAGTACTTAAATTTTTTGAAAATATCATATCATAAATTCATAAGTCCATAATTTAAATTCAAATTTTAAACAAATGTATCACACATAACAAAATAATACAAAATTACAAAATCTAATTGCAACATAATATAATTGAATAATTTATAACAAAATAACTCTAATGTCTACTTAAGTTTAGTTTCAAGGAGGTAAAATTATTTCAAAAAATTCAAAACAATTTTTTATTATTTAATTTTTATAACTTTTGCATTTAAATTTTAATTAAAAAATAAAAAATGCATTAGAACCGGTCCAACCCTAAACTCAGTTTTTTCCGGTCCAACCCGGTTTTTCTCGGTTTTCACCAGTTCGATGACAAAGACGATCGAACTAATAAACCAGGTCGGTTACTAGGCCGGTTCTCGATCCGATTTTTAAAACACTGGGTGTAAGTGCTATCATTGAAGACAAGGGTTTAGATCTGATAACCAATCTCAATGAGTTGAAGACACCTTTAAGCTTTGTGAAAGACAAATTGCTGAAGAGAGGGATAATCACGGGCTATAATGAGAGTTGTGCTGAATGTTTGAGTCATCCCGAGGGATGTGATAATCTGAAGAGCTGCATTCAGAGGATAATGGATGATGGAATGTTGCAATTTGACAGGGTTGCTAAGAAAAAGACCGATGAAGTAGTAGCTGAAGAGAGGGATGAGGTTTCGACAATCTCTATTCCATATAAGACCATTACTATTTCAGCGCCTCTGAGGCCGCCTACAATCATCATCACCAAAGCTGGTCCTGTGCCGTATGAGAGTACAAAAGAGATTTCATGGAACTACGGAGCTGAGGTGTACTGCAACGGGAAAAAACAGGAGCTGAAGAGCTTGCCGGTAAGTTCAGTGGACAATCTAGTTAGTGCTGGGGGAATTACTCGAAGCGGAAGAGTATTCTCGTCACCTGAAGTGGTCACTGGTAAAGCGGACAAAGGAAAAGGAAAAGCAGTTGCTGAAGAAACTTCTCAGTCTGGGGAGAAGGAATCTTTGTCGAAGGATGTAGAGGAGTTCATGAGGCTGATAAGGAAAAGTGACTACAAGATCGTAGATCACTTGCAACAGACTCCTTCCAAAATCTCAATCCTGTCGTTACTATTATGTTCGGAATCGCACCAGAATGCTTTGTTAAGGATCTTGAACACCGCCTATGTACCTCAGAAGATATCGATGAATCAACTCGAAGGAGTTGTACCACACGTGAACGCAGGTAATGGGTTAGGTTTCACGGACTTGGATCTGACTCCTAAGGGGAGGAACCATAACTGTGCGCTGCACATATCTATTGAATGTCGTGGAGTTGTTCTGTCTCATGTTTTGGTTGAAACGGGGTCATCTTTAAATGTGTTGCCGAAGAATGCGTTAATGAAGCTGGATACCCGTGGTATCATTTGTACGCCAAGTGATATGGTAGTGAGGGCTTTTGACGAAACTCAGAGATCTGTATTCGGAGAATTGACGCTGCCAATTCAAGTTGGTCCCGAAGTGTTCGACGTTGTATTCTACATTATGGACATTCAGCCTGCCTACAGCTGTTTGTTGGGCCGTCCCTGGATTCACTCAGCTGGAGCTGTCACATCCATGCTACACTAGAAGTTAAAATATATGGTGGGTGGCAGTGTTGCCACAGTCTGTGGAGAGGAGGATATAATGATCAGTTATTTATCTTCTTTCAAGTACGTCGAGGTGAATGGAGAAATTCATGAGACTTTATGTCAAGCCTTTGAGACGGTACATGTTAAAAACAAAGCACCAATCATGAGCAGAGCGCCCGAAGTGGCCATGTCGTCCTTCAAAGAAGCCCAGGCTGTGGTGAATGTCGGGCATCTCAAGGTTGGGGTAAAGTGCTGGATCTACCCAATAAGCAGGACAAATTTGGTTTGGGGTACAACTCATCATCTTCTTCCTCCCAGAGCGCGTCGCGCTACAAAGGACATGTCCGGTTTACTAGTGGGGGTGTTATCTTCGAGCAGATTAACACGTTCCAGATAGCGAAGAAGGGGACATCGACTAGCCTCAACAACTGGTCTATCGAGGAAGTCATTCAAGTGACAACCGAAGAGTAATAATTTGTTTTTCTGATTATTGTATAACCCTATGTTCTACCCGGAACATAGCGGTATTTTGCTTCAGGGCCTGCTTGTTTATCCTTGAATATTGCTTTATTAATAAATCAAAGGGCGTTTTTTGCATTCAAATTTTGCGATCCTTGTCTTTCTTATTTTGTTTTTTAACAATAAAATGGCAATGTGATTTGTGCTTGTTTTGCATATCATTTGAAGCATTTAATTATCATCATTGCAGGATTCACGATGCAGATGACACCGATCTAGAACCTTATATGACTCGCTTTGACTTTGATCATCCGATATTTCAAGCTGAAAAAGAGATTGATAAGGATGAAGACTTTCCAAAAGAGCTAGCCAGACTCTTGAAACAGGAAGAGAAGATCATTATGCCTCATCAAGAAGAGATTGAGGTTATTAATCTGTGTTCTGAAGAAGTCGTAAGGAACATCCGGATAGGGGCTGCATTGCAAACTGATATCAAGCAAAGATTGGTTTAAATGCTCCGCGAGTATAGTGATATCTTTGCTTGGTCATACGAAGACACGCTCGGGCTTGACACAAACATTGTGATCGCTTTCCCTTGCATGAAGAGTGTCCGCCAGTCAAGCAGAAGCTAAGGCAAACTAGACCAGACATGGCTGTGAAAATCAAAGAGGAAGTCCAAAAGCAGTTGGACGCAGAATTTTTAGCCGTGACAACTTACCCTCTGTGGGTCGCCAACATCCTACTTGTACCAAAGAAGGACGATAAGGTACGAATGTGTGTTGATTACAGAGATTTGAATAAGGCGAGCCCTAAGGATGATTTCCCGCTCCCTCATATTGACGTTTTGGTTAATAATACTGCTCAGCATTCCGTGTTTTCCTTCATGGACGATTTTTCGGGCTATAATCAAATTAAGATGGCACCGAAGGATATGGAGAAAACGACGTTTATCACGCGTGGGGGACTTTATGTTACAAGGTAATGCCTTTTGGATTGAAAAACACACGGGCAACCTATCAGCGGGCTATGGTGACTCTCTTTCATGATATGATTCATCATGAGATTGAAGTATATATTAATGATATGATTGCGAAGTCCCAAATGGAGGAAGAGCATCTGGTCAATTTATTGAAGCTGTTTGAAAGGCTCAGGAAATTCAGGTTGAGGTTGAATCCCAATAAGTGTACCTTCGGGGTAAGATCAGGAAAGCTGCTGGGGTTTATTGTCAGTGAAAAAGGAATCGAGGTCGATCCTGCAAAGATAAAAGCTATTCAAGATATGCCAGCGCCGAAAACGGAAAAAGAGGTTCGTGATTTCTTGGGGAGATTGAACTACATTGCTCGGTTTATATCTCATCTCACAGCCATGTGTGAACTAATGTTCAAATTGCTAAAGAAAGATCAGGGGGGTTGTCTGGAATGAGAATTGTCAAAATACATTTGATAAGATAAAAGAATATTTGCAGGAACCTCCGATACTGATACCTCCAGTAGCTGGAAGACCACTGTTAATGTATTTAACGGTTCTTGAGAACAGTATGGGTTTTGTTCTCGGTTAACATGACGAGACAAGTAGAAAAGAGCATGCGATATACTATCTGAGTAAAAAGTTCACAGATTGTGAGTCCCGTTACTCAATGCTTGAGAAAACATGTTGCGCACTCGCTTGGGCTGCCAAACGTTTAAAATAGTATATGCTGAATCATACAACCATGCTGATTTCGAAGATGGATCCTATTAAATATATCTTTGAAAAACAAGCACTTTCAGGGAGAATTGCCAGATGGCAGATGGTACTGACAGAGTACAACATCCAATATGTTTCTCAGAAAGCTATCAAAGGAAGTGTTCTGTCAGAGTACCTCGCTGAACAGCCGATTGACGATTATCAACCGATGAAATTTGAATTTACTGATGAAGACATCATGTTCATAAAGATGAAAGACTGCGATGAGCCATTACCCGATGAAGGTATGGAGAAGGGTTCTCAATGGCAGATGATATTTGATGGTGCTATTAACTCATATGGTAGCGGAATTAGGGCAATCATTACGACTCCTCATGGTTCTCATATCCCCTTCACTACCAGGTTAACATTTCCCTGTACCAACAATGAATCTGAATACAAAGCGTGCATCATGGTTTTGGAGGAAGCCATTGATCTGAGGATCAAGAATTTGGATGTATATGGCGATTTAGCGCTAGTTGTTAACCAGATCAAAGGAGAATGGGAAACCCGCCAGCCTAATCTGATTCCTTACATGAACTATGCAAGGAGGCTGTTACCTTTCTTTGATAAGGTAGAGTTTCACCATATGGCGAGAGCGGAGAATCAAATGGCCGATGCTTTGGCAATGCTTTCCTCGATGTATAAGGTGAATTATTGGAATGATGCTCCAAGAATAGTCATCTCGTGCCTTAATAGGTCGGCATTCGTATTCTCCATTGAGGAAGCTACTGATGGCAAGCCGTGGTATTATGACATTCAGAGTTTTCTCTAAAGCCAAGAATATCCGCCAGGGGCGTCGGCCCGGGATAAGAAGACTCTAAGGAGATTGGCTGGGAACTTCTACTTAAACCAAGATGGTGTGCTTTATAGGAGAAACTATGATTTGGTGTTATTAAGATGCGTGGACGAGAAAGAAGCTAGCTTGCTTATGGAAGAGGTCCACGAGGGCACATTTGGTACACATGCCGGCGGGCATGCCATGTCTCGGAAGTTGTTACGAGCAGGGTATTATTGGTTAACTATGGAGTCAGATTGTTTCAAATTCGCGAAGAAATGCCATAAATGCCAGATTTATGCAGACAAAATTCATGTGCCGCCGTGCCCGTTAAATGTTATGACGTCCCCGTGGCCTTTCTCCATGTGGGGCATTGACATGATTGGCAAGATTGAGCCAACCGCATCTAACAGACATCGTTTCATCTTGGTTGCCATTGATTACTTCATGAAATGGGTCGAAGCAGCTTTGTATGCTAATGTCACTAAGCAAGTGGTAGCCCGATTCATAAAGAAGGACATCATTTGTCGTTATGGAGTGCCTGAGAGAATCATTATTGATAATGGTTCGAACTTGAAGAACAAGATGATGAAGGAACTATGCCAGAGTTTCGAAATCGAGCATCATAACTCATCTCTCTATCGTCCGAAGATGAACGGCGTTGTGGAAGCGACCAATAAGATAGTGCAGAAGATGGTTGTAACCTACAAGGATTGGCATGAGATGTTGCCCTTTGCTTTACACAGATATCGTACTACGATACACACTTCAACTGGGGAAACTCCTTTCTCGCTGGTGTATGGTATGGAAGTTGTCCTACCATTAGAAGTCGAGATTCCTTCTTTAAGAGTTCTGGTCGACGTCAAGCTCGATGAGGCAGAATGGGTAAAGAACAGATTGAATTAGCTTATCTTGATGGATGATAAAAGGTTAGCGTCTATTTCATACGGTCGGTTGTATTAGAATCGGATGAAGAAAGCTTCCGACAAGAAGGTGTGTCCTCGAAGCTTTCAGACGGGAAATCTTGTGCTGAAAAAGATTTTCCCTCCACAAACAGATCACAGGGGCAAATGGACTCCTAACTATGAAGGTCCATATGTCATGCGAAAGGTCTTCTCAAGAGGAGCCTTGTTGTTATCAACCATGGATGGTGAAGATTTCACATCCTCTGTGAATGCAGACGCAATTAAAAAATACTTTGCTTAAAGAGACCCGCTGGAAAGAAAAAAGAATATCCAGGCAAAAATGGGGCATCCTGGCGAACCATAAAAAGAATGGGTTCGGGAAAAAATTAGGGATAAAAATGAAAAGATGTACACCCGCAAAGTTGAAAACCTGAAAAGGCGACTTTGGCAAAAATGGGTATCCCGGTGAATTGAAAACCCGCAAGGGCGATTCAGGCAAAAGTTAGGGATTTGAAAAGTAAATGACTGTCGTCTGCGTGTTGTACTTCAGAGATTAGTGGATTAAGGGAGAACTTGAGGGCCGTTTATTCGAATAAATCTCTTCCGAGGATGAAGCATTGGAGAAGCATCGAAGTCATGCGAGTCATAGAGGGATTAGCTCATGGTGGTTGTATGTACTACATTGCCGACATTTTGTATATTTCTGTGCATTATCTGTATATTTTTGCGCAGCTTCCTCTTTTCAGGGGTTGCATATGTTGTAAAACTCTGCCCATTTACATGCCTTTTGTCAATAAAATATATATTATTCAATACTTTGTTTGTTTTGTTTTAACTTTTACTATTTTGTTTGCGAAAAACGCCCGATGTTTTGAAAAACTGCGCATTCATAAACTTGCAGGCTTTGGCCGATAATTGTTAAAACCTTGACTTATTTGAATAATGTCACGGATGATAATCGAGATAGTTCCTTTTGTGCAGGATATCTTGTCTGTTTGTTCGTTTTTGCAGGGTCGTTACCCTTAGGGCATGCTAGTTTTGATGTATCCCCGGCCAAATCATCATATCCCCAGTTGAGTCGTCACAGAAGAGGTTCTAGTTGAAAATCATTTCTCCCCAGCAAGTGGAGTTTGTATAGCTCTATCCCCAGTGGAGTATGTACGTTTATCCCCAGTAGTTGGTCAGTACACATTCATCTTCAGCAGATTGCAGGTATGCACTTGCTCCCCAGCGAGTCAAGATTGGATTTGTTTCCACCAGGAAGGTGTGGAACTTTTCCCAGCAGCAGAGGATGAATAGGTGACTTTGTATCTCCTCAGAGTCTAGATTGCTGGCTTATCCCCAAGCAGAGGTCGAAGTTGTTTCCCTCATTGGACAATCTCCAACAGAGTTGCCTTTTCTCCAGGTTGTTATACTTTGGTAAGTTGTTCAGGGCTGATTCTCCTTGCAGAGTGTGATTGATCGCAGAGGTTGATGATTATCCCTTGTAGAGCCGTTGATTTCCCCAGCAGGCTGGATTTGTTTTCAGAGTTTGATCGTCTTTCCTCAGCCAGTGGTTTATTCCCCAAGAGAGTCGTGCCTTGGAAGGCCATTCATGGCATTTTCCTCAGCAGGAGTTGATCTGATTGTTGGCAGTATAGAGTTGTTGTTTAGCAGGATGTTCTATCTCTCCATCAGGGTTGTTGTCACCCAGGAAAGTTTTCCAGGAAGCCATCCAAGGCTTGTTTTCCCCAGCTTGGGTCTGTTTGTACTAGGCGCGCCTAGTCATTCTCCAGCAGGGTTGTTTCTCTTTTCAGCATTTATTTTGCTGACTCGGTTCCGTTGCACTTTGCATTATGTGCATAGCATCCTCCCAAATGCGTAGCATTTCCACTCCATGTGTAACATTATGCCATTTTCAAACATAAGCTAGGTGGTTACCTCTTTGCTTTCAGGTGTATCTCTGATGGATGATTGTTATCCTCGCCCGTGTGGTATTCAGACCCGGCGAACTTTGTGGATTTATTTTGGTGCGTGGTATTCAGACCCCGTTCATGTTACTCCCCAGCAGCTTCACCGGACTTCGGTTGGTGGTGTTGTCCTTAGCCCATATGGTATCCAAACCATGGCAAATGATGGCTGTTATTTCCCCAGTATGATGTCCAAACCATGGCAAATGTTGATATTTCTTATAATTCCCCGCAGTGTTCAGACTGTGGTACTTTATGATATTGGTTCCCTAGCCATATAGGTATCAAGACCTCGGCAGAATATTTTTTATAGATGTGTTCATCCTATCATTTACTCCCCATCAGAGTTACTTGGTTAAGTTTCTCTCTTCCCTAGCGGAGTATTCTTGTGATTTATCAAGACGTCATCAACTTTGGTTGATCCGGCCTAAGGGTTCGATGCTCGCTTTTATTTAGTGAATTCCTGCTGGTTAGCAGAAGATCAATCGTTATTGATCTGACCTTCGGGTTTGATGTCTGTTATGTTCTAACAGATGCCTGACGGTGATGTCGGATGCTTTTATCAATCGTTATTGAGCCGGCCTTTGGGTTCGATGCCTGTTATGTTCTAACAGATGCCTGGCGGTGATGTCAGAAGTTCTTATCAATCGTTATTGATTCGGCCTTCGGGTTCTATGCTCGCTTTTATTTAGTGAATTCCTGCTGGTTAGAAGAAGATCAATCATTATTGATCCGGCCTTCAGGTTCGATGCCTGTTTTTACTTAACAGATGTCTAGCAGCGATGTCAGAAGTTCTTATCAATCGTTATTGATCCGGCCTTCGAGTTCGATGCCTGTTTGTTTAACAGATGCCTGGCGGCGATGTCAGATGTTCCTTATCAATTATTATTGATCCGGCCTTAGGGTTCGATGCTTATTTTGTTATAAACAGATGTTTGGCGGTGATGTCAGATGCTTTTCTCAGCTTCATGTTGAGCCGGCCTTCGGGTTTGATGCCTGTGGCGTTACATAGATGACTGATGTTGACATCAGATAATATTTCTGACTTAGTGTCGTTGCCTGCGTGTTAACAGAGGGCTCTTCTGACTGTGTGTCAATATTTTGATTGGTAATCAGTCAGCTTGCCGTTGCAACTACCAGTTCAGTTATTTTCGAAGATTTCTATTCCCCAATCAGAGTTTGCAGTTCTGTTTCTGCGGTTGGAAAATTTCCGGGTTCTTTGATATTCAACCATCTTTTACCTTGATTGTCTGAGTGTCATTTGCTTTTCACCCAGTCAGGTCCAAGTCACTTGAATAGGGCAACTGTTGTACCCCAAAATTTGCCCTACCTTTTCTTTACTTGGTTTATGTTTCATTTCATTGTTCTAGCATTTGCATTTGCATAACATGGTATCATTTGCAAGGGGTCAAGAGGAGTGTGTATAACAAGAGAAGGTTTATCAGGAGGTTTCAAGCAAGCATGAGTGCTTATTCAAGTCACCAAGTGTTCATCAGGTTATCAGAAGTTGGTCAAAGCTGTTTGAGAGAATGGATGGATGTATATGGTTTGTCTCCTATCTTGGAGGCCATTTGAGGATCATCAGAGGATCACAAGCTCATTGTTATGGATATTGAAGGTTGTGGAAGCTCATTGAGTGCTTTGAGAGCCATGGTGGAGCTTATTCAAGTTGTTACTTCATGTGCAAGAAGCCACAGTCAAGAGTGGTGCATCTAGGGTTTTCATCTGGTCAACCCTAAGTCAACTATGGATTTGAAGGAGCTTGAGACTTATTTCTAAGTCATTAGAGTCATGGAGAGTTGTGTTGAGGTATATGAGATGTTATTTCAAGATTAAATCAAGGAGAAGCAAGAGTGTGAGGAGTTGCTAAATTAGGGTTGTCAGTGTAAAGTCCCCTATTTAGTATCCAACTTCAAGACCACACATCTCAAGATACAAGTTTCATCTCTCTTTGATGAAAGCATTAGACTTATAGAGCATGTTCATAGCTTTCTTTTGAGTACTAGAACTCATCCATTGGGTTTGTAGAACTCAAGTTATGATGCTAGCAAGTTAAGGGTCCCCAGATGAATGCATTTTCAGTCAACAAACGTCAACCAACTTCCAAGACATTTTTGACCTAGAATCATGTTTCATCTCAACTTGATGCAAACATGAAAGTTATTCTTCATGATCTTAGATTTCCAAAAAGTCCAATAAGTCCTTCATCTCATTTGTAGAACTCAAGTTATGAGGCTTGCAAGCAGGGGTATTTTGGGAAAGTGAGATTATAGGTCATTTTGATTATGGGTCTTGTTCATACACTTGTGCACTTCAAATGAAACTTTTTCCAACATGAAAGTTTCTCTAAGTGAGGTCAATTTTATCATGGAACATCAAATTTTCATTAATTATGCTTGGATAAGGATATTGGTGAAGAAATTTCAAAGGAAAATGGACTTAAAAGCATGAATTCAATTGATTGAGTTTGAGGACTTTTTCATGCCATATTTGTGCTCATTTTGATTCACAATGGTCCAACAAGAAGAATTCCCAAGTCAATTTTGGTCTATGGTATGAAATTCACGTGGAATTCACACTTACTTCATGGAGAAGTTTCAAATCAAATCTCTACCATTGGATCAAATTAAGGCTTAATTCCAATCCACATGATCAATTCACACTCCCAACAGCTGATTCAAATCAAATTCAAGTGTAATTGGAGCCAAAAACACGTATGCATGAAGCTCACTTTCCAATTTGGGAATTTTTGAAATTCAAAGCAACCAAGCCATATTGGGCCTCCATTTCACTTCAGATCCATTGTATATAAGTTCCAAATGAATTTTGAACCCTCATTCATGCAAATTCGTGGCAGGAGAGCATAATTGCAGTTTGAAATTTCAAGAGCAAATTGGAAATCGTGAACTGAGATTGAAGCAAATTCAAGCCAAATCAAAGCAAGAATCATCTTCCTTATGCATCATTGAGTGGATCTGGATATTCTTGAGCAAGCTTAAGCACGATTGAAGCTCCAACTGAGAGACTCCGTTAGGTAATCTTCAATTCCAAAATTCTCTCATGATATGCATTAATTTCATGCCATTGTTGTTGCATCTGAAGTCCTATAGCTTGTAGGCAGATTCTGATTGGTTATTTGTGATGTTTGATGCATTTTCCAGTTATGTGTTCTTACTTTCAATCGTTCGATTCTCCTTTGTTATGCATGATTAATGAATTTTGAGCTTGGATCTATAATGTGTGTCGCTACTGCGAAAATCGGCGCCGGCTATGACAGAAGAGTCGCCACCATGTGTTATTTATCCCAACGAAGGGAAAGGAAACGCTCAGAGTAAACCTAACGCAAAAAGGGAAAGGAATGGTCATCGCAACCAAATCCTGGATTCGGGAGTCGGTTACGCAAGGGGAAGGTATTAGCACCCCTCACGTCCGTCGTACTCGACGGGATCCACGCTTGTTTTCTAGTACGGATTGTTATTCTATCTACTCTAAAGGTATGGGTTAAAAAGAAAAGAAAATGAAAATGACTCGGCAAAGTATCGCACTTTATGCCTACGTATTCCCGTTTGGAGCGAGAAATCAGAGTCAACGTAGTTCGCCTACCTACGGGTTAAGGGGGGAAGGTTGCTCGCTAAGATACGGCATCCTATGCCTACGTACTTTCATATAGCATGAAAGATCAGAGCAAACGTAGTTTGGGCTACGGAAGACACAGATTTGTCTGGCTGTTTTTAGATCCTTCTGAAAAGGTTTTTCTTGATTAGGAGTCCAAGCGGACAAAATGACACTTTAATGTTTGTTTCCAGTCTTTTATGAAAGAAGTGTTTTTTGGTGTGTTTGCAATCTCTGACGCACTAGAGACTATGATTTGAGAGTGACTACGTCGTATGTCACCCTAAAGGTAACACACTAAGCAATCAGATTACTGAAGAGTGACCCTCCAGCAACCTTCTTTCAAATAGCTTAAGGCTTGTAGCGTACGACATCGATTATCCTTATTACTGTGTTTTGAGTTGTTTTGAGATAGAAGAGAAAGAAGCTCTAAAAAACCTAGGGTTGAAAGGGGGAAGCAAAACTACCCTAAAGTTGTCATGCATGGATAAGAACCTATTGTCTGTCATATTTACCTCTTACACAGAGAGAAACAGAGATCCTAGGGGATAAACAGAAAAGAAAGCAAGCAAATACAGTAAAATGCATGCAATGCAGCAATACAAGTGAGGCCAGAGAGTCCCACTCTACCTCGAACCTGGGAAAACAACAGGCAAAGTGAAACAGTATTCACTTCAAACCTAAGGGGGCAAGCTGAACAAGCCAACAAACAATACAGAAAAAGAAAACAACACCAGCACCAGCTCTGACAGCAACAATCCAGCCCCTTACAGTAAGCAACACAAGCAGCAACAGCTCTGACAGCTACAGTGGATCAACAGCAAACAGGATGATAGTAACAACTTCTTCAAGCAAGACCCCATCATCAATCTTCAATAATCTTCAAGTTTTAGATAAGCTCCCATCTTCAATAAGCTCCATCTCTAAGAGAGAATCAATTAACAGATTAAGTTGAAATGTTAATAAGCTTAGTGACAACCCAAGGAAATCACTAAGAACTTATCATTGCAAATGAAAGGTATCCTCAAGGTTCTACCCAACCAAAGCATGCTCTACATCCCTCCTAAGGAGATATGGAACTTCTTTGGGGGACCTTGTGTCATGGGATTGAATAGAGGCACAAGAAGCTCTCTATGTTTGAAAGAAGAAACAAGACTACTCTAATGCTCTTCCTATATATCCTAACTCCTAAAGCCCCTGACAAGCACTCCAACAAATGAGAAATCTTCAACTCCAAGCTTCTTCAAGCCATCCAAAGCAACTTCATTTGATCTTCAAGTCATCCAAGCACAACCCAAGCCAAAAGCACCCCCAAAATAGCCCCACACAAGCATAACCAACCCAAATATCCAATGGAGAAACCCACCATCACCACATAAGTTGCAAAAATCAAATAAAATGCTAAAGCTCATCAGAAAATCCTAGGTAAATTTCTAAGGGAACCTAACCCTATACCCAATACCCCATAGGAATCCCAAACCCTAGATCAAACCCTAAGTCCCCAAACTATGCCCTAAACCACAACTAGTTGTGGTAAAACCCTAATCCTAACACCTCTCCTATTCACCTCTCAAACTACCCTAAATTTTAGTCACAAAAATATGAAAAAATTTCTAAGGGTACATGCTTCCCTAATCTAATCAACCTCACAAGAATCACTCCAAAATTCCTCACCGAACTCTCATACTAAATTCAGAAAAATGAAGTATCAAACAAAAGTAAAATAAAAGCATTAAAATTGTAAAATACGCCAGAAAATATAAAATGCATGAAATTAATATTTCTTTTTCTTATAAAATTCTAGAGACCCTAAGGAAACCAGGAAAAAAGTCTCATCCTAAAATGATCATTTTTCAATTTATTATGAATTAATTTCTAACCCTAGGTAAAACATGAAAATAAAAGAAAATCAACTAAAAATAGCAAACTGGCGTGGTGAATAGCAATATTCCCTAGTTATTTTCCAGACTGGGCCCAGTAGGGGGGTAAGTAGCAAAAAAACAATAACACTGGGCCAAGCCCACCAGCAACACACACACACACACACACGGGGAAGGGGGTGCGATAAGAAAAGCGGAGGGGGAGCTAGCAAAAACACACTCTGGGCTTGAGGCCCGCAATCACTCAAACGCCCATGGCCCTCTCAATACTACCGGGGCAAAACCCTAGCCCTCTCAAAACTTCCTCACCACTGTTCACTAAACCGTGCGCCGCTCCCATCATCTCCCAGACTTCTCTCTCGTCACAAACTCTTTCTCTAACACAAATCTCACCGTCTCAAACTCTCAGCTCAAGCTACCTTTCCCTAACCTCCATCTCATAAAAGCCCTCTCGTCAATCTTTGTTCGTATTCTTACTACCACCTAGTTTCTTAGCTAACAACAAATAAGCTACCAAACTAACAAGTTCAAAGCAAGAACCTGGAAACGCCACGAAGATGATGAGTTCTGGAGGCGTTGATAAGCGAAGCTTATGAAGAGCTTGACGGGCCCGCTTCTGGAGAACTCTTTATCGATGCTTGAAGATCCACAACGTTGATGGAGCTCGTGTGATGAACGGATGAAGATTAGCAAACCGTATGATGAACGAAGACGATCTTGACGTTCCGAGGATCTTGACGCGCGATGAAGCTGACTGGATGATGTTCTTGAAGATCTACGAATGTTCTTGATCAGACGAAGAATACGATGAATATTCTTGAATTGTTGAAATCTGGAGATGAAGAACGATGAAGATCGTTAAACGAAAGGCGGATGATCTGCGTTTGGATCTTGAAGGGGAAGAAAAATCTGTTGAAGGTGTTGAAATCCTGGAGATTTGAGATGAACGAGTGATGAAGTTCTTGGTAATTTACAGTTTCCGGTAGTTCTGATGAGTTTTCCAGTGAATCCTTGAAGAAACGCAGATGAAGATTGGATGAATTTCTGGAAATTTTGCAGTTTCCGATGAGCTAACAATCTCCGGCGGTTAGTTGCGGTGGAGGATGATTTCTCCGACGATGCCTCCGGCGGTTTGCATGGCCGGCGGTGAGGCTAGGACAGTGGAAAACTATGTGGCCAGTATGCAGTCAGAGTGGTGGTGGTGAGGACGCGTGGCTGAGGGAGAGAAAGAGGGGGTGACGCGTGGGAGAGAGAGAGTAAGTGGAATACTGAGTTGTCAAGGAGTGAATGAGGTGGCCAAAAAAAATTAACACGCGTGGCATTGAATTTATATGACATGTGGCACCGAAAATGGACTCTGGGCCCCCAGAAACGGACAAATGGCCCACTACTGATGACTGGACTTAATGCGAAATGATTAAACGTGATTAATGGATGTGAACTGGACTTAATTGCAATTAATAGAGGCTAATCTGACTTAAATGAAAAAAAACGAAAATGATTAAAGACCTAATTAAAGAAAATGACAATTAATACACTAATTAACTAAAGATTAACTAACATAATTAATAAAACTAAACAATTAAAATCTGACTAAATCTATATTAAAATCTATTAAAATCTATTAACACCTATTTAATAAAAGAAACTATTAATTCTAAAAAAACTATCTTAATCTATAATACTAATAAAATCTATTAAAAAAAAAAAGAAACTAAACTCTATTAAACCTAATATCTATTTATTCTAAAAGCTATTAAACTCTAATAACACTCTATATTAAAAATCTATTAAAACTACTAAATCTATATTCTATTTAATACAAAAAGACTATTATCTAATATTCTAATAAAACCTATTTAATATCTAGAAAAATCTATAAAATTCTAAAAAAATGCTATTAAAGCAATTAAACTCAATAAAAGAGAAAGAGAGACCCAATCGAAATAAATGGTAAAACCCGGACACCAAAATATCCTCCAAAGACAACAGTGTAAGCTGAAAACACCGGGAAGCGCGATTTTCCCAAAATGAAACTCCGATCATCCGAACTGGTCTGAAACGTCCGAGATATGAAACCAGGGTTGTGATCCCGATAACATCAACATGATTGAAAAAATGCAATGTATGCGGTATGCGAATGCGAATGCAAAATGAGCCGAAACATAAACCAGATGTGGGAAACGGTTGGTCAAATTTTGGGGTGCAACAGCTGCCCCTATTCAAACGGCTTGGACCCAACTGGGTGAAGAGCAAACGGCCTTCAAACAATCGAGGTACGAGACGGTTGAATATCAAGAACCCGAAAATTTGCCAACCACAGAAATAAACTGCACAAACTGCTTGGAGAACAACATCCACCAACTGAATCCGGTTGTTACGGCAACCAACTGATCAATCATCTGATATCAAAATCTGATTTCAATGTCGACCGCCTGGGTAACGCCCCAGGCTTTGAACTCCCTCTTATCAAAACACCCCGCTTTTTGTCTACGTTAAAACTCCGCCGTCTGTTAATACGGAGAAAACAAATTAGCGACCATCCTGGGGATCATTTTCATCAACCCGAAAAAGATTCTATCACTGCGGGGATAGAACTTTGTCCACGTTAGGACGCTATATTTCGTCAACACAGAAAAATCCCGGCGACTTCGCTGGGGAAACATTTCTGTCTAATCACAGGAGACTCTGCTTATCTCTACATTAGCTAACTTTGTTGGGCCCACCCTACAAACGACTTGGAGGAGGACTCTACTGGGGCTAATAATATTGCGCCAACACGAGGAAATCACGACGACTTCCTTGGGGAAAATACTTTTGTCAAACATCGGAACACAACTCACATACTCTGTCGATCACGGGAGAATCATCTATCTGGAGACCGGAAAGTTCATCCGTCTGCTTCATACGGGAAAACACATCTGCCTGGTTCATACAGGAAAATTCATCCGCCTGCTTCATACGGGAAAACACATATGCTTGGTCCATACAGGAAAATTCATCCGCCTGGTTTATACGGGAAAACACATATGCCTGGTTCATACAGGAAAATTCACCCGCCTGCTTCATACGGGAAAATTCATCCGCCTGCTTCATACGGGAAAACACATCTGCCTGGTTCATACAGGAAAATTCATCCGCCTGCTTCATACGGGAAAACACATCTGCCTGGTTCATACAGGAAAATTCATCCGCCTGCTTCATACGGGAAAACACATATGCCTGGTTCATACAGGAAAATTCATCCGCCTGCTTCATACGGGAAAATTCATCCGCCTGGTTCATACAGGAAAATCCATCCGCCTGCTTCATACGGGAAAACACATCTGCCTGGTTCATACAGGAAAACTCATCCGCCTGCTTCATACGGGAAAACACATCTGCCTGGTTCATACAGGAAAATTCATCCGCCTGCTTCATACGGGAAAACACATCTGCCTGGTTCATACAGGAACATTCATCCGCCTGCTTCATACGGGAAAACACATCTTGGATATAGCTTCCTTGCCTATTCTTAGTAGTAGCTAACTCCACCGGGGATATTCTGAAAATAACTGCCCGACACCCGTTTTGACAACAAGTGACCACTTCTGAAATTTTGATTTATGAAACCCTGTAATGCTGCCGCGATATCAAACCTGAAGAAAAACACTCCGCTGGTCAGATAAGAGAAACTTCAACCAATAATTATGTGGGGATAATAACAAGAACTGTATCGTCACATGTCTCACAACGAGACTTCGATCGTCTGGTAATAGGTCCGAGATAGAACTCTATACTCCTGTTGAGAAACATATCTAAAAGCAAAAAGTTAACCAACCTGATTTATGTTTCACAATGCGTATGTTTGACAATGGCGTAATGCTCCATACGGCATGGAAATGCTACGCATTTTTTGGGTAGATGCAAATATGATAATATATGCAAAAGCAAATGCAGGTTCAGGCTGCTAGGGAAGCCCTGATAAGCTTGCTTCATCCATACAACTGCTGAGGACAAATACAACTCTGTTGGGGATGAACGGGTATCACCAAGTATTCCGGAGAAATAAACGCCGGAAATATCGCCAACTCTGCCGAGGAGAGATTAACGTCGAGTTCCACTGGGAGGAAAGAACAACATCTCTGCTGGGGAGAGAAATTCAGCTGGGGAAGAGGTGACCCTTCTGGGGCCTACGGTCTGGGCACAACTTACATACCCGGAGCTACCACTCCGCTGGGGATAATCATCCTGACGAAGGCATGACGACCTGTGGGGAGAAAGAAAACCATCCTCGGTGGGGATAATCCTTCTAAACCTACTATCTTGGTTATGCGCCGCAGAAATCCTCCCAGTTGGGGATTGAACGTGCACATACTCGACTCTCTGGGGAGTATAACCTTTGCATGGGACACTGATCTTGTCTTGCTGGGGATATCCTGTGGACAACTTCCATGAGGATACTCTCCTGGGGAAAATAATCCTTCCTTCGGTAAGGGATAACATCGTCTCAACCTCTGGGGATGAGGTGCGACCTGCTGGGAAATAGCGTCAAATAAGGTCAAGTCCTTCATCCAGAGCTTCTGGCTGGGGAATACAATTCTCTAACTGTCTGCTCCAAGGTGTTGCACCCTAAAATTTGACGAACCGGTTCCCGTATCTGGTTTATGCTTCAACGCACTTTGCATTCGTATTCGCATACTGCATGCATTGCATTTTTCTCAGTCAGATCGATTTTATTGGGATTGCAGCCCCTGGCGTTTCAGGCAGTTCAGGCCGGTTTGAATAAGCGTATTTTGAGAATTGGTGCTCTTTCCCTGTGTTTTCAGGCCATCTCGGGGCCCGGGTTTCGTTATGGTTGTGCAGTCGTTTTATAATCGATTTAATCGGCTTCCTGGCATTTTTTAGGATTTTTCCTTTATTTTCTAGATTTTTAATGCATTTAATAGATTTTAATAGGGTTATTTGTTTTTTATAGAATTTAATAGATTTTTTGATAATTTTTAGAGTTTTAAATAGATATCCCATTTTTTAGAGATTTAATAGATTTTAAAATTTTTAGACATTAATTTCCTTTTAATAGAATTTTTTTAAAATAGATATAACTAGATATTACTTTTCTTAAATAAGAATAGATTTTTTTAAAGTGGATATTCATGTTTTTAGGTTTTATTAGATTTTAATTGTTTTTTTTAAAAAAAATTTAATAGAATAGATTTTAAATAGAATTTAATGTGTTTTAGATTTTATTAAGTTTTAATTGATTTTTCAAAATTAATAGAATAGATTTTTAAAAAAAATAGGATTAAATGTTTTTTTTAGATTTTATTTGATTTTTCAGATTTAATTAGATTTTTTAAATAGTTTTTAGATATTAAATGATTTTTTCTTTTTTTTTTAATAGATTAATTAGGATTTTATTTTTAATTTTTGTTTTAGGCTTTAATTAGGTTTAATTAGGGATTTTAATTAGGCTTTAGTTAATTTTCGTTTTATTCTAATTAGGGTTTTTATTATTAATTTTCTGTTTAGTTAATTGGTTTAATGTTCATTTGGTTTAGTTAATTGGGTCATTAATCAGAGTTTAGCAAGTGGGCCTATTATCCAGTCCAAGGCCCAGTCAGAGGGTCCATTTTCGTGCCAGGTGTCCTATAAGTACGCTGCCACGCGTACATCCCAGGGTTCAGCCACCTCACATTTCCTCTCCCTTTTTCCCTTCCACGTGGCCTCCATGCAGAACACCACACCACCACGTGTCTCCACCTCTATCCTCCTCCACATGCATGCAACCTCACCGGAGCTCCTCACCGGCCGGCATGCAACTGCCGGCGGCCACCCCAACCGCTCACCGGCGGCCACCCTAACCATCACCGGCCACCATTCCAACTGCCTCCGACCGCCACAACAACCGCCGGAAACACAAAATCTCCAGAAAATCTTCATCCAATTCATCGTATCTTCATCATTTTTCCAGATTATCGAAGAACATCTTCATGTTCTTCATCAACAATCATCAATTCATCACCGATTCACCATAATCATATCATTTTTCCAGAAATCTTCAACAGGTTCATACGATTCTGAACTCTGTGTGTTCATCCTCCTTCAACTCTCCTCAAGAACTTTCCACTGCCTTCAACCGATTTCCAGATTCGGTTCATCACCAACTTCAAGATTCATAAGTATTCATCATCGCATCGCGTTCCAGATCTTCGTTTCATATCTTCGCGGATCATCAAGATCTTCGTAGAATCTTCAGTGGTCATCCGAGCCTCAAACGACCTTCATCTATCGCCAGAAATTCTCCAGATTCAAGATCTTCAAATCTTCGCATGAAGTCTCCAGATCCTTCAATATTCATCAGTTCTTCAGCAGGTTTCCAGATCCTCATTAATATACAATGTTCATCTCAGGTTCTTCATCCAGATTTTGTTGACGCTCTTCAAGATCCTTCGAAGATTGCCGAGTCATCAACTTCATCCCGTTTCCAGATCTTTCCCAGAAGTTCATGAGCTTCTTAATTTCTTCATGAATCTCCATCCTCCATTCTCCAGGTTTGCTTTGAGCTCTTCATCCATAGTAGCTTATTTGTTTTTTTAGCTGAGAACTAGGTGGTGTTTGTGAGATGGAGATTATTGAGAGGGTTGTTAGGGAGTTTCAGAGAGAGGTTGAGTGATGGAGGGAGTGCCGCTAGGGTTTCGTTGGAGAGGGTAGTGAACAGTGGCATTGGAATGAAGAGTTAGGAGAAGTTTTGTTTAGGTTTTACTTGGCTGAGGATGGGTTGGATTGGGCTCGGGTATTAGGCCCAGTCACAAGATTGCTGACCATACTCCCATGTTTCTCGTAACACCCCCCTCTCCCATCCGTGTGGTGTTCTGGGCCCTGGGCCCTGTTGCTGTTCGCACCCCCAGTTTGGGGCCCAACATGGATATCAAGGCGAGTATTCGCTATCTGCACCCCCCGGTTGTTTTTTTGTTTTTCTTTTGTGTTTTTTTTTCTTCTGAAGCAGATTGGGCCTAGCGGGTTTGCTAGCAGTACCCCCCTCCTGGGCCCAGTGTATTCATGTAGTGTAAATACTTGCTTTTGTCACCCCCTGTCTTAATTGAATTTTCATATTATTTCATATTTGCATATAGTTTACAAAATAAATCATAATAAATCCAAAATTAATCAGAAAAATATTTCAAAAATACCTCCATGATCTTGGATTTATTTTTGGTTTTATGAAAATAATAAATTTCATATTCACCCATTTTTCAATTTAATTTGATTTTTCCCATTTTACTGATTTCTTTAATTTTGTACATTTGATACATGTTTTTGTAAATTTTCTTGTGACCAATTGGTGAATAATTTTGGGTTGATTCTTGTTGGGTTGATTAGATTAGAAGTATAGGTTCACTTATAGATTTATTCCACATTTTTGTGGATTAATCTTGATTATTTTTTATTAGAGAACATTAGGGTGGTAGTAGTAGGGTTCAAACTCAACATAGGTGCATTCTAACATTTTATTTTGGGGTTTTTAGCATGAATTAGGTTCTGGAACATATAGGGTATGTAGGGTAGATGTAGAAATCCCCTTAGAATTAATCTTGGAGTTTTAAATACTATATTACTATTTTTAGTATATTTTACAAATGGAGTGTTTGTTTGGTGTTCCCACTTGGGGTTTTTTAATTGTAGGCTTGGGCTTTTGGGCTTTGATATGGGGTATGGGGCTTGGCTTGAGCTTATGGAGCATGAAGACATTAAAAGAGAAGATTGAAGATCAAATGTTGAAGCTTGAAGATTGTTTGAGCTAGGAGTTGATTGAAGACATAGAAGATAGGAGATAGGTAAAGCCTTAGAATAGAACAAATTCCTTCATAAACATGGATAGCTTCCTTTGCTTCCATTCTTCTCAATGATTAAAAGTCCCTCCATGATATTCACATCCCTCCTTTGGAGGGATAAATGGTTTTATCTAGGAGGTAGAACTTTGAGGGAAACAGTCTGTTACAATGTCAATTGTTCATAGACTTCCTTTGGTTGTCAATAAACTGTTTGACATTCAAATTATTCTGATAAATCAATTCTTTGCTGGAGTGCTTACCTTGAAGGAAGAAGCTTGTAGAAGAAGACCTAGTGCATTGAAGATTGAAGAAGGAGGAGCTTGTGTTGTCAAGACTGTGCAGCTGTTAAAGCTAGGGTTTACTGCTGTTTGGAGCTATCTGCTGTCTGATGCTGTCAGCCGGTTAAGATTCTGTACTTGCTTAAGCTTGGTGATTTCTTGGAGATGGAAGCTTGTTGTAACTTGGGTATCATTGGAGTTTGACTTTGGGGTTCATTGGAAGATTGCTGTTAATCAACTGTCAGAGTTGGATGTTTTTCAGAGCTGCGGCTGTAGGAGCTGGTGGGCTGTCAGAGCTGGGTTTGGGGTTTATTTTCTTTGCTGTATTGTTTGTTAATTTCCCCTTAGGTTTGAAGTGAAGCCGTTTCACTTTGCCTATTTTTTTTCAGGTTCGAGGTTGAATGGGACTCCCTTGCCTCGCTTGTACTGTTGCATTCATGCATTTTACTGCTTTACTGTATATATGCTGTTTCTTTTTCGTTTATCTCGTAGGATCTCTGTTTCTCTCTGCGCAAGAGAGAAATATGACAGACATTAGGTTTTAATCCATGCATGACAACATTAGGGTAGTTTTGATTCCCATTTCAAACCCTAGGTTTTAGAGTTCGTTCTCTTCTGTCTCAAAATCATTCAAAACACAGTAATAAGATTTTAAACATCAATAAAAGACAGTTCTTGCGTAAAAGGCTGAAAACTAATCAAAGTGTCATTTTTGTCCGCTTGGACCCGTAATCAGGAAAAAACCTTTTTCAGAAGGATAAAAACAATCCAGACAAATCTGTGTCTTCCGTAGCCCGAACTACGTTTGCTCTGATCTTTCGTGCTGTATGAAAGTACGTAGGCATAGGATGTGATATCCTAGCGAGCAACCTTCCCCTCCTTTCCCGTAGGTAGGTGAACTACGTTGACTCTGATTTCTCGTTCCAGACGGGAATACGTAGGCATAAAGTGCGATACTTTGCCGAGTCATTTTCTTTTCTTTTAACCCCAGACCTGTAGAGTAGATAGAATAACAATCCGTACCAGAAAACAAGCGTGGATTCCGTCGAGTACGACGGACGTGAGGGGTGCTAATACCTTCCCCTTGTGTAACAGACTCCCGAATCCAGGATTTGGTTGCGATGACCATTCCTTTCCCGTCTTTGCGGTAGGTTTACTTTGAGCGTTTCCTTTCCCTCCGTTGGGATAAATAACGCACGGTGGCGACTCTTCTGTTCAGCCGGCGCCGATTTTCGCAGTAGCGACAGCTGGCGACTCTGCTGGGGACTCAAACGGTTCCCTACGCGAGTCAATCCTAGCGCTTGTTTTCCCGTCGTGGGTTTTGTATGGATTTACGTTTCTGTATTTTACATTCAGCATTATATTATTGTGATTATTGCTGTGGGTATGAGGGGGATCTATGATTGAGAGATAAGTCGGACCTGGGCTTGAGTGCACCTAGAATTAGAGTGGAAATTAGTGGGCGCGTGCATGCTTTGCATGCACTAGTGTCTCATGAAATCCACGCTCAGACAAGGTTCTCCCGGTTGACTTCTTTTTCAACCCTTTGGGTTGAGGGGGTTGTTGGTTTGGAGGATTGTCGACTCTGGGGACCGATCATTTGGAAGTCAGCTAAGTGAGGCCTCTTCAGGATATGATGATGCCACACCTTCTGGGTATCGTATCATCAGTCTTGAAAGTCTGTGACGCTGATGACCGCATAGGATGCCGAACTTGTGTCAGTTTAGGTCCATACCAGTGAGTGGGAGGGTTTTTGCAGGAAACTTGACTTCCAGACAACCCGGTATTTTGGTCTTCTTGTCAGAGCGAACGTACTCAGCCAGCAGCGCAATAGTATTCAGAGATTGTGGGGGCTGTGATCCCGTATTTGCTGCATATTGCATTGCATTTGCATAAACATGTTTGCATCATGTTGCATATCATTCTCCAGCTAGCCAGAGCTCTTATCCAGCCGTTGTTGTGATTCTGAGGGTGAATCTCCGGTGATTGGTCTGAGCAAGTGTTGATTGGTAGAAGACAACCAGGGGGTTGAAATAGATTGGGGCAAAATTGAGCAGTGAAGTCAGTTGAAGGTTGTTGGTAGCTATGTTAGAGAGCAACTTCCGATTTGATGATACCTTGTCAGGGTCACTGTGACGTCCAATCCCTTGTATGGTTCTCTGCACGACGAAGACTTCCCGCAAGTGAACTACCTTACTGCAGACCAGTTTGTGCAACCTCCTGTTAGGGACCGAGATCGACGTGAGCAGTTTGTTGTCAGCAATGAACGAGTGTCTCTTATCAACAGTCAAGGTGTTGTTTTCCCTGTGGCAAATATCTAAAGATAGATCCCGGTAGTCAGGAATGAAGACCCAGGAGCTCTTGAGTATGATAGAAGGCTCCAAGTGTTGGAAGGAGGAGTGAAAGCCTTGAAAGTTAAAGATGCTGATAACCTCAAGGCTGTAGACGTGTGTTTGGCTCCTGGCCCGATACTGCCTCCTAAGTTCAAAGCGCCGAGATCTGAGAAGTACAGAAGAGATAGCTGTCTGGAGCAACATTTGGTGATGTTCTGCCGAAGAATGACTTCGTGCGTGCAAGACGACAAGTTGATGACTCACTGCTTTCAGGATAGTCTGACTGGGGCATCTCTGAGTTGGTGTATGCAGTTAGAGAGTAATCAGATTCGACCATGGGTGGATTTAGCCAGAGCTTTCCTGAAGCAGTACGATTATAACCTAGACATGGCTCCTAGTCGCATGCAGTTGCAAGAGTTGTCTCAAAAGAAAGATGAACCTATCAGGAATTATGGTCAGAGATGGGGTGAATTTGCTGCCAGAGTGAAGCCGCCGCTCCTAGACCAAGAGTTAATGGGCATGTTTGTAAACTCCCTGGGGAGCCCGTACTCCAAAAGAATGCTTGGAAATGTGCCAAATTTCTCTGAATTGGTAAGGCCACGAGAACGCATTGAGCGTAGCGTAAAAATTGGAAGAATTCAGAATGTCTCAAGCAGTCAGGCTAGTGAAACTGAATCTCTCTGTAGCCATCAAACTGAAGAAGGAGTTGTGATCAATGCCATCATGCCAGATGTTGAGTATCCTCGAGGTGAATCGGTGAAATTTGTGGGTTCTTCATCTCCTGTGTCTCGTTATACTGGACAGACAATTGTGCCTAGGGCACCACATCAGGAAGTTCATGTCGCTTCCCTTGCAAATCAGCAGACTCGTGGCCGAGGTTATCAGAATCAGTGCCAGAATCAGAACAGACCTCGTAGCAACTTGGAACGAAGGAATGCTCATTCCCACCCAATGCCTATGCCGTATAGCCAAATTCTGCCATCTTTGATCCAGAATTCTTTGGTGGAACCTAAAGCTTTTAAGCCTGTGCCAGAACCTTATCCTCCTGGGTACAATCCCCATGCTCAGTATGGGTACCATGGCGGATCCCCGAGGCATTCAACTAGAGATTGCAAAGCTTTTCAGGTGACAGTACAACAGACGATCGACCAAGAGTGCATTTCCTTTCCAGAAGGAGTTTTGTCTGTTCACGCCTACCTCTCAGCTGTCTGAGCTCGCCGATCCAGAGGGTTTATTTTCGAGAAGCCGGTGGTCCAGACAGGCCGACACCCTCAGCATTGGCAGTCCTCAGGCTGTTATCATTTGCATTTGTAGTTTCTTTTCTGTTAGTTACTACTTGCTGTTAAATATTGTTTGTTTCGAATGGTAAAGTGACTATGCATTTTTCTGAATTAATCATGTCGCCGTCGCTCATTTATTGCATTGCACTGACACTTACGTTTTATTCACTCCACTTTGTCACTATGATTAGCAAAGATTGGAGGGAGGATGACGAAACTGAATACTCATAACCGATGATCGTATGCTTTCAGATAAAACCTTGCCGATGACGTACAAGGCATTGTTTCAAATCCCCTAAGCACTGGAGATATAAGGAGTTAGTCCCTTGTTAACCACTTCGAGCCAGGAAGTAGAAGTTTTTCGGACTTTTAAACCCTCACATCTTAACCCAGGGCAGGGTAGGTGTCAATTAGCTTGATCGAGTGTTCAAGTCTTATAGAGGAGTGTTGCCTTTCGAGGACTAATCAGTTTATACCTCTCTAGAGGTCGTGCCTCATCAACCACAATGGTTAAACCTCACCAATCAGGAGTGAGACATTTATAATCCTTTCGGAGCAATTAAGACAATCAGTGTCATACGAATTTGTTCCAAACGAAAAAGAAAGAATAAGAGAGTCCGCTAAGTAAAAAGAACAAGGAAAAGCTGGAAAGCTAATACTTAGGCAAAAGTTAGGGCATCCCGCTGGACTTCAAAAGAAAGTCGGAAAGAACTCAAAAGGAGTCAGTCTAGGCAAAAGTCAGGGAATCAAAAGAATGAAAAAGAAAGGATATAAAAAGAGAAATCCTCGAACAAGGACAAAGTCGCGTGGATACAGACACCGAAAACGGAAAAGGAGTAACTGTCATTCTAAAAAAAAAAGAGAAAAACCTTGTGAGTTCCTTAACTATGGTTCTTACTATTCAACATACCTCTCGAAGAGGCGAGCGCTCGAGCCAAGTTAACTGAACTTTAGGATCGGAGATCATCACGTAGAAGGGGTGGGTACAAATCATAATTTGAGCCAAATATCCTTTGCTTCACGAACCGTGAACCCGACCACGATACAGCCTTTAAAAGACCTAATTGAGGCAAGGTTTATTCTGAAAGAGCATTACGATAAGGTTGAGTAACCTGACTCCCTCTTGATTTGCTAGTTATATCCTTGTTGCATTTTTCACTGATCACATAAGCACTACGGTTGAACTTTGGTTCATTCGTCACTCACAATCATGACACGTAGATGAGTGACAGCACAATTTTTTTAAAATTACCATTCGGGAATGAACAATTTTATTTGCAGGTCGGTAGTTGACAGGAAAGAAATTCCAACAGGGAATAATCGAACATGATTGAATAATTCAACAGTCTGGATCAGAATGGTGTATGCTGTGAAACCCTGTAAATCTGGGGCATCGACTTCCAGTGAGTTCAGAATCAGTTGGTCTGAGGATAAGTCCCGAAGCATCGGTTGATTACGGGGCAGTTTACCTGAGAAGCAGTTGATCATAAGCGAATCTTCTCGAGAGCCAATCAGGAGCAATTATCCAGAATGCTGTGTTTGATCAGGGCAGGTTAAGTCGCTCAGCGCTCGTTCAGGGGCAAGTCACTATGTTGATAGTTGTTTAATTGAGGTTGAATCCTTTTGTCGTCCCAACATCGGGGCACGCCATTGCAGGGTCGTATTGTAGCAAGTTGCTTTCGGTTCGGAGTGGGTTTTTTTCCAAGAGTCAGATTAAGGCAAAGTCATTGCAGACAGGGGCATGCCATCCTAAGAGCGCAGAGGTTATTTGTTATTCGGGAGGCATTCGGTTTGAAGTATCTCACTGAAGTTCAGAATACTGGGGCAGTTCATATCAAACCATCAGGGTACAGATTTTTAGACTATCCCACATAGGTTCCTACAGGCCGAGGCATAACAGAGGCGAAAGAATTGTTCTTCTCCAACAGAGTTACTCAGAGCTACTTGAGCAGATTCAGCCAATATTCAAGTTTGAGACGAATGGCGGGAAATCGTGACCCTTCAACTAGAAGCCGTGAATTCAGACAGGATATTGTCCAGCATCAGGCGTGTATGACCCACCATGGATGTACAGAAGTCCAACCATACTGGGCACGTTCGGTTATCCCCAGTAAAGTCATACATTCGAGAATCAGTTAATCTGGGGAAATTAGGTCAAGATTTGGCAAATCTCTCGCAGCTATGGGCACTGCTCCACGAATCAGTCGATCAGGGGCAAAAGATTGTTGCAAGACCGGGGAAGATCACCCTAAAAACAAAAGATTTTGTTGGGACATTCTTTTGGGTTTGACGTGCAGAAACAGTTCAGATCTAACCGTCAGGGTACAGAGATCGAAAAGTCCTTATCATAAGGTTGGTGCCGATTCAGGGGCAAGGTATTGTGAGTAGTACTATGGCTAGCTTTTCCTTTCCAGACTAAGTGTTCAGACTGGGGCATGTTGGTATTTTTGGGGCAAATTTACGAGAAGGTGAATGGAATTCATGTAGTCCTAACCAGAGGCTCTTGACGAAAAGACTTGATCCTTATGTGATGACGAAAAGACTTGATCATTATATGATGTGAATCCCCCGCAGGTCGCGCTTCATTTCCCGAAGCTGAGATGACACTATTCCTTACTGAAGAAGGATCACTTTCCCCAGATAGTCGCGGCTTATCCCCAAAGGATATTCCCCAGCAGGTCAAGATTAATGCTCCCCACAGGATGTCTATCCTCAGTCCCGAGTTTGTAAACTGTGGCCAGATGGTTTACTTTCTCCATCAGGGTCGTTTACCCTCAGCAGAGTTTGATAACTTTAAAAGTTTGTAAGCTGTATTCAGGCAGTGGTGTTTCTCCAAAAGGATTCTTTATCCTCAGCGGAGTCGTTTAGTTTTCAGTGGATTGATCATTCCAGAGTTGTAAACTGTGCCCAGACAGTTCATTATCCCCAGTAGGGTTGTTTATTCTCCCCAGCGGAGTCACTCCCTGTTTCCAGCGGGGTTGGTTAAGATTCCCCGAGAGAGAGTCGTTTCTTCCCCAGCGGAGTATTCTCTCCCCAGCAAGTGTTATTCTTTCCTCCCCGTGGAAATTGAAGGTTTAAAGCTCTCCCCGACAGAGTTGGTTGTATGTCCTGGCATTTATTTTGCCAGAATACTTGGTGGTACCCGTTCCTTCCCCAGCAAGGTGGTATCTGTCCTCAGCATCCGTGTTGAAGCAAGCTTATCAGAGCTATTCCCAGCAGCCTGAACCTGCATTTGCATTTGCATGCATTATCATATTTGCATCTACCTAAACGCGTAGCATTTCCATACTATATGGAGCATTACGCCATTGTCAAACATGCACATTTTGAAACATAAATCAGTTTGGCTAACCTTTTTCTTTCAGATGTGTTTCTCAACAGGAGTGTGGAGTTCTAAAGATAAGACATGTTTCCAGATATTCAAGGTCTCGCTGTGAGACACGGGATGATATAGTTCATCTTCTTATATTCCCCACAGAGACTCTTGGTTAAGTTTCTCTTGCCCCCAGCGGAGTTGGGCTCATATCTTCCAAAGTTGTTCAGAGGTATTATCCCCAGCACGGAGTTGTGATATTCAGATTGGTGTTCGTTGCGTTGAGTGTTCAGACTCCAATGTATTATGTTGAGCGTTCAGGCTCCGGTGTATCTTCGTTGAGTATCCAGGCTCCGGTATGTTTTCGTTGAGTCTTCAGACTCCGATGTATTATGTTGAGCGTTCAGGCTCCGGTGTATCTTCATTGAGTATCCAGGCTCCGGTATGTTTTCGTTGAGCGTTATGGCTCTGATTGTTATGTTGAGTATTCTGACTCCGGTTGTTTCGTTGAGTATCCGGGCTCCGAGGGTTTGTTGAGCATTCTGGTCCCAGTTGTCTCGTTGAGTATCCCGACTCCGACAAATATTCATTCTGTGATGCGGTCATGTTATTACGTTGAGTGCTCAGACTCCGGCTAATTGCTTAGAAAGATTCAAACTTTGTGCTCGTTGAACACTCAGGTTCCGACATTTCCAGGTTACCCCAATAGAGGTGGATAAGGTTACTCCTGTGACAATGGGATTTATTCGTGTTGACGAATCGATGTCCCCGTGTTGGCGAAATATGGAGTCCTGTTGAGGACCAAGATTGATTTCCCCGTGTTGAAGGAATATGGAGTCCTGTTGAGGACCAAGTTTTATTCCTCCGTGTTGACGGAATATGCGTCCCGACGAGGGCAATTTATGCCTATGTTGATAGGATTTGTTCGTGTTGACGAATCACTCTCTCCGTGTTGACGGAATGTGCGTCCTGATGAGGACAATTTATGCCTATGTTGATAGGATTTATTCGTGTTGACGAATTACTCTCTCCGTGTTGACGGAATATGGAGTCCTGTTGAGGACCAAATTTTATTCCTCCGTGTTGACGGAATATGGAGTCCTGATGAGGACAATTTATGCCTATGTTGATAGGATTTATTCGTGTTAACGAATTACTCTCTCCGTGTTGACAGTATATGGAGTCCTGTTGAGGACCAAATTTTATTCCTCCGTGTTGACGGAATATGGAGTCCTGATGAGGACAATTTATGCCTATGTTGATAGGATTTATTCGTGCTGACGAACTGCTCTCCCCGTGTTGACGGAATATGGAGTCCTGATGAGGACAAGTTATGCCTATGTTGATAGGATTTTTTCGTGTTGACGAATCGATTTCTCCGTGTTGACGGAATATGGAGTCCTGTTAAGGACGAAGTTTGCTTTCTCCGTGTTGACGAAATATGGAGTCCTGATGAGGACAAGTTTTATTCGTCCGTGTTGACGGAATATGCGTCCTGATGAGGACGAGTTATGTCGGTGTTGATGAGATGTATTCGTGTTGACGAATTACTCTCTCCGTGTTGACGGAATGTGCGTCCTGATGAAGACAATTTATGCTTATGTGCATAGGATTTCTTCGTGTTGACGAAATGTGAGTTCAGAGATGTACAAGAATGGTATTCCTATGATGATAGGATTTATTCGTGTTGATGAATCTATTTTTTTTCCTCGTGTTGACGAGACGTGAGTCCTGACATGGACAATTTATTCCTATGTTGATAGGAGTTCCTCGTGTTGATAAGACGCAAATAAGAGGTCATTGCCTAAGCTGATAGGATCCCCTTGTGGTGACGAGATGCGAATAACTCATCCCCAGTGAAGTCGACCAGTCTTATTTCTCCGTGTTGACGGAATATGGAGTCCTGATGAGGGCAAATTTTATACCTATGATGATAGGATTTCTTCGTGATGACGAATTTTTGGCTTTTCGTGTTGATGAAATTTAAGGGCAATCGTGGGCAAGATTTTTCCTGTGATGATGGGATCTCTATTCATGTTGACGAATTTGTTTCTCTGCTTGTATTGACGAGGTTAGTCCAGTTGTGGACATAGGTGTTTTTGCAAAGATAGTTCAGTACCTGTGGTGTTACATGGGTGGTGAGAGTTAAAATCAGAATTATTCTCTAACGAATGATCGGTTGTTACCATAGCAATCAGGTTCGCTCGACGAGTGTCGTTCCCCAAGCAGTGGTGCAGTTTATTTCTGCGGTTGACAAATTTCAGGGTTTCTTTAGTATTCAACCGTCTCGTACCTCGAATGTTTGAAGGCCGTTCGCTCTTCACCCAGTTGGGTCCAAGCCGCTTGAATAGGGGCAGCTGTTGCACCCTAAAATTTGACGAACCGGTTCCCGTATCTGGTTTATGCTTCAACGCACTTTGCATTCGCATTCGCATACTGCATGCATTGCATTTTTCTCAGTCAGATCGATTTTATTGGGATTGCAGCCCCTGGCATTTCAGGCAGTTCAGGCCGGTTTGAATAAGCGTATTTTGAGAATTGGTGCTCGTTCCCTGTGTTTTCAGGCCATCTCGGGGCCCGGGTTTCGTTATGGTTGTGCAGTCGTTTTATAATCGATTTAATCGACTTCCTGGCATTTTTTTAGGATTTTTCCTTTATTTTCTAGATTTTTAATGCATTTAATTGATTTTAATAGGGTTATTTGTTTTTTATAGAATTTAATAGATTTTTTGATAATTTTTAGAGTTTTAAATAGATATCCCCTTTTTTAGAGATTTAATAGATTTTAAAATTTTTAGACATTAATTTCCTTTTAATAGAATTTTTTTAAAATAGATATAACTAGATATTACTTTTCTTAAATAAGAATAGATTTTTTTAAAGTGGATATTCATGTTTTTAGGTTTTATTAGATTTTAATTGTTTTTTTTTTAAAAAAATTTAATAGAATAGATTTTAAATAGAATTTAATGTGTTTTAGATTTTATTAAGTTTTAATTGATTTTTCAAAATTAATAGAATAGATTTTTTAAAAAATAGGATTAAATGTTTTTTTTAGATTTTATTTGATTTTTTCAGATTTAATTAGATTTTTTAAATAGTTTTTAGATATTAAATAATTTTTTCTATTTTTTTTAAAAGATTAATTAGGATTTTATTTTTAATTTTCGTTTTAGGCTTTAATTAGGTTTAATTAGGGATTTTAATTAGGTTTTAGTTAATTTTCGTTTTATTCTAATTAGGGTTTTTATTATTAATTTTCTGTTTAGTTAATTGGTTTAATGTTCACTTGGTTTAGTTAATTGGGTCATTAATCAGAGTTTAGCAAGTGGGCCTATTATCCAGTCCAAGGCCCAGTCAGAGGGTCCATTTTCGTGCCAGGTGTCCTATAAGTACGCTGCCACGCGTACATCCCAGGGTTCAGCCACCTCACATTTCCTCTCCCTCTTTCCCTTCCACGTGGCCTCCATGCAGAACACCACACCACCACGTGTCTCCACCTCCATCCTCCTCCACATGCATGCAACCTCACCGGAGCTCCTCACCGGCCGGCATGCAACTGCCGGCGGCCACCCCAACCGCTCACCGGCGGCCACCCTAACCATCACCGGCCACCACTCCAACTGCCTCCGACCGCCACAACAACCGCCAGAAACACAAAATCTCCAGAAAATCTTCATCTAATTCATCGTATCTTCATCATTTTTCCAGATTATCGAAGAACATCTTCATGTTCTTCATCAACAATCATCAATTCATCACTGATTCACCATAATCATATCATTTTTCCAGAAATCTTCAACAGGTTCATACGATTCTGAACTCTGTGTGTTCATCCTCCTTCAACTCTCCTCAAGAACTTTCCACTGCCTTCAACCGATTTCCAGATTCGGTTCATCACCAACTTCAAGATTCATAAGTATTCATCATCGCATCGCGTTCCAGATCTTCGTTTCATATCTTCGTGGATCATCAAGATCTTCGTAGAATCTTCAGTGGTCATCCGAGCCTCAAACGACCTTCATCTATCGCCAGAAATTCTCCAGATTCAAGATCTTCAAATCTTCGCATGAAGTCTCCAGATCCTTCAATATTCATCAGTTCTTCAGCAGGTTTCCAGATCCTCATCAATATACAATGTTCGTCTCAGGTTCTTCATCCAGATTTTGTTGACGCTCTTCAAGATCCTTCGAAGATTGCCGAGTCATCAACTTCATCCCGTTTCCAGATCTTTCCCAGAAGTTCATGAGCTTCTTAATTTCTTCATGAATCTCCATCCGCCATTCTCCAGGTTTGCTTTGAGCTCTTCATCCATAGTAGCTTATTTGTTTTTTTAGATGAGAACTAGGTGGTATTTGTGAGATGGAGATTATTGAGAGGGTTGTTAGGGAGTTTCAGAGAGAGGTTGAGTGATGGAGGGAGCGCCGCAAGGGTTTCGTTGGAGAGGGTAGTGAACAGTGGTATTGGAATGAAGAGTTAGGAGAAGTTTTGTTTAGGTTTTACTTGGCTGAGGATGGGTTGGATTGGGCTCGGGTATTAGGCCCAGTCACAAGATTGCTGACCATACTCCCATGTTTCTCGTAACACCCCCCTCTCCCATCCGTGTGGTGTTCTGGCCCCTGGGCCCTGTTGCTGTTCGCACCCCCAGTTTGGGGCCCAACATGGATATCAAGGCGAGTATTCGCTATCTGCACCCCCCGGTTGTTTTTTTGTTTTTCTTTTGTGTTTTTTTTCTTCTGAAGCAGATTGGGCCTAGCGCGTTTGCTAGCAGTACCCCCCTCCTGGGCCCAGTGTATTCCTGCAGTGTAAATACTTGCTTTTGCCACCCCCTGTCTTAATTGAATTTTCATATTATTTCATATTTGCATATAGTTTACAAAATAAATCATAATAAATCCAAAATTAATCAGAAAAATATTTCAAAAATACCTCCATGATCTTGGATTTATATGTGATTTTATGAAACTAATAAATTTCATATTCACCCATTTTTCAATTTAATTTGATTTTTCCCATTTTATTGATTTCTTTAATTTTGTACATTTGATACATGTTTTTGTAAATTTTCTTGTGACCAATTGGTGAATAATTTTGGGTTGATTCTTGTTGGGTTGATTAGATTAGAAGTATAGGTTCCCTTAGAGATTTATTCCACATTTTTTTGGATTAATCTTGATTAGTTTTGATTAGAGAACATTAGGGTGGTAGTAGTAGGGTTCAAACTCAACATAGGTGCATTCTAACATTTTATTTTGGGGTTTTTAGCATGAATTAGGTTCTGGGACATATAGGGTATGTAGGGTAGATGTAGAAATCCCCTTAGAATTAATCTTGGAGTTTTAAATACTATATTACTATTTTTAGTATATTTTACAAATGGAGTGTTTGTTTGGTGTTCCCACTTGGGGTTTTTTAATTGTAGGCTTGGGCTTTTGGGCTTTGATATGGGGTATGGGGCTTGGCTTGAGCTTATGGAGCATGAAGACATTAAAAGAGAAGATTTAAGATCAAATGTTGAATCTTGAAGATTGTTTGAGCTGGGAGTTGATTGAAGACATAGAAGATAGAAGATAGGTAAAGCCTTAGAATAGAACAAATTCCTTCATAAATATGGATAGCTTCCTTTGCTTCCATTCTTCTCAATGATTAAAAGTCCCTCCATGATATTCACATCCCTCGTTTGGAGGGATAAGTGGTTTTATCTAGGAGGTAGAACTTTGAGGGAAACAGTCTGTTACAATGTCAACTGTTCATAGACTTCCTTTGGTTGTCAATAAACTGTTTGACATTCAAATTATTCTGATAAATCAATTCTTTGCTGGAGTGCTTACCTTGAAGGAAGAATCTTGTAGAAGAAGACCTAGTGCATTGAAGATTGAAGAAGGAGGAGCTTGTGCTGTCAAGACTGTGCAGCTGTTAAAGCTAGGGTTTAATGCTGTTTGGAGCTATCTGCTGTCTGATGCTGTCAGCCGGTTAAGATTCTGTACTTGCTTAAGCTTGGTGATTTCTTGGAGATGGAAGCTTGTTGTAACTTGGGTATCATTGGAGTTTGACTTTGGGGTTCATTGGAAGATTGTTGTTAATCAACTGTCAGAGTTGGATGTTTTTCAGAGCTGCGGCTGTAGGAGCTGGTGGGCTGTCAGAGCTGGGTTTGGGGTTTATTTTCTTTGCTGTATTGTTTGTTAATTTCCCCTTAGGTTTGAAGTGAAGCCGTTTCACTTTGCCTATTTTTTTTCAGGTTCGAGGTTGAATGGGACTCCCTTGCCTCGCTTGTACTGTTGCATTCATGCATTTTACTGCTTTACTGTATATATGCTGTTTCTTTTTCGTTTATCTCGTAGGATCTCTGTTTCTCTCTGCGCAAGAGAGAAATATGACAGACATTAGGTTTTAATCCATGCATGACAATATTAGGGTAGTTTTGATTCCCATTTCAAACCCTAGGTTTTAGAGTTCGTTCTCTTCTGTCTCAAAATCATTCAAAACACAGTAATAAGATTTTAAACATCAATAAAAGACAGTTCTTGCGTAAAAGACTGAAAACTAATCAAAGTGTCATTTTTGTCCGCTTGGACCCGTAATCAGGAAAAAACCTTTTTCAGAAGGATAAAAACAATCCAGACAAATTTGTGTCTTCCGTAGCCCGAACTACGTTTGCTCTGATCTTTCGTGCTGTATGAAAGTACGTAGGCATAGGATGCGATATCCTAGCGAGCAATCTTCCCCTCCTTTCCCGTAGGTAGGCGAACTACGTTGACTCTGATTTCTCGTTCCAGACGGGAATACGTAGGCATAAAGTGAGATACTTTGTCGAGTCATTTTCTTTTCTTTTAACCCCAGACCTGTAGAGTAGATAGAATAACAATCCGTACCAGAAAAAAAACGTGGATCCCGTCGAGTACGACGGACGTGAGGGGTGCTAATACCTTCCCCTTGCGTAACCGATTCCCGAATCCAGGATTTGGTTGCGATGACCATTCCTTTCCCGTCTTTGCGGTAGGTTTACTTCGAGCGTTTCCTTTCCCTCTGTTGGGATAAATAACGCACGGTGGCGACTCTTCTGTTCAGTCGGCGCCGATTTTCGCAGTAGCGACACAAGGGTGAGAACCCTGCAAAACACAAACGAGACAAAACCAATCTATACAACCAAATCTATTCGGGTTAATGTCCACGACATCTCCTCAGTCAATTCGAAGTTTTATCAATCATTGGCAAGGGCCAGCAAAGTTATGCAAATGCGAGTTTATCAAAACATCGGCATTTTTCATATACAAAATAGTAAAGCATAAACACCAAATATTGAATAACATGTTTTATTGATTAAGCCTGTAAATAGGCGAAGCTTTGTACATCGGATGCAACTCCTGAAAACAGGAAGTTACACACAAACAAATATACAAACATGCACAAGAAGCATTAAATACAAATCGAATTTGTACACATGTCGGCAACGTGGTACAGACAAACATCACGAGCTGATCCTCCTATGACTCGCCTGACTCTGGCGCTTTCCCGGTATTCAATTTTCGGAAGGGATTGTGTTGGATAAACGAACCCCCAGGTACTCCCAAACCACTAAGCAATGTAGTATCAAATTCGGACCGCAGTCATTTGCTTTTTCAATCCCTAACTTTTGCGTGAACCGCCCTTTGCAGGTTTTCAATTCACCGGGATACCCTTTTTTGCCGAAGTCTCCCTTTTCAGGTTTTTCGACTTCGCGGGTGTACATCTTTTCAATTTTATCCCTAACTTTTGCCCGAACCTTTTATTCATTTTTTACGGTTCGCCAGGATGCCCCATTTTTGCCTGGACTCTCTTTTTACTGTCCAGCGGGTCACTTTCAAGCAAAGTATTTTTTAACTGCGTCCGAATTCACAGGAGATGTAAAGTCTTCACCATCCATGGTAGATAGTAGCAAGGATCCTCCAGAGAAGACTTTTCTAACAACGTATGGACCTTCGTAGTTAGGCGTCCATTTGCCCCTGTGATCTGTTTGCGGTGGGAGAATCTTTTTCAAAACAAGATCGTCTGTCTGAAAGCTTCGAGGGTGCACCCTCTTGTCGTAAGATTTCTTCATCCGGCTCTGATATATCCGACCGTATGCTAAAGAAGCCAGTCTCTTCTCATCCATTAAACTGAGCTGATTCAGTCTATCTTTAACCCATTCTGCCTCGTCAAGTTGGACATCACGTAAAATCCTCAGGGAAGGAATCTCAACCTCTAACGGTAACACTGCCTCCATCCCGTATACCAATGAGAAAGGGGTTGCCCCGGTTGATGTGCGTACCGTCGTACGATAACCGTGCAACGCGAAAGGTAGCATCTCGTGCCAATCCTTATATGTCACAACCATCTTCTGAACAATCTTCTTTACGTTCTTGTTGGCCGCTTCGACAGCGCCATTCATCTTGGGCCGGTAAGGAGAAGAGTTGTGATGTTCAATCTTGAAATTCTGACACAGCTCTTTCATCATTTTGTTATTCAAATTCGAACCGTTGTTGGTGATAATCCGCTCAGGGATTCCATATCTGCAGATAATATCTCGTTTGATAAATCTGGCGACCACTTGTTTGGTGACATTGGCATATGATGCTACCTCCACCCACTTGGTGAAGTAATCAATTGCTACCAAAATGAAACGGTGTCCGTTGGATGCCGTAGGCTCGATCTTTCCAATCATATCAATTCCCCACATCGAGAAAGGCCACGGTGATGACATCACATTCAGAGGACTTGGAGGCACATGGATTTTATCCGCATAAATCTGGCATTTATGACACCTCTTTGCAAACTTGAAACAGTATGTTTCCATAGTTAGCCAATAATAACCTGCCCGCAGCAGTTTTCTCGTCATAGCATGCCCACCAGCATGTGTACCAAATGTACCTTCATGTATCTCTTCCATGATCAACTTCGCTTCTTTCTCATCTACGCAACGTAGCAACACCAAGTCGTGGTTTCTTTTGTATAGGACACCGTCCGGATTCATATAGAAATTGCCAGCCAATCTCCTGAGAGTCTTCTGATCTCGACTGGATGCCCCAGCCGGATACTCGTTGTTCTTCAGGAAATTCTGGATGTCAAAGTACCAGGGTTGACCATCGGGAGCCTCGTCGATGGCAAATATGAATGCAGGCCTATCGAGCCGAGAGATAACAATCCGGGGAGCCTCGTTCCAGAAGTTAACTTTATACATTGAAGACAATGTCGCCAGGGCGTCAGCCATTTGATTTTCTGCTCGCGGCACATGATGCAATTCCACCTTGTCAAAGAAAGGCAACAATCTCCGTGCATAGTTCATGTATGGTATCAAATTGGGCTGACGTGTCTCCCATTCTCCTTTAATCTGATTCACCACTAGAGCTGAGTCTCCGTACACATCCAGATGTTTGATTCGCAAATCAATAGCTTCTTCCAGACCCATGATGCAAGTCTCATATTCAGCCTCGTTATTGGTAACGGGAAAAGTCAATCGGACAGTAAAGGGAATGTACGACCCCTGAGGAGTATTAATAATTGCACCTATTCCGCTACCATAGGAATTTACAGCTCCGTCAAATATCAACTGCCATTTGGAACCCAACTCTGGTCCTTCGTCCGGCAACGGTTCTTCACAATCTTTCATCTTCAGGTACATGATATCCTCGTCAGGAAAATCAAACCTCATCGATTGGTAGTCCTCAACTGGCTTCTCCGCAAGGTACTCTGACAGAACGCTACCTTTAATAGCCTTCTGCAAGACATATTGTATATCGTATTCGGTTAACACCATCTGCCATCGGGCAATTCTTCCGGAGAGTTCTTGCTTCTCAAACACGTATTTGATTGGATCCATCTTTGAAATTAGCATGGTTGTATGATTCATCATGTATTGCCTCAAACGTTTGGCGGCCCAGGCTAGCGCATAACACGTTTTCTCAAGCATTGAGTATCTGGACTCACAGTCAGTAAACTTCTTACTCAAATAGTAGATCACATGCTCTTTACGTCTAGTCTCGTCGTGTTGACCGAGAACACAACCCATACTTTCCTCAAGAACCGTCAAGTACATAATCAAAGGTCTCCCGGCCACTGGGGGTATCAAAACAGGAGGTTCCTGCAAGTATTCTTTTATCTTGTCGAACTCCTTTTGACAATTTTCATTCCAGGTCAACACCTGATCCTTTTTCAACAACTTGAATAACGGCTCGCATGTCGCAGTCAGGTGAGATATGAACTGGGCGATATAGTTCAACCTCCCTAAAAATCCACGCAATTCTTTTTCTGTTTTAGGCGTCGGCATTTCTTGTATTGCTTTTATTTTTGCAGGATCAACCTCTATTCCTTTTTCGCTCACGATAAACCCCAACAGTTTACCCGATCTCACCCCGTAGGTGCACTTATTAGGGTTCAGTCTCAACCTGAACTTCCTAAGCCTCTTGAACAGTTTTAGCAGATTAACCAAATGCTCCTCCTCTGTCTGAGATTTGGCAATCATATCATCAACATAAACCTCGATCTCTTTGTGCATCATGTCATGAAAGAGAGTCGTCATAGCACATTGATATGTTGCCCCAGCCTTCTTCAACCCGAATGGCATCACTTTGTAACAAAATGTTCCCCGGGGAGTAATAAAGGTAGTCTTCTCCATGTCTTCAGGCGCCATTTTGATCTGATTATAGCCCGAGAAGCCGTCCATGAAGGAGAATATGGAGAACTGAGCAGTGTTATCAACCAGCACATCAATATGGGGAAGTGGGAAGTCATCTTTCGGGCTCGCCCTATTCAAATCACAGTAGTCTACACACATTCACACTTTACCGTCTTTCTTCGGCACTGGCACAATATTAGCGACCCATGAGGGATATTTGGTAACAGCTAGGAAACCAACATCCCACTGTTTTTGAACTTCCTCCTTGATCTTCATAGCCATATCCGGTCTAGTTCTTCGGAGTTTCTGCTTAATAGGCGGACATTCCTCTCGCAGTGGCAGACGGTGAACAACCATATCCGTATCCAACCCAGGCATATCCTCGTACGACCAAGCAAATATATCACTGTACTCTTTGAGCATCTCAACCAACCTTTGCTTGATGTCGCTCTGCAGCGCAGCCCCTATACGGATGTTTCTCACAACCTCTTCCGACCCCAAATTGATAATCTCAATGACTTCCTCGTGAGGCAGAATGATTATTTCTTCTTGTTTCAATAACCAGGTCAACTCTTCTGGCACGTCGCCATCTTCGACAACCTCTTCCTCAGCCTGAAATACCGGGTGCTCAAAGTCGAAGTGAGTCATAGGCGGTTCATAGATGTCATCTGACATAGTAATCCTGCAAAGGAAATTGTTAAATGCTTCAAAACACAGACAAAGCAAATAACCACATTGCCATTTTATTGTTAAAAACAAAAACAGGAAAAACAGGGATCACAATATTTGTATATGAAAAACGCCTTTATTTCATGATTAAATAATGTAATGTACATAACCAAATGGCCCTAAGCAAAATCACTATGCCCCATGTAGGACATAGGATTATTCAACAATTAAGAAAACAAATCATTACTGTTTAGTTGTCACAGGAACAGTTTCCCGGATAGACCAATTGCAGAGACTTTGTCCTGGCACGCTTGGCTGGATCCACGCGTCCATATCATAGTCTCTATCTCCGTCTTCAGCATCGGAAACAACATTGATAGTCTCATGGCATACTCCATTTGGTGTAATTGTTATCGGCCCTCTGAACTTGGGCGTTCCTGAAGAGGATGCTGATGGAGAAGGATGATATCCAAGCCCGAATCTATCCATTTTTACCGGAATCTCCACCACTTGCCCCCAGCCTTTAGTCTTACCTGTCCGCACTAAAGCTTGAGCTTCCTTATAAGATGACACGGGCACATCTGGCACTTTACTTGGCACTGGAACTTTGTCTTTAATTCGCAACCCCTCGAAGGCTTGACATGGTGTTTCGTGTATTTCACCGTCGACCTCGACATATTTGAACGAAGATAAATGGCTAACCAGAATATCTTCCTCTCCACAAACAGTGACGACACTATCCCCAACCATATACTTCAGCTTTTGGTGCAATGTGGATGTGACAGCCCCGGCAGCATGAATCCATGGGCGCCCAAGAAGGCAACTATACGCTGGCTGGATGTCCATTATATAGAATTCAGTTTCAAATATTTCAGGTCCCACCTGCAACGGTAATGTTATCGATCCGAAAACCGACCTCCTCGTTCCATCGAACGCCCTCACCACTAAATCACTGGGCGTGCAGATAATCCCCCTGATATCCAACTTCATCATGGCTTTCTTCGGTAGCACATTCAGGGAAGATCTAGTGTCTACTAAAACATGGGACATGACCGTGCCCCAACATTCTACTGACACATGCAATGCCATATTGTGCTCTCGCCCTCTTGGAGTCAAATCAAAGTCTGTGAAACCCAAACTGTGCCCCGCATTGACATGCGCCATCACCCCTTCTAACTGATTAACAGAAACTTCTTGAGGAACAAACGACGTGTCTAGAATCTTCAGCAAAGCGTTCCGATGGGCCTCGGAACATAATAGCTGGAGGTGCTCAACGATTTTGTAATCACTTTTACGAATGAGCCTCATAAACTCCTCCACATCCTTAAGTGATGTTTCCTTTTCATTCGACTGAGAAGGACCACCCTCAATTACCTTGGCTTTACCCTTGGCTAATCTTTCTTCCTCTACCTCGGGTGACGTGAAGATTCTTCCGCTTCTGGTCATACCCCCTGTTCCGACAACATTATCTACAACCCCAGCTAGTTGTCTATTGACTTCAATTTTCTCACCATCGCAATATACCTCCAACCCATAAGTCCATGGCACTGCCTTAGTACTCTCAAAAGGAACTGGTCCTGCTTTGGTAATTGTGATCGTCGGCCGCTTGGCAGGCGCTGTTATCGTTATTGTTTTCCTCGGAATCGTCACCGTCGCAACATCGTTCTGCTCATCACATAACGCCTCTACAGGCTTTTCAACCGTGGTTCGATCGAATTGCAAGGTGCCTTCATCCATCATAGCCTGAATGCCCTGCTTCAACTTATTACAACCCTCTGGCTGGGTCCAACAATCCAAGCAAAACTCGTCACATCCCGGGAATACACCCCCTTTTAACAACGTGCTTTTAATCTCACCCAACAGTGTTTTCAGCTCATTGACATCCATCACTAGATTCAAATTTTCTTCTATCAAGATGGCATTTGCCCCATGATTGGGCATAGGCTGTTGTACGATATTTGGACCCACCTGCCCAAAGTTGATAGCTTTGCTGTCCAACAAATCCTGAACTTTGTGTTTAAATGTCTGACAAGCTTCTACATCATGCCCGGGTGCCCCGGAATGGAATTCGCAATGCTTATTGGCGTCATACCCATAAGGAAGTACCGTCCCTGTAGGCGGTGCCAAAGTCCTCTTTTCAACCAAGTTCAACCCTAGCAAGGTCTGGAGGAGTTCTGCATACGTGGAAGGAGGTGCGTCGAACACTCTTTTCGGTCTCGCATTTTGTACCCTTGTCTGGCCGGGATTCTGTCCTTGCTGTTGATGTGGTTGTTGTTGTTGTTGCTGCCCTTGTTGAGGAAAAGGGATAGTGACACTAGCTATCTGTTGAGGCTGAACATACTGATTTCTTCCTCTGCCTCTGCCCCTGCCACCAAACACGGCACTAGTATCACCCTGTCGTCTACCACCAAATGCTTTTCTTGTACCTCCTGCTGAGGTAGACTCACCTGCTTGGAATCTTCCAACTTTAATCCTGTTCTCGATCATCTCCCCCATAAGAATCAAATCTGAGAAACTGCTCAATGACACACTAAACAATTTTTCGTAGAACACCCCCGTAAATGTCCCAATGAACATGTCATTCATCTCCCTTTCAATTAAAGGAGGATGTACCCTCGCTGCCATATCGCGCCACCTTTGCGCATACTCCTTAAAACTTTCCCCGTTCTTCTGTGACAAACCCTACAATTGGACCCGGTTTGGCGCCAGATCGCTGTTATATTTGTAATGTGTCACGAAAGCATCAACCAACTGCTTCCAGGTTTTGATCTGGGTGGGCTCCAGCCCCATATACCATTCAAGTCAAGGTCCTGACAAGTTATCCTGAAAGAAATGCATGAGCATCCTTTCATCATCTGAATACATAAACATCCTCCTGTAATAAGAGCAGACATGGACCTTAGGGCAGGTGTCCCCCTTGTATTTGTCAAAAGTGGGAGCCTTGAACTTCAATGGCACCCTCAGCCCTGGTACCAAGCCCATTGTAGTCATATCCAAACCAGTGGAGTTCTGATTCACTACCCCTTTCATCTGTTCTTCAAGCATTCTGATCCTCTGAACAGGATCAGCAGGTCCTTCAAATCCCATGCCTCTTCCCTAAAAGGCGTCCTCCTAGCGGTCTTCACCCCAATTCACATTTTCATTTTCGTACCCGTCGTAACCAGTGTTGCGACCAAACCCTTGCTGATTGATCATGGGACCTCGTCCCCTGTTACCGAAACCCTGGTTGACCCTAACAGGTCCAAACCCAGCGTTAACAGGAATCACCCCAGCACCATTCTCATTGCCAAATCCACCATATCCCTGATTAGCGTTACCAAAACCGTCGTAACCGAAACCCTGGGTGTCGAAGCCGAATTTCCCGTCCTGATTGACGTAATCAAATCCCTGATCATTGTAGCCGAACCCATTGTTGCCAAAACCATTACCACCATTGTTATTACCACCGCCTTGATTGGCGTCCCCAAATCCAACATTGTTAACAACAGTCTCATTTCCATTCCCTGTGTTGCCATTGCCAACGCCAGCGCCATTGTTTACAACCATAACAAGTGGGGTCACTACAGGTGGAACCACAGGCGTAGGGGTTCCATCCTCCGGAATAGTCTCAACGTGCACAGAATTGTGGTCATTGTTGCCATTCCCATTAGTCTGCATCAGCAGCGGCTGTACCAAAGTCTGGAGGCTCTCCTGGCCCTTAGCGATGTTCTCCATTGCTTGCATGAACAGATTCAGCTTCTCGCGGATTTCCTGCATCTCAACTTGGACTTGATCCATGATTCTCTTGCAGTTGTTTTGGGTTGAGTAGCGGTGGACTCTTTGTTCGTCAATCCTGAAAAAAACCTGAAGATGCAGGAAATAAGGTATAGATTCAAAAATACCGGTCATGCAATATAAATGCAGATGCAAACGTGTAAACATGCTACAGGTTATATTCCCCCCCGATTCTAGTTTCGGAGAGAAGGCCATCACGACAATGGAGTCCCCATCAATCAAGCAAGGAATCAAGAAACCCTCATATATAAACGAATGCCACGAGGCTGGGTACAAGAGTACAACTGAAGAGACCTCGGCCAACAAGCCTGTCGATGGTCAAAATACAAGTACAAACAACAAAAGCGAGGCAAAGATAACTCAGGCCAAGTGGCGCTCTCTGACGTCTTCCAATATACCCAGCGTCTCTGAACGACCCAGTTTGGAGATTAGCTCTTGTATCAGTAAGGCATGCCGCTCGGCAGTGGATCTCAGCTTTTTGGCGTCGTCCTTGCAGGTCCCTTCGTCAACACCCTCGTCGGGTCTGCATCTCTTGGAGCCGGCCTTCACTTCATAACCTCTCAGCTTCTCGTCAAGGTCACTTACTCTAAGCTTAACAGCGCTCCTAAGTGATGTCTCTTTAGCAATCTTTGCGTCCTGGGCTCTAATTTGCGCCTCTAGCGTGGCAATCTGCAGCTTCAGTTCATCTTCACGCTCCTTCCGCTTGGTAAGCGTGGCATTCCACAATGCTTCCCACTTGCTGAGGCGGGAATAAGCTTTGCTTAAAAGTTCCTTCTTGGAAGTAAGCACCTTGCTAACACCGTTCAAGGCTATTCCCACTTTTTCTTTCTTGTTGGTCTCTTCCGTCAACTCTGAACCCAACCTATTAATCAATTCAGTTTGTTCCCTCACAGTGAAGGTAGCTTCGTTCTTCTCATGACGCAACTGGAAGATCTCCTTCTCTAACTCATTATTGACTTTCTTCAACTCTTCGTTTTCAACCAACAATTTGTTATACTTTTCAAGCTCTATCGAAGTAGGTGCCTCAATCATTGGAAGATACAGAGGTTCCACAGCAGGATAAGGCATCAAGGAAATACTAGCTCTCTCGCAGATCCAAGCCAAATAAGGATCATAAGCTTTGTTGTTGCTCTTACCAAGCAACGCTTTCCCCCTCCTATGGATGTTAGCCCATGCATGTCTCAACCTGATCAAAATAGCCTCGTCTAATGAGCCCATGAGATACAGAGATTCCTGTATCTCAACCTCAATAGGAGCACCTCTCAAGGCATAACCAAACTGTCTCACCAGCAGAGAAGGGTTATAGTTAATACAGCCTTTCCGTCCAATCAAAGGGACATTCGGAAAGCCACTACAACTATATATAATATCAGTGCCAAGCATACTCCGATTAAACCAAACGATGTTCTCAGCAGACAGTCCCATCAACCAGGAAGACCAATCCAAAGTATCAACAACATCAACAAAAGGCCCTGTCTTCGGAAGATGTCCCTGGAACCACCTGTACAAAAGAGGATGACAGTAGGAAACATTCTTGCCACGATGTTTCTCATTCTTGTAGTGAATGGAATGATAAACATCACCCAAGAGAGTAGGAACAGGATTCTTCGAGGCAAGAATCAAGAAAGCATCTGAGTCGACAAAATCTGGCACATTAGGAAACAAGACAACCCCATAGATGCAGACAGCTAGAATGGCACTGAAGGCAACCCAACATCCGTTCTTTGCGCACTGTGTAGCCTTCTCAACCAGGACAGACAAGTGAAAACCATAAGCTCCGTTCAGCTTGACCAACCCTCCAGGGAACTCAGAAGCGTCCAAACTGACAATCTCAGCAAGTGTAGCCAAATTAGGCTCGGCATCAACATGTATAAATGGCATCTGGTCTATCATGGGAACTCCCAACATAGCAGAATACTCCTCCAAAGTGGGTGCCAGAATATAGTCGGGAAATAAGAAACATCTTAGCTGCGGCTCATAAAACTGCATCAAAGTATACACCCCAGTCGTCTCAAATGCGGAAGGGCTGTACAACGAACTAAGCAATCTCCCATAGGATACTCTGAACTCAGACCTCACTTTCTCATCTGCTAGAGCAACCAATCCCAGCAAGGAACTAATATCTGGCGAATGCAACCGATAAGCAACTGTCCTCTTCGTGGACTCCATGTCTGGCCAGAAGATACCCTAGAATCAGAGGGGGAGGAACACACCTGCGACATAAATACACGTTAATGATATGCAAAATGAGTATGCAACAATGCAATACGCCAAATAATGCAACAGGGATCAAGTGACATATTGCTGAGGAGATCCATCTATAATATCTGTCTCCTTAGACCCATAATACTATTCAAACCTGGTCTCGACAGACCCATAACAATGCTCCGGCCTGGTCTCAACAGACCCATAACAAAGCTCTGATGAAGAAACCCAGGTAACCACACATACTGATCCAATATCAAGAAAACCGGGTAGTCTGGAGGTCCAGTTTCCTGCATGCCCCAACCCCTCTCACAGGTAGATGTCCTATCAACTGACACAAGGTATGGCATCCTATGCGGTCGTCGGCGTCACAGACATTCAAGACTGATGATACGATACCCAGAAGGTGTGGCATCATCCTATCCTGAAGAGGCCCTCCTCAGCCAACTTCCAATTGATCGGTCCCTAGAGTCGACAATCCTCGGGTCAGACAACTTGTCGAGTCCTAAGGGCCAGGCAAGAAGCATCAAAGAGAATCTCGTTTGAGCGTAGATTTCGCGGCTAGCTGGTGCGAGCTAAGCAAGCAGGCTAACCACTACTCTCTACTTCTAAGTCTAGGTGTAACCTCAAGCCTAGGTCTGACTTATCTCTCAACAGATCACCCCCTCCCCACAACAGCAATAACAATATAAAGCTGATAATAAAATGCGGAAAGTAAAGACAGAAAAGTAAATCTATACAACACCCACGACGGGAAAACAAGCGCTAGGATTGACTCGCGTAGGGAACCGTTGGAATTCCCCAGCAGAGTCGCCAGCTGTCGCTACTGCGAAAATCGGCGCCGGCTATGACAGAAGAGTCGCCACCATGCGTTATTTATCCCAACGGAGGGAAATGAAACGCTCAGAGTAAACCTAATGCAAAGAGGGAAAGGAATGGTCATCGCAACCAAATCCTGGATTCGGGAGTCGGTTACGCAAGGGGAAGGTATTAGCACCCCTCACGTCCGTCGTACTCGATGGGATCCACGCTTGTTTTCTAGTACGGATTGTTATTTTATCTACTCCAAAGGTCTGGGTTAAAAAGAAAAGAAAATGAAAATGACTCGGCAAAGTATCGCACTTTATGCCTACGTATTCCCGTCTGGAGCGAGAAATCAAAGTCAACGTAGTTCGCCTACCTACGGGTTAAGGGGGGAAGGTTGCTCACTAGGATACAACATCCTATGCCTACATACTTTCATACAGCATGAAAGATCAGAGCAAACGTAGTTCGGGCTACGGAAGACACAGATTTGTCTGGCTGTTTTTAGATCCTTCTGAAAAGGTTTTTCTTGATTAGGAGTCTAAGCGGACAAAATGACACTTTAATGTTTGTTTCCAGTCTTTTACGAAAGAAGTGTTTTTTAGTGTGTTTGCAATCTCTGACGCACTAGAGACTATGATTTGAGAGTGACTACGTCGTATGTCACCCTAAGGGTAACACACTAAGCAATCAGATTACTGAAGAGTGACCCTCCAGCAACCTTTTTTCAAATAGCTTAAGGCTCGTAGCGTACGACATCGATTATCCTTATTACTGTGTTTTGAATTGTTTTGAGATAGAAGAGAAAGAAGCTCTAAAAAACCTAGGGTTGAAAAGGGGAAGCAAAACTACCCTAAAGTTGTCATGCATGGATAAGAACCTATTTTCTGTCATATTTCCCTCTTACACAGAGAGAAACAGAGATCCGATAAACAGAAAAGAAAGCAAGCAAATACAGTAAAATGCATGCAATGCAGCAATACAAGCGAGGCCAGAGAGTCCCACTCTACCTCGAACCTGGGAAAACAACAGGCAAAGTGAAACAGTATTCACTTCAAACCTAAGGGGGCAAGCTGAACAAGCCAACAAACAATACAGAAAAAGAAAACAACACCAGCACCAACTCTGACAGCAATAATCCAGCCCCTTACAGTAAGCAACACAAGCAGCAACAACTCTGACAGCTACAGTGGATCAACAGCAAACGAGATGATAGTAACAACTTCTTCAAGCAAGACCCCATCATCAATCTTCAACAATCTTAAAGTTTTAGATAAGCTCCCATCTTCAATAAGCTCCGTCTCTAAGAGAGAATCAATTAACAGATTAAGTTGAAATGTTAAGAAGCTTAGTGACAACCCAAGGAAATCACTAAGAACTTATCATTGCAAATGAAAGGTATCCTCAAGGTTCTACCCAACCAAAGCATGCTCTACATCCCTCCTAAGGAGAGATGGAACTTCTTTGGGGGACCTTGTGTCATGGGATTGAATAGAGGCACAAGAAGCTCTCTATGTTTGAAAGAAGAAACAAGACTACTCTAATGCTCTTCCTATATATCCTAACTCCTAAAGCCCCTGACAAGCACTCCAACAAATGAGAAATCTTCAACTCCAAGCTTCTTCAAGCCATCCAAAGCATCTTCATTTGATCTTCAAGTCATCCAAGCACAGCCCAAGCCAAAAGCACCCCCAAAATGGCCCCACACAAGCATAACCAACCCAAATATCTAATGGAGAAATGTCGCTTGCGCGAAAATGAGGTGCCGGCATGACAGAAGAGTCGCCACCTTTCGTTATTTATCCCTCAGAGCGGGAAAGGAAACGATCGGAAAAACCTGACGAAAAAGGGTAAGACAAGGTCATCGCAACCATTGTCTGGGTTCGGGAGTCGGTTACGCAAGGGGAAGGTATTAGCACCCCTCACGTCCGTCGTACTCGACGGGATCCACGCTTGTTTGTTTACTTGGACGGGTTGGTTTTATTCTATCTACCTATCAAGGCTGGCTGAAAAAGAAAAGAAAAATGACTCGGCAAAGTGTCGCACTTTATGCCTACGTATTCTCATCAGAGAATGAGAAATCAGAGTCAACGTAGTTCGGCCTACGAAGGGTTATGGGGGAAGGTAGCTCGCCAAGACTTCGCCATCTTGTGCCTACGTACTCTCAACAGGCATGAGAGATCAGAGCTCACGTAGTTCGGGAAACTACGATTTATTTCCTTTTTTGAAAGAAGTGTTTTTTTATTGTGTTTGCGATTTCAACCGCACTAGAGACTATGACCTGAGAGTGAATGCGTCGCATGTTACCCAAAGGGTACCATACTAAACATCCAGACTGTGGAAAAGAAGCTCTCCCACGATCCTTTCTCAGATAGCTTAAGGCTCGTAACATACGAAAGAAATCATTCATGATTACTGTATCTTAAACTGTTTTGAGGTGAGAAGAGAACAGGCCCAACTAGGAGGGAGACTATCAAGTCCTACTGTTATCATGCCATGGATTCATCCTATGGTTGAGGTTTGAACAGGGAACTCCTAGATGTTGTCATGCATAGGTTTCAACCTAAAAGTCTATCATCAAATCCTTATCAAAGGAAATGAGAGTCCTAAGGGATCATGTCAATGATACACCAAAACAGACAAAGCATCAGCTTTAACAATAAAATGCATGCAATGCAAGTGAGGGAGGAAATGTGTGTGGGGCTTCAGCCTCCACAAGCTCATCGCAACCTCAAGCCAGTCATGAAATAACAGTAATCATACCGAAAAATAAACAACATGCTATCGAGCAATAAACAGTAAATTGCAATCATACAGATAAAAATGAAATGAAATGCCATCCATGCTTGAGAAAGAAATTATCTACATCTAATCTCTTCCTAATCCTAACCCTAAAATAAAAACCCTAATCAAATCTCTAAGCAAAGCCCTAAAGCTAAACCCTACACAAGAGAAATCAATCCCAGTCTTCAAGCTTCAAAACAAGCTTACCAAAGAAAGGGAGCTAAGTAGGCAGACTCATAGTGCCCTCCTCAGGAAAGCACTAGGGGGCTTATACTCAGGAATCATATCCTATGTGGCTCAACAACTGTGATCGGTTTACATTCCTCCTCAGGAGAAACTAAACTCACATGAAGGCTCCGACATCATTGGATACTTGAGAAATCCTACATGAACTAAGGGAACTAAGTGAACAGACCCATAGTGCCTTCCTCAGGAAAGTACTAGGGGGCTTCCACTTAGGAATCATATCCCATGTGGCTCAACAACTGTGATCAGTTTACATTCCTCCTCAGGAGAAACTAAACTCACATGAAGGCTCCAACATCATTGGATACTTGAGAAATCCTACATGAACTAAGGGAACTAAGTGAACAGGCCCATAGTGCCTTCCTCAGGAAAGTGCTAGGGGGCTTCCACTTAGGAATCATATCCCATGTGACTCAACAACTGTGATCAGTTTACATTCCTCCTCAGGAGAAACTAAACTCACATGAAGGCTCCAACATCATTGGATACTTGGGAAAGAGGTGAGAAGAAAGAATGAAAGACATCCATAGTGCCTTCCTCAGGAAAGTACCATGAACTTCCCTCAGACTCCAAGGTCTCAAACCTCACAGAAAAAGAGCAAGCTCCTAAACTAGGTCTTCAATCCATGCATCCTTGCAAGATCCAACCTCTCAACCTCTGGGTCTTGATCTTCAATCTTCACCTTCATCATGCTCCTTCAACAAGGTCTTCAAATCAAACCAAGCCCCACAACAATTCCCCAAAGATGACCCCAACACAAAACATGCCACACAAACAGTCCATTCAGAAAATACTCTGAAAATACTAAAGTCACAGGGAAAAATCTAATATTTATTCACATGGGTCTATTATACTTACCCATAATATCCCTATAGTCCCATACCCTAAATCAAGTCAAAAACTCCTAAAAGAAAATGATTTACTTCACCTATGTCACACCTAAACCCTAATTTTAATCACCCTAATCTCACCTAATCAAACCATCTAAAAATTAATCCTAAAATTATGAATTAAATCCTATGAGTAAGCTAAAGTCCTTAGTTAATCATCCTAAAAAGAATGGACCCTAAATCTAAGGGGAGCTAATTGAACTAAAATCAACAAAATGGGGTATCAACTAAATCATCTAAAAAAAGCTATTTAAAAGAAAAATATGCTAAAAATATAAAAATAAAAATAAAATGGAATTTTATTATCTACTAATTTTTTAGACAGAAATATGAACCTAATGCAAAAACAAGAAATGAAAAATATTAATTTTCTGATTTTATATGATTTTTTAAAGATGCAAGAAAATAAAAGAAATTAAAATCAAGAATTTAAAATAAATGGGGAGGGGGTGTGAAAATGAACTACACCTAGTGTTATTCTAGGGTGGGCCAGAGGATGGTGGTGCAAGTAGCAGCGTGTCTGGGCCCATGTGATCAGAAATTGAAATTAAAAAACAAAAGAAAAAAGATTAAGAACCCGGTGTATTTAGCAACAATTTGAAGTGTATTTTGGATTGGGCTTCGTATGGGGGGTTTGGATAGCACGCTTTTGCTGAGGCCCAAGAGTGGGATTAAATGAAACGCTGCGTTGCAGCTTCATTCTTTCCCTCCGTTTCTCGTTTGAACATAGGCCGTTGGATTGATTTCCCAGATCAAAGGTCTTGGCTTCATCCAACGCGTGTGGTATCATCTCCTACATTGAGACTTAGGGTTTCACCATGGATGCAGAATTCATGCGCCATATTTCTACCTCTTCGTACTTCTTCATCTTAACACCAAATGTAATTTTGTAAAATGCTAACTTGCTCCATTTTCTCCCAGGAACACGACTATGCCAATATCTTTGATCAAGACTCACTCTAATGACCAAACCGATAGCTAGAAACCCTATGGCACACAAATTTTCACTGTCATGCACCTTGCTAGTTCTTGGATTTCTTGGTACTAATGTGTTCCTCATGCTGCCCTAGTTCTAGCATACTATCACACTAAGATTAATACTCACTAGGCTAAGAGTTCTTGGTCATCAAAGATTCACTGCCCTAAGACCAAACTCCATGGATGGCTCTCAAACTCACTGGATATCATCACCTACTCATCCTTGTCAATTCTAACCTAGAATTCTAATCTATTCATGCATAATTAAAGAGATAGAAGAGAAAGTGCAGACCTGTTTCTTGGCTATGGCAGGTGGTGGATTGGCTCGATTCAATGCTTGCAGCCTCTTCAATTATGATCCTCTAAAGGCAATCTTGTTTCTGTTTGCACAAACTTGGAAGAAGGAAGCTTGTAATGTGAAATTCGAAGCTTGCTTGCAATGGAATCCACCCTTGAATATCTCTCTCTCCTCTCACTCTCTCCACCAAAACTTCCAACCCCCTATCTCAGCTTGCTCATTTCAATATATAGAGTGGCTTAGAAAGCCCTAGAATCATCTAGAATGAAGTAGAAGAATGTGGAAATTCTCATGTGATGACATATTGAACTCATCCCATACCATGCTTGCAGCCCTTCAAATTTGTATTAAAATCTCTCCTCATGAGATATTGAGATGGTATGTGTGAAAAATCAGCCAATTCCTTGCCTTTGGTGAAGTTTCTCATAGTTGCCTCATTATGCAAGCAATATGATTACAAAGCAACCCCCATTTTTAGACCTCAAATCAAAAATGTGTTTAAACCATTGTTTCCAAAATGTTGTTTAGATTCAAAATGACATATTATATGACCTATTTTGGATTTGTAGATCTCTCAAACCATTTTCCAACTTGAACTTATTTAAGTTATGTCTCATTTTTAGGTCATTTTCACCCATTCTTGTAAATTCTTGCTACAAGCTTTTCCAACATGTAATGACCACTTTTCTAGGCTTAAAATGTCATTTTGAACAACTTTTATGTTTTGAGTTTTTTCATTTGAGGCTTGGAAATAGGAGATATGGCCTTTGCTTAAAATGACCTATAATCACCAAATGACCAAAATACCCTTGTCTTGTACGAACCATAAGTTGAGTTCTACAAATCCTATCAAGGACTTATAGTACTCTCTAGAAATCTAAGAAGGTGCTCTTCAACATTCATGTTGACCAAGAGATCATAGGAACCATCCTACTAGGGCAAAAGTTGTCTGCAAGTTGGGTGACTTTCAAGGACCCAGATTCACACACCTCAGATGACCTGTAATTTGTCAAAACCATAACTTGAGCTCTGCAAATCCTATAAAGGACTTCTACCACTCAAATTAAAGCTAATAACAAGATCTACAACATTCATGTTGTGGGGAAGATGAGATGACAATCACATCTTGAGCTAAAACTGCCTGGAAGATAGGGATCAAACTAGGGGATTTTACACTGACAATCCTTAGAAACCCTGGCTTAAAACTTCTCAAACTCCTCAATCATGATGAGTTGGTATAGGAATCATCCTTATAACATCTCAATACATCATTCCATGATCTCATGGCTCTTGGATTAGGTCTCAACCCTCTCCAAAACATCAGCTGACCTAGGGTTGACCCAGTCAAAACCCTAATTCTACCATTCATGGCTGAATCTTCTGAATTATTGCATAATGACCTCTCTGGGCTTCATGATGGCTTTAAATACATCTCATAGGCTTTCTCAAAGCTTCAAGTTCATTCTCAAAGTCTCAGAATCATCTGAGGAGCACCCACAACTCTCAAGTTATGAGGCACACAACTCTGGTTTCAACCAATTCTTCTGAGGATCTCTTGAACTTCCTGATGAAGGTATCAACCTTCAAACACTTGATGGATAAATAAATGTTGGTCAAATTTTGGGGTGCAACAGCTGCCCCTATTCAAACGGCTTGAACATGACTGGGTGAGAGTGAACGGCTCTCAGCCAATCAAGGTGCGAGACGGTTGAATACCGATAAACCCGAAAATTTGCCAACTGCACGAGCACACGATACTCTGCGGGGAACAAACCTTCGAATACTGCAATACTAGCTGCACGACAACTAGTTGGAGAAATACTGATCTGACATCGCCGTCAGTTATCCACGTTAACTTCTTCTGACATTGTCTTCAGGCAACCAAAACACCCAACATCGCCGCTGGAAGACTAAACCACCTGACATCACCGTCAGAAGCAGACAAAATTCTGAGGAACACCCAACATCGCCGCTGGAACACCAAACCATCTGACATCACCGTCAGAAGCAGAAAAAATTCTGAGGAACACCCAACATCGCCGCTGGAACACCAAACCATCTGACATCACCGTCAGAAGCAACCATAACTCGGGGAAACAAACATCCAACATCGCCGTCGGAGAACTAAATCTGACATCGCCGTCGGACAACCAAAATACCCAACATCACCGCTGGAGAACTAAATCTGACATCGCCGTCGGACAATCAAAATACCCCGCATCGCCGCTGGAGAACTAAATCTGACATCGCCGTCGGACAATCAAAATACCCAACATCACCGCTGGAGAACTAAATCTGACATCGCCGTCGGACAATCGAAATACCCCGCATCGCCACTGGAGAACTAAATCTGACATCGCCGTCGGACAATCAAAATACCCCCGCATCGCCGCTGGAGAACTAAATCTGACATCGCCGTCGGACAATCGAAATACCCCCACATCGCCGCTGGAGAACTAAATCTGACATCGCCGTCGGACAATCAAAATACCCCCACATCGCCGCTGGAGAACTAAATCTGACATCGCCGTCGGACAATCAAAATACCCTGCATCGCCGCTGGAGAACTAAATCTGACATCGCCGTCGGACAATCAAAATACCCCGCATCGCCGCTGGAGAACTAAATCTGACATCGCCGTCGGACAATCAAAATACCCAACATCACCGCTGGAGAACTAAATCTGACATCACCGTCGGACAATCAAAATACCCCGCATCGCCGCTGGAGAACTAAATCTGACATCGCCGTCGGACAATCAAAATACCCTGCATCGCCGCTGGAGAACTAAATCTGACATCGCCGTCGGACAATCAAAATACCCAACATCACTGCTGGAAATAAACATAATCTGACCTCGCCGTCGAAGCAAACATCCAACCTCACCGCTGGAAACAAACATAGTCTGCTGGGGAATTGGTCACACGGTAACCAGTAATTCATAGTCGATCATATCATCAGGCATTCTGCATTACTGAGATAACTGCTTCATTAACACAGTCAGACTTCAATCATGGAGTCTTCAGGAGAGATTCTAACTTCGCCGTTGGAAAACCTGTTGGGGATGACGCTTCGCCGCTGCGGAATCTGGAGAACCATCACGTAACTCCGCTCCGAGGGTCCAGAACTCATTCTGGATAAATCAACTCTGCTGAGGACTGCAATAATCATCTTGAACTGATAACCGTTCTGAGCAAACACTTTGTTGGGGATTCCAGGAACTATCCTGGGCAACTCTTGTTGGGGACAGACCAATCACGGCTTGAGCAGCTTCCAAGGACTCGGCTCTCTTGGGGCTTCAGGAACCGTCCTGGGAGATCTTAGCTGGAGACTCCAAGTATCAATCTGAGCGACCAACCCTGGAGACTGCACTGAGGTCTTAAGAATCATCTTAAGCAAACGAACCGGCTGAGGAATTCGAGAATCATTTTGAACTGAAGACTTCGCTGGGATCTCGAGAATCATCTTGAGTACGCGACTTCGTTGGGGGAGAATGTCAGGAATTATCCTGAGCAACTGATCCTTCGGCGGAACACCTGTAAAACAAGAATGGTAACAACCTAGATCATGTTTATGATGCATATGCTTTGGCGCCATGCTCCGCACGGTGGAAATGCTATGCGTTTATGATAAATGCTATGCCATCATGCACAATGATGCAATCCCGTCAGCAAAATAAATGTCGAGGGGGAAATCTTCCTGTCAAGGAGAAAGAACTACTCAGATAGAGGAATCATCCTGCTGAGGAGAACGTGGACATGCCAATATCAATTGGACTCCGTCTGGGGAAATGATCTTCGGTTGACTGCTGCAGAGGAAACAACTTCAGCTGATTACTGCAGGGAACGAAGCTTTACGAGAACCTGAACTTGCTGAGAGAAATGATATCCGTCGCGGGAATAACCTGCGGGGCCGCCATGGCTACTTTTCTGGGGATAACAACTCTGTGGGGAAACAACTTCAGCTGCTCAACCCTCCACTGGGGAAACAACTAAACATGGTCTGATCAACTTCCAAGGACTCGGCTCTCTTGGGGGTTTGCGGACTCAGCCGGGGAGAGAGAAATCATTCTACTTCACTGGAGAGTACGACTCTGACGAGGAATTTCAATTCCGCCGGGGAAGAAGGAAACATACACCTTCGGGGGAGAGTACAACTCTGCAGAGGAATACAACATCAGCCGTTCCAACACTTTACTGGGGAAGAGGGAATCATCCGACTTCGAGAGAGAATACGACTCTGGCGGGGAATCTCAATTCCGCTGAAGGCTTCAGTCTGGCACCATCAGTTGCTGCATACTTCGGCGTACGAATAGCTTCCTACGAATCCTGCATTAGTGACCGGGTGCGGGGGGAGACACCTGCTTCGGAGACTTTACTGGGGAAAACACGAGCTTCGGCACCCGAACATTTCTACGAAATCCGCACTTGTGACCCGGTGCTGGGGGACATACGAGCTTCGGCGTGCGACTCAGCTGAGAAGATGACGTTCCTTCAGGATGCGTCTGCTTGGGGGAGAGAATCACATCTACCTGGGGAGACTTGACCCTACTCTGATAAAGGATAAACGCCATCTCAATTTGCTGCAGTCTCAAACTGTACAGGGGGAACAACCTCAAACCGTACATCTCTGCTGAGAAACAATCCTGGTTCAACAACGTCAACACAGGGAATACAGGCTACCAATCATGGAGCCAAGTAACAGGTTAGGCTGTAGGATAACAATCCAATGACCGCAAGGCTTCTTCAGAAGGTTCAGGTTTTGGCAGGGTAATGACACGATTCCCCGATACTCAATTCTTGCTAGGGTGAACAAACTCATTTGAACAACTTGCCCCAGCGCAATTCAACTTTCCCCAATCCGACTTTTGGGAATAATTCATTCTGAACCGAAAACAACTGGCCACAAGACAATCTTCAGATGGCTTGCCCCAACACCTGCACAACGGAAGGATTCATCCTCCACTAATCAACTCTTAGCATGGTCGGCTTCAATATCTCTGAAGTAGTTTGCCCCTGAACGAGCGATGAGCGACTCAACATGCTCTGATTGAACACTGGAGGGATCTGCCCTCAAATCGCAAGAATTCTGGATAACTGCCCCTGATTGGGTCTCGAGAAGATTCACTTCCGACCAACCGCTTCTTGCATAAACTGCCCCATAATCAACTGATGCTCCGGGACTTGTCCTCAGACAAACTGATTCCAAACTCACAGGAAGTCAATGCCCCAAATTCACAGGGCTTCGCAGCATACCATTCTGATCCAGACCTCTGACGATTCAGTCCTGATTGACTATTCCCTGTTGAAGTTCCTCCGCATCAGCTACTGACCTGCAATTAAAATTGTTTATTCACGGATGGTAATTTTAATGCAGTGTTCATGCAAATTTCGAAAAAATGTTGTATTGTCACTCATTTACGTGTCATGCTGGTGAGTGACGAATGAACCAAAGGGTTCAAACGTAGTGCTGATGTGATCAGTGGAAAATACAATAAGGATATGATTAGAAAATCATGGAGGAGTCAGGTTACTCAACCTTATCGTAATGCGCTTTCAGAATAAACCCTGCCTCAATTAGGTCTTTTAAGGGTTGTATCGTGGTCGGGTTCACGGTTCGTGAAACAAAGGATATTTGGCTCAAATTATGATTTGTATCCACCCCTTCTACGTGATGTTCTCCGATCCTAAAGTTCAGTTAACTTGGGTCGAGCGCTCGCCTCTTCGAGAGGTATGTTGGATATTGGGAACACTGGTTAAAGAATTCACAAGGTGTTTCGGAGTGACAGTTACTCCTTCTTCATTTTCGGTGTCTGTATCTACACGACTTCGTCCTTGTTTGAGGATTTTTCCTTTTTTATATCCTTTCTTTTTCATTCTTTTGATTCCCTAATTTTTGCCTGGATGACTCCTTTTGAGTTCTTTTCGATTTTTTCTCTTGAAGTCCAGCGGGATGCCCTGATTTTTGCCTAAGTATTTGCTTTCTAGCTTTTCTTTTTTACTTAGCGGGCTTTCTTATTCCCCCTTTTTTTTCTTTTGGAACGAGTCGTGCGACACCGGTTGTCTGGATTTATCCGAGAGGCTTGTAACTGTCTCACTCCTGGTTGGTGAGGTTTAACAATTGTGGTTGATGAGGTACGACCTCTGGAGAGGAATATGATGTGATTGGTCCACGAAAGACAACACTCCTCTATAAGACTTGAACGCTCGATCAAGCTAACTGACAACTACCCTGCCCCGGGTTAAGATGCGAGGGTTTAAAAGTCCGAAAGAAACTCCTGCTTCTCGGCTCGAAGTGGTTAACAAGGGATTCTCTTCCTTATCTCTCCGGTGTTTAGGGGATTTGAAATAATGCCTTGTACGTCATCGACAAGGTTTTATCTGAAAGCAATACGATCATCGGCTATGAGTGTTCAGTTTCATCATCCTCCCTCCACTCATTGCTAATCATAGTAATAAAGTGGAGTAAATAAAATGCAAGTGTCAGTGCAATGCAGTAAATGAGTGACAACGACATGATTAGTTCAGAAAAAATGCATAGTCACTTTATTAATATTACCATTCGAAACATACAATGTTTAACAGCAAGTAGTAACTAACAGAAAAGAAACTACAAATACAAATGATAAAAAGTCCGAGGACTGCCAATGCTGAGGACGTCTGCCTGTCTGGATCACTGGCTTCTGGAAATAACCCTCTGAATCTGCGAGCTCAAACAGCTGAGAGGTTGTCACGTACAACCAAAACTCCATCTGGAAAGGAAATACACCCTTTGTCGATCAATTGTTGCACCTTCGCCTGGAAAGCCTTGCAATCTTCAGTTGAATGCCCCGAAGATCCACCATGGTAACCACACTGAGCATGAGGATTGTACCCTTGAGGGTAAGGCTCTGGCACGGGCTTGAGAGCTTTCGGTTCCACCAAAGAATTCTGAATCAACTGTGGAAGAATCTGGCTATACGGCACATGCACTGGATGGAAAGAAGCATTCCTTCGTTCTAAGTGGTTGCGAGGCCTCTTTTGATCCTGGTGCTGGTATTCTTTCCGCCCAGGAGCAAGAGGTCGTCGTTTCTTCATGGCAACGGTCCCTTGTTTAGGCGATTGCGTCCTTGAACTTAATCCTGGTAGAAACTGCGAGCGAGGCGATTCAGTCACCAAAGGTCGCGGGACATATTCAAGATCTTTCTCACCTTCAGGCAAAGGAGTGGAATCATTCGCCTCTTCTGCAGGGTACGGGATGAACTTTCCCGATGCTCTCATGCCGCCCGGCACAAGCCTAATTGTCCTTGAGTCAATAAGGTCTTGAATCTTGTTCTTGAGAGCCTTACATGTTTCAAGATGGTGCCCCGGTGCTCCTGAGTGGAAATCACAATGTGTGCTGAGATCAACGTCTGGTGACACGTCATCCGGTGGATCCAAAGTCCTAAGCTTGAGAACACGGTTCTGAACCAACAGCGGTAACAGTTGGGCATAACTCACAGGTATTGGGTCCACAGCTCTATCAAGTAGCTTCTTCTTTTGATTACGACCTTCAGGGTTATTCTGAGATGCCTGGCGCGGCTGCTGACGAGTCAGGTCTCGAGCGTCATGCTGTGTAGCGGATCCACGAAGTCCATTTGGCTTCAGCACAGGTGGCACTGGCGGCAATGGAGGAAGCACTTTGGTCTCCACCTCGGGTGCTTGATCACTCTCCTTTTTTAGCATACCTCTCACCACTCCCATGAGAAAGCTCAACTGATTCTGCAGCTGCTGATTCTCTTCTCTGAGTACTTGCTGGTCCAGGCGCACTGCCTGTATGTCATTCATGACCTTCCCCAACTGGCTTTGGATTTTCCCCAACTCAGCTTGTACCTGCTTCATTAGTCTGAGTTGCTCGATTCTGAGTCAAACCTGCAAACACAAGGGTTAGAAGACAGGCCTTGGCTTCTGTCATGCAAGATGAATTATGCTAATGCCATGGGTGCCTGTACGTTTAGGAGATCACCCCTAATTCTGGTGTCAACGTGCCAACATAATGTCAATGCAGTGATAGGACTGGATCCATTCATGGAAGAAAATATCTCAGATTGCTCGGGACACCAGTATCAGGGTACGAAATGCGCCTGCAGCACAGACACATGCTAATGGAATGCAAACATGAATATGCGACCTAATGCAAAATGCAGTCATGCAATAATATATCCAGGTAGCTGCTGTTGTGGAGATTTTGTATCAACAATCACTGATGAGAAAAAAAACCCGGTGTAATACCACTAATCTGATCTGCTAGGAAAGACCTTCTGATAGGACCATATACATAAGATCAAAATTCTGCTCTGTCGAGAGCAAATGTCTGATAATAAGGACCCCGGATGTATGATCAAGAACCATCTGCTGATGAAGTCTTCAGACCCCAAATCAAAAATCTGCCCTATCAAGAACAAACATACAGCTGCTGATGAGATCTTCAGACCCCACTCAAAATCTGCCCTATCAAGAACAAACAACATCTGCTGATGAGATCTTCAGACCCCAAAATCTGCTCTATCCAGAACAAACCACTGATGACAATACTCTGATCAAAACCTGCTCTATCAAGGACAGACATACACCTGATAATAAGGTCCTCTGATCAAAACCTGTTCTATCAAGAACAGACAAATCTGCAACTGAGAAACCTGGTACCAACATAACTGATCCATTGTCAAGAAAACCAGGTAGTCTGAAGGTCAAAGTTTCCTGCAATAAACCCAATCCCGCTCACAGGTATGGACCTAATCCACAGACAAAGGTACAGCATCCTATGCGGTCATCAGCGTCACAGACTTTCATGAGTGACGATACGATTCCCAGAAGGAGTGGCATAATCAAGTCATGAAGAGGCCTCACTTAGCTGACTTCTAAATGATCGGTCCCCAGAGTCGACAATCCTCACGTCTGGACTCCCCTCAGATCCTCAGGACCGGAAAGGAGCACCTCGGCGAGAACCTCGTCTGAGCGCAGATTTCGTAGGGAACTGTGCCTGCTCAGCAGACAGGTTCGTCTACTACTCTCCGCAACTATGTCTAGGTGCATACTCAAGCCCAGGTCCGGCTTCTCACTCATAGTAACCTCCCTCTCCCACAGCAATAATCATAATAATATAGTGCTGAAAGTAAATGCGGAAAGGTAAAGGTACGGAAAAGTAAAGTGCGGAAAAGATAAAACACATATGCACAACACCCAACAGATAAACACCCAAGCGCTAGGATTGACTCGCGTAGGGGATGGGAAACGGTCCCAGCATAAGGTATGGGAAAAGTCCCTAGATGCTATAAATCCCCAGCAGAGTCGCCAGCTGTCGCTTGCGCGAAAATGAGGTGCCGACATGACAGAAGAGTCGCCACCTTTCGTTATTTATCCCTCAGAGCGGGAAAGGAACCGATCAGAAAAACCTGACGAAAAAGGGTAAGACAAGGTCATCGCAACCATTGTTTGGGTTCGGGAGTCGGTTACGCAAGGGGAAGGTATTAGCACCCCTCACGTCCGTCGTACTCGACGGGATCCACGCTTGTTTGTTTACTTGGACGGGTTGGTTTTATTCTATCTACCTATCAAGGCTGGCTGAAAAAGAAAAGAAAAATGACTCGGCAAAGCGTCGCACTTTATGCCTACGTATTCTCATCAGAGAATGAGAAATCAGAGTCAACGTAGTTCGGCCTACGAAGGGTTATGGGGGAAGGTAGCTCGCCAAGACTTCGCCATCTTGTGCCTACGTACTCTCAACAGGCATGAGAGATCAGAGCTCACGTAGTTCGGGAAACTACGGTTTATTTCCTGTTTTGAAAGAAGTGTTTTTTTATTGTGTTTGCGATTTCAACCGCACTAGAGACTATGACCTGAGAGTGAATGCGTCGCATGTCACCCAAAGGGTACCATACTAAACATCCAGACTGTGGAAAAGAAGCTCTCCCACGATCCTTTCTCAGATAGCTTAAGGCTCGTAACGTACGAAAGAAATCATTCATGATTACTGTATCTTAAACTGTTTTGAGGTGAGAAGAGAACAGGCCCAACTAGGAGGGAGACTATTAAGTCCTACTGTTATCATGCCATGGATTCATCCTATGGTTGAGGTTTGAACAGGGAACTCCTAGATGTTGTCATGCATAGGTTTCAACCTAAAAGTCTATCATCAAATCCTTATCAAAGGAAATGAGAGTCCTAAGGGATCATGTCAATGATACACCAAAACAGACAAAGCATCAGCTTTAACAGTAAAATGCATGCAATGCAAGTGAGGGAGGAAATGTGTGTGGGGCTTCATCCTCCACAAGCTCATCGTAACCTCAAGCCAGTCATGAAATAACAGTAATCATACCGAAAAATAAACAACATGCTATCGAGCAATAAACAGTAAACTGCAATCATACAAATAAAAATGAAATGAAATGCCATCCATGCTTGAGAAAGAAATTATCTACATCTAATCTCTTCCTAATCCTAACCCTAAAACAAAAACCCTAATCAAATCTCTAAGCAAAGCCCTAAAGCTAAACCCTACACAAGAGAAATCAATCCCAGTCTTCAAGCTTCAAAACAAGCTTACCAAAGAAAGGGAGCTAAGTAGGCAGACTCATAGTGCCCTCCTCAGGAAAGCACTAGGGGGCTTATACTCAGGAATCATATCCCATGTGGCTCAACAACTGTGATCGGTTTACATTCCTCCTCAGGAGAAACTAAACTCACATGAAGGCTCCGACATCATTGGATACTTGAGAAATCCTACATGAACTAAGGGAACTAAGTGAACAGACCCATAGTGCCTTCCTCAGGAAAGTACTATGGGGCTTCCACTTAGGAATCATATCCCATGTGGCTCAACAACTGTGATCAGTTTACATTCCTCCTCAGGAGAAACTAAACTCACATGAAGGCTCCAACATTATTGGATACTTGAGAAATCCTACATGAACTAAGGGAACTAAGTGAACAGGCCCATAGTGCCTTCCTCAGGAAAGTGCTAGGGGGCTTCCACTTAGGAATCATATCCCATGTGGCTCAACAACTGTGATCAGTTTACATTCCTCCTCAGGAGAAACTAAACTCACATGAAGGCTCCAACATCATTGGATACTTGATAAAGAGGTGAGAAGAAAGAATGAAAGACATCCATAGTGCCTTCCTCAGGAAAGTACCATGAACTTCCCTCAGACTCCAAGGTCTCAAACCTCACAGAAAAAGAGCAAGCTCTTAAACTAGGCCTTCAATCCATGCATCCTTGCAAGCTCCAACCTCTCAACCTCTGGGTCTTGATCTTCAATCTTCACCTTCATCATGCTCCTTCAACAAGGTCTTCAAAGCAAACCAAGCCCCACAACAATTCTCCAAAGATGACCCCAACACAAAACATGCCACACAAACAGTCCATTCAGAAAATACTCTGAAAATACTAAAGTCACAGGGAAAAATCTAATATTTATTCACAAGGGTCTATTATACTTACCCATAATATCCCTATAGTCCCATACCCTAAATCAAGTCAAAAACTCCTAAAAGAAAATGATTTACTTCACCTATGTCACACCTAAACCCTAATTTTAATCACCCTAATCTCACCTAATCAAACCATCTAAAAATTAATCCTAAAATTATGAATTAAATCCTATGAGGAAGATAAAGTCCTAAGTTAATCACCCTAAAAAGAATGGACCCTAAATCTAAGGGTAGCTAATTGAACTAAAATCAACAAAATGGGGTATCAACTAAATCATCTAAAAAAAGCTATTTAAAAGAAAAATATGCTAAAAATATAAAAATAAAAATAAAATGGAATTTTATTATCTACTAATTTTCTAGACAGAAATATGAACCTAATGCAAAAACAAGAAATGAAAAATATTAATTTTCTGATTTTATATGATTTTTTAAAGATGCAAGAAAATAAAAGAAATTAAAATCAAGAAATTAAAATAAATGGGGAGGGGTGTGTGAAAATGAACTACACCTAGTGTTATTCTAGGGTGGGCCAGAGGATGGTGGTGCAAGTAGCAGCGTGTCTGGGCCCATGTGATCAGAAATTGAAATTAAAAAACAAAAGAAAAAAGATTAAGAACCCGGTGTATTTAGCAACAATTTGAAGTGTATTTTGGATTGGGCTTCGTATGGGGGGTTTGGATAGCACGCTTTTGCTGAGGCCCAAGAGTGGGATTAAATGAAACGCTGCGTTGCAGCTTCATTCTTTCCCTCCGTTTCTCGTTTGAACATAGGCCGTTGGATTGATTTCCCAGGTCAAAGGTCTTGGCTTCATCCAACGCGTGTGGTATCGTCTCCTACATTGAGACTTAGGGTTTCACCATGGATGCAGAATTCATGCGCCATATTTCTACCTCTTCGTACTTCTTCATCTTAACACCAAATGTAATTTTGTAAAATGCTAACTTGCTCCATTTTCTCCCAGGAACACGACTATGCCAATATCTTTGATCAAGACTCACTCTAATGACCAAACCGATAACTAGAAACCCTATGGCACACAAATTTTCACTGTCATGCACCTTGCTAGTTCTTGGATTTCTTGGTACTAATGTGTTCCTCATGCTGACCTAGTTCTAGCATACTATCACACTAAGATTAATACTCACTAGGCTAAGAGTTCTTGGTCATCAAGATTCACTGCCCTAAGACCAAACTCCATGGATGGCTCTCAAACTCACTGGATATCAGCACCTACTCATCCTTGTCAATTCTAACCTAGAATTCTAATCTATTCATGCATAATTAAAGAGATAGAAGAGAAAGTGCAGACCTGTTTCTTGGCTATGGCAGGTGGTGGATTGGCTCGATTCAATGCTTGCAGCCTTTTCAATTATGATCCTCTAATGGCAATCTTGTTTCTGTTTGCACAAACTTGGAAGAAGGAAGCTTGTAATGTGAAATTCGAAGCTTGCTTGCAATGGAATCCACCCTTGAATATCTCTCTCTCCTCTCACTCTCTCCACCAAAAATTCCAACCCCCTATCTCAGCTTGCTCATTTCAATATATAGAGTGGCTTAGAAAGCCCTAGAATCATCTAGAATGAAGTAGAAGAATGTGGAAATTCTCATGTGATGACATATTGAACTCATCCCATACCATGCTTGCAGCCCTTCAAATTTGTATTAAAATCTCTCCTCATGAGATATTGAGATGGTATGTGTGAAAAATCAGCCAATTCCTTGCCTTTGGTGAAGTTTCTCATAGTTGCCTCATTATGCAAGCAATAGGATTACAAAGCAACCCCCATTTTTAGACCTCAAATCAAAAATGTGTTTAAACCATTGTTTCCAAAATGTTGTTTAGATTCAAAATGAAATATTATATGACCTATTTTGGATTTGTATATCTCTCAAACCATTTTCCAACTTGAACTTATTTAAGTTATGTCTCACTTTTAGGTCATTTTCACCCATTCTTGTCAATTCTTGCTACAAGCTTTTCCAACATGTAATGACCACTTTTCTAGGCTTAAAATTTCATTTTGAACAACTTTGATGTTTTGAGTTTTTTCATTTGAGGCTTGGAAATAGGAGATATGGCCTTTGCTTAAAATGACCTATAATCACCAAATGACCAAAATACCCTTGTCTTGTACGAACCATAAGTTGAGTTCTACAAATCCTATCAAGGACTTCTAGTACTCTATAGAAAGCTAAGAAGGTGATATTCAACATTCATGTTGACCAAGAGATCATAGGAACCATCCTACTAGGGCAAAAGTTGTCTGCAAGTTGGGTGACTTTCAAGGACCCAGATTCACACACCTCAGATGACCTGTAATTTGTCAAAACCATAACTTGAGCTCTGCAAATCCTATCAAGGACTTATACCACTCAAATTAAAGCTAAGAACAAGCTCTAAAACATTCATGTTATGGGGAAGATGAGATGACAATCACATCTTGAGCTAAAACTGCCTGGAAGATAGGGATCAAACTAGGGGATTTTACACTGACAATCCTTAGAAACCCTGGCTTAAAACTTCTCAAACTCCTCAATCATGATGAGTTGGTCTAGGAATCATCCTTATAACATCTCAATACATCATTCCATGATCTCATGGCTCTTGGATTAGGTCTCAACCCTCTCCAAAACATCAGCTGACCTAGGGTTGACCCAGTCAAAACCCTAATTCTACCATTCATGGCTGAATCTTCTGAATTATTGCATAATGACCTCTCTGGGCTTCATGATGGCTTTCAATACATCTCATAGGCTTTCTCAAAGCTTCAAGTTCATTCTCAAAGTCTAAGAATCATCTGAGGAGCACCCACAACTCTCAAGTTATGAGGCACACAACTCTGGTTTCAACCAATTCTTCTGAGGATCTCTTGAACTTCCTGATGAAGGTATCAACCTTCAAACACTTGATGGATAAATAAATGTTGGTCAAATTTTGGGGTGCAACAAGAAACCCACCATCACCACACAAGTTGCAAAAATCAAATAAAATGCTAAAGCTCATCAGAAAATCCTAGGTAAATTTCTAAGGGAACCTAACCCTATACCCAATACCCCATAGGAATCCCAAACCCTAGATCAAACCCTAAGTCCCCAAACTATGCCCTAAACTACAACTAGTTGTGGTAAAACCCTAATCCTAATACCTCTCCTATTCACCTCTCAAACTACCCTAAATTTTAGTCAAAAAATATGACAAAATTTATAAGGGTACATGCTTCCCTAATATAATCAACCTAACAAGAATCACTCCAAAGTTCCTCACCGAACTCTCATACTAAATTCAGAAAAATGAAGTATCAAACAAAAGTAAAATAAAAGCATTAAAATTGTAAAATACGCCAGAAAATATAAAATGCATGAAATTAATATTTCTTTTTCTTATAAAATTTTAGAGACCCTAAGGAAACCAGGAAAAAAGTCTCATCCTAAAATGATCATTTTTCAATTTATTATGAATTAATTTCTAACCCTAGGTAAAACATGAAAATAAAAGAAAATCAACTAAAAATAGCAAACTGGCGTGGTGAATAGCAATATTCCCTAGTTATTTTCCAGACTGGGCCCAGTAGGGGGGGGGGGGTAAGTAGCAAAAAAGCAATAACACTGGGCCAAGCCCACCAGCAACACACACACACACGAGGAAGGGGTGCGATAAGAAAAGCGAAGGGGGAGCTAGCAAAAACACACTCTGGGCTTGAGGCCCGCAATCACTCAAACGCCCATGGCCCTCTCAATACTACCGGGGCAAAACCCTAGCCCTCTCAAAACTTCCTCACCACTGTTCACTAAACTGTGCGCCACTCCCATCATCTCCCAGACCTCTCTCTCGTCACAAACTCTTTCTCTAACACAAATCTCACTGTCTCAAACTCTCAGCTCAAGCTACCTTTCCCTAACCTCCATCTCACAAAAGCCCTCTCGTCAATCTCTGTTTGTATCTTACTACCACCTAGTTTCTTAGCTAACAACAAATAAGCTACCAAACTAACAAGTTCAAAGCAAGAACCTGGAAACGCCACGAAGATGATGAGTTCTGGAGGCGTTGATAAGCGAAGCTGACGAAGAGCTTGACGGACCCGCTTCTAGAGAACTCTTTATCGATGCTTGAAGATCCACAACGTTGATGGAGCTCGTGTGATGAACGGATGAAGATTAGCAAACCGGATGATGAACGAAGACGATCTTGACGTTATGAGGATCTTGACGCGCGATGAAGCTGACTGGATGATGTTCTTGAAGATCTACGAATGTTCTTGATCGGACGAAGAATATTCTTGAACTGCTGAAATCTGGAGATGAAGAATGATGAAGATCGTTAAACGAAAGGCGGATGATCTGCGTTTGGATCTTGAAGGGGAAGAAAAATTCGTTGAAGGTGTTAAAATCCTGGAGATTTGAGATGAACGAGTGATGAAGTTCTTGGTAATTTACAGTTTCCGGTAGTTCTGATGAGTTTTCCGGTGACTCCTTGAAGAAACGCAGATGAAGATTGGATGAATTTCTGGAAATTTTGCAGTTTCCGATGAGCTAACGATCTCCGGCGGTTAGTTGCGGTGGAGGATGATTTCTCCGGCGATGCCTCCGGCGGTTTGTATGGCCGGCGGTGAGGCTAGGACAGTGGAAAGCTACGTGGCCAGCATGCAGTCAGAGTGGTGGTGGTGAGGACGCGTGGCTGAGGGAGAGAAAGATGGGGTGACGCGTGGGAGAGAGAGATAGTAAGTGGAATACTGAGTTATCAAGGAGAGAATGAGGTGGCCAAAAAAAATTAACACGCGTGGCATTGAATTTATATGACATGTGGCACCGAAAATGGACTCTGGGCCCCCAGAAACGGACAAATGGCCCACTACTGATGACTGGACTTAATGCGAAATGATTAAACGTGATTAATGGATGTAAACTGGACTTAATTGCAATTAATAGAGGCTAATCTGACTTAAATGAAAAAAAAACGAAAATGATTAAAGACCTAATTAAAGAAAATGACAATTAATACACTAATTAACTAAGGATTAACTAACCTAATTAATAAAACTAAAAAATTAAAATCTGACTAAACCTATATTAAAATCAATTAAAATCTATTAACACCTATTTAATAAAAGAAACTATTAATTCTAAAAAAACTATCTTAATCTATAATACTATTAAAATCTATTAAAAAAAAAAAAGAAACTAAATTCTATTAAACCTAATATCTATTTATTCTAAAAGCTATTAAACACTAATAACACTCTATATTAAAAATCTATTAAAACTACTAAATCTATATTCTATTTAATACAAAAAGACTATTATCTAATATTCTAATAAAACCTATTTAATATCTAGAAAAATCTATAAAATTCTTTAAAAAAATGCTATTAAAGCAATTAAACTCAATAAAAGGGAAAGAGAGACCCAATAAAAAAAAATGGTAAAACCCGGACACCAAAATATCCTCCAAAGACAACAGTGTAAGCTGAAAACACCGGGAAGCACGATTTCCCCAAAATGAAACTCCGATCATCCGAACTGGTCTGAAACGTCCGAGATGTGAAACCAGGGCTGTGATCCCGATAACATCAACATGATTGAAAAAATGCAATGTATGCGGTATGCGAATGCGAATGCAAAATGAGCCGAAACATAAACCAGATGTGGGAACCGGTTGGTCAAATTTGGGGGTGCAACAATGTGCTTGAGTTCCTCTTCATTTTGGTATAAAATTTTGTTGAAAGTGGTTACGTTTTGAACCTGCAACTCCAGCTGCCTTACCGGAGAAGATGATCGGAGAATAGCTCAGTCATCTGGTTCAATATTTAGGCGAGATGATGTGTCTTGCCATGTGTGCTGCTTGACTTGTTGACTTCTTGTGATGGATGGCTGAGATTACGCTGACCAGCATGCGTGGATCTATGGCTTGTCACCTCATTTAGTTATGCGCAGCGTATTGATGTTACTGATTTGTGTTTTGATTTTGGGCTCAAAGTGCTACGCAAACCCCCTGTGGATCCAGCCCAATGATTTTGCCTGCAGATCTTGCTATTTACCACGCCTCTCTTTATTTCTTTATTTTATTTTATTTATTTTTCTGTTTGGATTTAATTCTTTTAAAAATACCTCCAATAACGTTAAAATCCCACAAAAATATTTTATTTTATTTTATTTTATTTTTCTCTTTATTTCTTTATTTTATTTTATTTTATTTTTCTCTTTATTTTTTATTTTCATTTTTGGTTTATTTTTCAATTAAAATGGGATTTATTATTTGGAGGTGTTTTTAATTGAATTTCCTTTTGTTTCTTTTGATTTCATGCTTGTTTGTTGATCAATCTTTTTCTCCAAGGAATGAGATTAATTCCTTATTTCAATAATGAGTTGAGTGATCTTTGAGGATGAGTTTGCCCCTGGTTTGACCATTTTTGGTTTGACTTTTGTTTCATTTTGCTTGACCCTCGACAACCCTCTCTCAAAATGGGGCATCCTTGTGAATCAAATTCTTTGATGATGTTTTAAAGGGAAATTGGTTGTGATCTCTTGGCCCATGGTTGCCTATATTTTTCTGTGCATTTGAGATTTTATTTGAGTTATTTTCAGCCTTTTTCCTATTTTTGAGGTAACTTGCAAGTTAAGTTACTTCTAAGGGTGGTTCATACATGCACTTGACCTAGTTTGATTTGGAAATGACCTTTGTGGATGCCTTGAGCTCTCAACTTCTCTTGATTCATATTGTCAACATGTTGAGCTTGCTGGATATTAATTTATAGGTCAAGTATTTGCTTGCCTCTTGTGCTAAGTTGCATCCCTTTTAGGCTTTCCATTTGAAGTTCAAATGTTGAATGTGTTTAAGACTTTGGTCTTTCTCCATGCCTATTCTTACAATGCCTTTTGATGTATGTGCTTCTTTCTTTGTGCATTCTCTGTATCATCCCTACTTCTGTCCAATGACCCTTGAGTCCCATTCAAGATGGTTTGGTCCCTCCTTTGGAGGTACCTTGAACATGTCATGAATGGTGATTCTTTGAGGACCTTTTGTGCCTTCTTTTGCATGATTCTTGTGTTGCCCATGGTTGAGTTGCCCATATGAGTTCCTTGATGTCCTCACATTTCCTCCCATTCTCACATTTAATCACGGCTTCTTCTCCTTTCTTTTGGTTTTCCTTTGGGCATGGTGATTGATGGTAATGGTTGTAGGAAGTTCATTTCTCCCATTTCATCTCACTCTTGTTTTGTTCTTGCTTATTGTGTGTGCATTATTTTCTTTGCTTACATCTTTTTGCATCTTATCATATGCATGCTTGAGGTTGAGATGTGCTTGTGGAGGCTACTGCCCCACACTTTATTCCTCCCTTACTTTCATCCTAATTGTGCATTACATGTTTGCATACTTGCATTTTCTTCTATCTTATGTTCCCTTCTTCTTCTTTCTTCTTTGCCATGTTCCCTTAGGACCTTTAATCTCTCTTGTTTAAGAGAGGTTATGATAGACCTTAGGTTTGAACCCATGCATGATAACATTAGGTAGCATTCCCTTTCATCCCAATCATAGGATCACTTTGCATGAGAACATTAGGTTGAGTCTTAGTCTCCCTTTAGAGTGTCTTTCTCTTCTCATCTTCAAACACTTTCAAAACACATAATAAAGGATAATGAATGTTGTACGTTACGGGCCTTAAGTACTTGGGAAATAGTGATTGGAGGGCCTCCTCTCAATTGCTTAGAGTGTTTAGCATATGTCCTTTGGACGATATGCGACGCATTCGCTCCTAGGTCATAGTCTTTAGTTCAACATGAGTTACAAATCAAACTCAACTCACTTATTCTTCTCTAAAAAACACAAAAAACAAACTTCAAATCTTTTTATCCTTCGGGATCATAATTGGAAAACCTTTTTCATAAGGAGAGTTTTGTTAACTCGTGGTTCTACCGCAAACAGGTAACGCCTAAGTCTCCAATGGTCGAGCTGCATACACCTAACTGCTAGAACTAAGTTTTAACCCTACTCGGGTAAAACATTTTGAACCAACTTGTGGTCTTGTTAGCCCGAACTACGTTTGCTCTGATTTCTTGTACCAGACGAGGATACGTAGGCACAAGACAATGATGTCTTGGTGAGCAACCTTCCCCACCCTTTACCCGTAATTTTCCAAACTACGTTGACTCTGACTTTCCCATTGCACGAGGGAGTACGTAGGCATAGAGCGACGATGCTCTATTGAGTCTCTTTTCTTTTCTTTTGTCCCTGAGACCTGTAGCTAGATAGTTTAAACACCCTTTTAGATAGACAACAAAGCATGGATCTCGTTGAGTACGACGGACGTGAGGGGTGCTAATACCTTCCCCTTGCGTAACCGACTCCCGAACCCGAGATTTGGTTGCGATGACCGATCTTATCCCTTTTTCATAGGTTTTCTCTGATCGTTTCCTTTCCCTCTTTTGGGATAAATAAAGAACGGTGGCGACTCTTCTGTCTTTGTTGGCCTCCTTTTTTTTGCAGTAGCGACATTTGGTTCAAATGTTTTACCCGAGTAGGGTTAAACCTTAGTTCTAGCAGTTAGGTGTATGCTGCTCGACCATTGGAGACTTAGGAGCTACCTGTTTGCGATAGAACCAAGAGTTAACAACACTCTTTTATGAAAAAAGTTTTCAATTAATCTCGAGGGATAAAAAAGTTTGATGTTTGTTTTTGAGTCTTTTAGGAAGAAGAAGTGAATTGAATTGTGTTTGTAATTCATGTTGCACTAAAGACTATAACTTAGGAGCGAATGCGTCACAAATCATTCAAATGACATACGCTAAACACTCTAGACAATTGAGAGGAGGCCCCCCAATCATAATTTCCCAAATGCTTAAGGCTCGTAGCGTACAACATTCATTATCCATTATTAAGTGTCTTGAAGATGAGAAGAGAAGACACACTCTAAAGGGAGACTAAACTCAACCTAATGTTATTATGCAAAGTACACCTATGATTGAGATGAAAAGGGAAAACTACCCTAATGTTATCATGCTTGGATTCACCTCTAATGTCTATCATAATCCATCTTGAACAAGAAGGATTAGAAGTCATAAAGGAACATGGCAAAGGAATACAAAAGAAGAAGAAAGCATAAGTGAAAGAAGAAAGGATGCAAACATGTAATGCAACACAAAGATGAAGAAAGAGGGAGGAAAAAAATGTGGGGCAGTAGCCACCATAAGCATATATCAACCTCTTAAATGCAATCACAAAGATGCAAAACAAAAAGAAAAGCAAACCAAATAACTTAAACAAGTTCAAGCTAAAAGTGAGATGAAATGGGAAGAATAGGATTCCTACAACCACTTGAATATCAATCACTAAACAAAGAGGCAAAGCAAAAATGAAAGAGAGAAGACATGATCAAGATGAGGATGAGAGGATTGCTTGGGCAGAAATCAATGCAAAGAAGAAACTCAACCATAAACATCACCATGATCATGTAAAAGAAAACACCAAAAGAAGTTCTCAAAGTGGTCTCTCATCCAAGTCAAACTCAAAGTGCAAATCAAAGCACCAAGTCAACTTGGATGAATCCCCAAAGTCCTAGGACAGAAGTGAGAACAAGAGAAGAAGATAGGCAATCCAAATAATGAAAGGAAGCAAGACAAAGGTCAACTAATATGTGTGAACCATCCTTTGAGGTAGCTTGACTTGCAAGGTACACCAAAAATAGGAGAATGATTCAAATAAATCTAAATAAAAGGCACAAAGATCACAAAGGTGTTGGCAACCAGAGGCCAAAGTAACACAACCAAAGTCCAATCAAAGCATCACCAAAGGACTTGATCCACTAGGGTGCTCCAATTTGAAGGAGGATTGTCGAGGGTCAAACAAATGGAAATGAAAGTCAACCAAAAAAGTTCAAACAAAGTCCAAAAACCAGCCTCAATGGCATTTCAACTCATCATCAAAATGAGGAAAAAGCCTCATTCATAGGTGGTATCAATTGGTCAACAAATCCAAACAAGAACCAAAAGAACAAATGAAAAACAAATTAAAAACCCTTCCAATCATTAAATTCAATTTTAATTGAAAAATAAATGGAAAATGAAAATAAAAATTATCAAAAGTTAAATAACACATTAAAGTGTCAAAAAATATTTTTGGTTGAATTTTATTATGATTGGAAGTATTTTTAATTAATTAAAATCAAAACAGAAATGAAATTAAGATAAAATAAATCAAATAAAGCAAAAAGGTGTGAATAGCAATCAGATGCGTTGGAAACCAATGGGCTCAATCAAACAGGGGTGCACATAGCAACTTAAGCCCAATTCACTCAGCAATTCAAAACGTTGCGTATCATTAATTGACATGGCAGTCAACTTCCACGCGTGCACGATCACACCAATGAAAAGCAAACAAATCATCACAGTCAAAAGGTCAAACAAGTCCACCTCAGATATGATGTTTTGAAACAGACGTCGGAGCCCTAGCTCTGGTCTTCTTCTCCGGCGAGCTGGCCGGAGATCAGATCTGCAAATCTTCACCAAAATGCACAAATCTTATATCAAATTAAAGCTGAAGTCTCGCACATTCCAAATTCAGTCTCCATTTGTTTCAAAAATGCTTAGATAGAGAGAATCGAATGGATTAAGTTTGGAATGTACAACTGAATTCTTCATCAGACATCACAATTAAACCATCAAACATTGCCTACACGAGGTAGGGCTTCAGATGTAGCCAACGTGATCCTAAAACAAGCTCTAGAATGAGAGAAATTGGAAGAAGAAGATTACCTAACGGAGACACTCTATTGGTGCTTCAATTGAGTGTTAGCTTGCTCTAAAATGTGCAGACCTGCTCCACTTAGCTCAAGGAAGATGATACTTGCTTCAATTTGCTTTGAATTTCTCTAAATCTGGATTCACGATTTTGAATTTTCTCTCAAGTTTCCAAAACTGAATTTGCTCCTCCCTCCTTGAAAATGCACTTCTGAGCTCTCAATTTTCATTTTGAACTTTTATATGATGGATACGGGAATGAATTGGAGGCCCATGAGGTTTTGTTTGGCTGATTTTGCAAAATGCCCAAAAATTGTGATTTCTCATGCACACGTGAATATGGGTGCGTACACACATGGAATTCATTTAATCTTGCAGCTGAGGACTTGAATTACACATTAGGATTGGAATGGGCCTTTGATGTGGTCCAATTTGGAGTTTTGAATGTGAAACTTTCTTGGTGAAGTAAGCTTTATTTCCACGTGATTTTTCTAGCATGAACCAAATTAAACTTGTGCATTCTACTTGTTGGAGCAATGTGCACAAAATTGAATACAAACATGGTATGAAGAGGACCTATAATCATTTCAATTGAAATCACCTTTAAAAGTCAATTTCCACTTGAAATTTATCCACCAATGTCCATAAACATGCATGATTCACACCAATCTTGAGTTCCATAATGAAATTGAAGTCATTTAAAGCAACTTTCATGTTGGTTGAAGTTCCATTTGAAGTACTTAAAGGCATGAGAATGACCTATAATTCAAATGACCTATAATTCAAATGACATATAATCAAAGTTTCCCAAAATACCCCTGCCTTGCAAGCTTCATAACTTGAGTTCCAAAAATGATATCAAGTACTTCTAGGACTTTTTGGAAATCTAAGGTCATGAGGAAAAATTTTCATGTTCACCTCAAGTAGATGAGAAACTTGATTCTAGGTCAAAAGTGCTTTGGAAGTGAATTGACTTTTAGTTGACCAAAAATAAGTTCATCTGAGGACCCATAACTTGTTGGCATCATAACTTGAGTTCCACAAACCCAATGGGTGATTTCTAGTACTAAAAATAAAGCTTAGAACATGCCCTACAAGTCTTATGTTTGCATAAAAATGAGATTGAACTTGTATCTTGAGGTATATGGTCTTTGAAGTTAGGCACTAAATAGGGGATTTTACACTGACATCCTTGGAAACCCTAATTTAGTAACTTCTCAAACTCTTGATTCTTCTTGATTTGATCTTGAAATGACATCCTAAATGTCTCAACACAACTTACCATGACTCCAATGACTTAAAACCAAGTCTCAAACTCCTTCAAATCCATTGTGGACCTTGCACTAATGATCACACTAAAATTCACCGTATTTCTGACTCCGATTTCGCATGCATTCTTAGCTTTTATTGTTGTTTTGCTTTGTTATTGCTTTGTTTTCTTATGTTTTAAGGTTTTTATAATAATCGGAGCTGGAATCGGGAAAAGGAGCGAAAAAGGAGTGAAAACGGACGAAAACCTAGAAATTCAGCATTTTGCACTTACGGCACCCACTGTGGCGGGCGCCATGGGGTTAGCCATGACGTGGCCACGTCTCAAGACCACTCCTCAACCTCCAAGACCCACGATCCCCACTACATCATCCCCTGTAGGGACCGTGGCGGGCGCCATAGGCCTGTGGCGGGCGCCACAAGGCAAAAATCTTCAACCTCCACTTTTTAGTGGAGGGGCGTCCCGGTCATTTCGCGCTTCCAGTTTCTCCTATAAATAGGACCTTAGATTTTCGTTTTTCTTCATCCAGAATTAGAATTCTCTAGGCATATATCAGTTATAAAGCAGTTGCCATTCCACATCGGGGTGCCTCTGCAATCGAGTGATCGAGTCTGTAATCTGTCTGTGGTTCGAGTTTTGGAGCACTCTGGAGGAAGTTAATCCTGCCGCCATTTTAATTCCAGTTCGTATTTTATTTTTCCGCATTGCTTTACTTTTATTTATTTTCTCGCACATTTACTTTGTTTACTTCCCGCACTCGCACATTTACTTTGTTTACTTCCCGCACTCGCACATTTACTTTGTTTATTTCCCGCACTCGCACATTTACTTTGTTTATTTCCCGCACTCGCACATTTACTTTGTTTATTTCCCGCACTCGCTTTAAATTACTTATATGAAAAACTATAAAAAGAATATTTACTTTATCATGTCTAACTAATCCCATAAAGGTTAGAATGTAAGGATCGTAATTAAACCAGTAATCAGTATAATTGTTCGTGGAAACACCTAAGGGCTATTTTATCTTTCAATTCAAGTAATTGTTTTTAACTATTTCAAAAACAGCCAAAAGCGCTTTGTATAGTTCATTAGGAGTTTTTAGATTAAAAAGAAAAGAGATTTTAAAACGATTTTCGGACGCGTTATGAGATTTAGAGTCTGGTTCATAAGAACCTCTTTTTGCTAAGAAGTCCAGGTTAAAATACTTTTCAACTTTGTTAAGAAACTATATTTCTTAAAAATAGGTTTACTACTCTAACGCAGTACGCACCTTTTTATCCGTGACAATAGGAGGGGTTGATTAGAGAGTACAACTCGGTTCTGAATACGCGAAAGCGACAGTTCCTGTTAAATTAGTTCCTTTCAAAAGAGAAAACATTGCCCATAAGTAGTCCCATTAACAAGTACTGGATTATCATTGATTACGTGAATTACATTCGAGCCTGTCTTTTATTTATTATTTAAAATTATAATTTTATTTACCATTGCACCCTTACTAAAACCCTTAAAAATAGTTGCCTTAGATAAACACCATAACAACAGGTACGATAGATTGACACTTGGTCTCTGTGGATTCGATAATCTTTTATATTACTTTGACGTGATTCGTACACTTGCGAAAAACACGCATCAAGTTTTTGGCGCCGTTGCCGGGGACCAATATCGTCAAATTTCAATTACCCTGTAGTTATACCGTTTAGACTAAGGTTGTTACCCACCGGTCAATGCGAAAGACTCGCAGTGCCGGAAGTTTAGTAGACCCTCTAGCTGAACCTGAACGTTACGCTCGCGCACGTTTATTTTTCCATAGGAATAGGAGAGCTATGGCCGAAGATCAAAACCGAAGACCTCTTAAGGACTTCGCCCAACCATCAAACGAGGAACCTAGTTCCAGTATAGTAAACCCCGCTATCCCAGCCAATAATTTTGAACTTAAGCCATCCCTGCTGCAATTAGTGCAACAGAGACAATTCGCAGGACTCGCTACTGATAACCCGAACCAACATTTAAAAAACTTTCTTCAATTAGCAGACACCTTTAAAACCAATGGAGCTTCTCCTGAGGCAATACGCTTAAGATTATTTCCCTTTTCCCTCAGAGATAAAGCTCTATCATGGTTAGATTCCCTTCCACCCAATTCAATAACAACTTGGGATGACCTTAGAAAAGTTTTCCTTGCTAGATATTTTCCCCCAAGTAAGACCGCTCTTCTTCGAAACCTAATAACTAGATTTACCCAACACCAAGGAGAGTCGTTGTTCGAAGCCTGGGAGAGATATAAAGAACTATTAAGAGCATGCCCACACCATGGCCTAGAGAATTGGCTAATCATCCAAACCTTCTATAATGGACTTCTTTATAACACTAAAATGACCATCGACGCTGCCGCTGGTGGCGCACTGATGAACAAACCTTACCCTGAAGCTAGTGCCCTTATCGAGGATATGGCCCAAAACCATCAATCGTGGGGAGTAGAACGAGCGACAGTGGAAAAGAAGGAAGCCCAAGGAGGAATACATGAGCTAAGCTCTATAGACATGATGCAGGCTAAAATGGACGCGTTGGCCCTTAGAGTCGAACATATGTGTACAACTCCGAATACTGTTGCCGCAGTTTCGCCGAATTGTGAGATATATGGAACGCAAGGACACCAATCCACCGAATGCAATCTGTTGAATGAAACCAACACTGAGCAAGTGAACTATACCCAAGGGAACCCATTTTCAAACACATATAACCCTGGATGGAGGAATCACCCAAACTTCTCCTACAAAAATAATAACCCTATCCAAAATACCGCACCTCCGAGACAACAAGGTTACCAAGCCCCTAGAACAAATCAATCTATGCAACCTGTACCACCTAGCCCGAGCTTTGAGGAAGTTGTAAAAGATTTTATCGTTGCTCAAAAACAACAAAACAAAGAGTTCATGAACCATAACGTCCATGTTAACGAACTAATTACCAAGTTAGGAACCAAGGTTGATCAAATTATTACTCATAATAAGATGCTTGAAACCCAGATCTCTCAGGTAGCGTTAAACCAAGCCCCACAGACTACACCTGGAGGACAGTTCCCTGGACAACCTCAACAAAACCCGAAAGGGCAAGCTAATGCCATTACTCTACGAAGTGGAACCGCTTATAAGGAACCTTTAAACCCTAGATTAAGTGAGCCCGAAACTTCTGAGAGGAATGAGGAAAAGGAACCAGAGAAGCCTGAAACCCCGGAAAGTCTAGAAAAAGGAGAAGAACCTAAAAATAAAACCTATGTACCGCCACCGCCATACAAACCACCAATACCTTACCCTCAAAGATTAAAGAAAACCCAAATCGATAATCAATATCAAAAATTCGTTAAGGTTATAGAAAAACTTCACGTAGAAATCCCCTTTACAGAAGCCATCACCCAAATACCTTCTTATGCTAAGTTTCTCAAAGACATACTTACAAATAAACGTAGACTCGAAGATCCGAAACCCGTGGAATGTAATTCTATTTCCGAAAATAGGTTAGCAAAGAAAGATAAAGATCCCGGAAATTTTTCCATTCCTTGTGTTTTGGGGAATCATGTCATCGAAAAAGCTTTTCTAGACTTAGGAGCTAGTGTGAGCTTAATGCCTTTAGCAGTTTGTGAGAGATTAAACTTAGGAGAATTACAACCTACTAAGATGTCACTTCAATTAGCCGATAGATCCGTTAAATACCCTATAGGCATACTTGAAGACGTCCCTGTTAGGATAGGTCAGCTGTTTGTACCTACTGATTTTGTTGTCATGGACATTAAAGAAGATGACGACATACCAATCCTCCTAGGTAGACCGTTCTTATCGACTGCTGGAGCCGTGATAGATGTTAAAAAGGGAAAACTAACTTTTGAGGTAGGTGGTAAGAAGATAGAATTTATATTGTCAAAATTTCTTATGGCACCTGTGATAGGAGATTCTTGTTATGCCTTAGATATCATCGAAGAATGTATTAGGGAATTAGAACAAGAAGAAGAAACTGAATCTATAAAATTGCCATCAACCCTTATTTTGGAAGATGACAATTATAAAACACCCTACATTGATGATAACCTTCACGAATGTTTATCTCTTACCCCAGATCCTATGCCTTGCCCTATAAAACCGACCGTAAAACTTAAGGAACTGCCTAAAAACCTGAGATATGAATTTCTTGATGAAGATATGAACCGTCCAGTTATAGTCAGTGCTACCTTAAACCAAGAAGAAACCGATCAATTATTAGAAGTTTTACGTAGGTACCCCTCAGCCTTAGGATATAAGATCTCTGATCTAAAAGGAATAAGCCCATTCGTATGCATGAATCGGATTTTGCTTGAAGAAGATTCAAAACCTTCCAGAGAACACCAACGTAGAATAAATCCTATAATGAGTACTGTAGTTAAGACTGAAGTTCTTAAGTTACTAGAGGCAGGTATAATATATCAGATCTCGGACAGTAAATGGGTGAGTCCTGTGCATGTAGTACCTAAAAAGGGAGGCATCACAGTCGTGCAAAACGAGAAGGGCGAACCTGTAGCAAAAAGAACTGATGGAGGTTGGCGTATGTGCATAGATTATAGAAAATTAAATAAAGCAACTAGGAAGGACCATTTCCCATTACCATTCATAGACCAAATGTTGGAGCGCCTAGCCAGACACTCTTACTTTTGTTATTTAGATGGATATTCAGGATTCTTCCAAATACCTATTCACCCCGAAGATCAAGAAAAAACTACCTTTACATGCCCAGTTGGAACCTTTGCCTATAGAAGAATGCCTTTTGGACTTTGTAATGCTCCTGCAACTTTCCAACGCTGCATGATGTCTATCTTTGCTGATTATTTAGATGGAATTATGGAAGTATTTATGGACGATTTCTCAGTTTGTGGGTCAGATTTCAAAAATTGTCTTGTCAACCTTGAGAAAATCCTGGAGAGATGTGTGGAGGTAAACCTTGTGCTAAATTGGGAAAAATGTCATTTCATGGTCACCGAAGGGATTGTTTTAGGACATATAGTTTCCGAAAAAGGTATAGAGGTAGATAAAGCAAAAATAGAAGTCATAGAGAATCTAAAACCGCCGAAGACTATCAGGGAGATAAGAAGTTTTCTTGGACATGCCGGATTTTACCGACGTTTTATCAAGGATTTCTCCAAAATAACAAAGCCCTTAACTGGTCTTTTAATGAAAGATGCTGAGTTCATCTTCGATGAAAAATGTACTGAAGCATTTAATCTTCTGAAGCAAGCTCTGATTTCAGCACCTATAATGAAACCCCCTGATTGGTCGGAACCGTTTGAGATAATGTGTGACGCCAGTGATTATGCTGTTGGAGCCGTTCTAGGTCAGAGAAAAGATAAGAAGTTACATGTGATTTATTATGCCAGTAGAACCCTAGACGCTGCACAACTCAACTACGCAACAACCGAAAAAGAGCTCCTAGCTGTAATTTTTGCAATAGACAAATTTAGATCTTATCTAGTAGGAGCCAAGATTATAGTTTACACCGACCATGCTGCCATTCGTTACTTACTAAGCAAAAAGGATGCCAAGCCTAGGTTACTTCGATGGATTCTATTATTACAAGAGTTTGATTTGGATATCCGTGACAAGAAAGGCACTGATAATGTGGTAGCTGATCACCTATCTAGGCTAGAATACCTGAAACCTGATCCAGTACCCATAAATGACGATTTTGCCTACGATAGACTGATAGCCCAACTAGAAACCATTGAAGATGATAACCCAGACCCTCATGAGCAATTTCATAAATCCTTAGCTATAAGCAATGTACCTTGGTATGCAGATTTTGTTAATTACCTAGCCACTGACATCATACCCCCTGATCTAAACTACCACCAGAAGAAGAAGTTCTATAGTGATGTGAGAAACTTCTATTGGGACGATCCATTTCTTTTCAAGAGAGGTAAAGATGGCATTTTCCGCCGTTGTGTTCCAGAAGAAGAGGTAAATAATATAATTGAGCATTGTCACTCTGCACCCTATGGTGGACATGCAAGCACATCTAAGACCTACGCCAAGATTCTTCAAGCTGGCCTATTCTGGCCTACTATGTGGCGTGATGTCCATGCTTTCATTGTCAAGTGTGACAGATGCCAACGCACAGGAAATATTTCAAGACGTAATGAAATGCCGTTAAGAAATATCCAAGAAGTAGAACTCTTCGACGTATGGGGTATAGACTTTATGGGACCGTTCCCACCATCTTTTGGAAATCAGTACATATTAGTAGCTGTTGACTACGTGTCTAAATGGATTGAAGCTATCGCCGCACCCACAAACGACACCAGAGTAGTCATCAAATTATTCAAGAATTATATATTTCCCAGGTTTGGAACACCCCGTTTAGTCATAAGTGATGGAGGATCACACTTCATATCGAGAATATTTGATAAACTTTTAAGCAAGTATGGAGTTAAGCATAGAGTAGCAACACCATACCACCCACAGACCAATGGACAAGTGGAAGTATCTAATAGGGAGATAAAACAAATCCTCGAGAAGACTGTCTCTATATCTAGAAAAGATTGGTCGCAGAAACTTCAAGAAGCATTATGGGCCTATAGAACCGCTTTCAAAACTCCTATAGGAACAACCCCTTATCAACTGGTCTATGGAAAATCATGTCACTTACCATTTGAGTTGGAGCATAAGGCCTATTGGGCCATCAAAACTTTGAATTTGGATTACTTGACAGCTGGTGAGAAACGTATCCTTGATATCCACAAATTAGAAGAGCTCAGACAATCTGCCTACGAAAATGCCATCATATACAAAGAAAGAACAAAAGCTTGGCATGACAAAAGAATCATAAGAAGAGACTTCAAAATAGGCGATCCTGTTCTCCTGTTCGATTCTAGGTTACGACTATTTCCAGGTAAACTCCGTTCGAGATGGACTGGCCCTTTCGAAGTATCTAAGATCCTGAGATCCGGTGCTATTGAAATCAAGAACCAAACATGTAAACCGTTCATAGCAAATGGACAGAGGTTGAAGCCCTACGAAGGAGGTGACATTCCAACAACATACACCTGTCATACTCTGAGTGATCCACCATATCCTTCCAATGATGTTTAAATATCGGTCGTCGAGCTAATGACGTTAAACAAGCGCTGCATGGGAGGCAACCCATGGTTTTTCTTACTTTTGTACTTTTTATTTTTTTATTTTTACTTTATTTTAATTTGTTTATTTTATTATTATGTCAGGACTCACGATTGAATGTTTTATGTGCTGTCAGGACTTGTTTGCTAACCTTGTACAGAATGCAGAACCCTGATGACATGCACGTGGCCTTTAGAGATGATGCACAGAGAGAGCGTTACTATGTTCACATGAGACGCCCTATGGCTCCTACCAGGTACCCTGACCATGACTGCATGGATGCCTTGGGGATAGAGCCAAGCGTCAGATTTTTATTCCATCAACTCCAGTGGGACCAGTTTGACGACAGGAACAACACTTATAGGAACCTGACTCTTGAGTTCCTCAGCTCGTTTCATCATGACCCTTGGGCTGGACCCGATGGACTCGCTGTTTTCAGGTTGTTCGGGATTGACTACTCATTCTCTCACAAAGGGTTTGGTGATTTACTAGGTTTCCAGACTACTCCTGATGCTATTCCAGAGACTCCGATGGGGTATTTTATGAGCAGAGAAGTGGAAAAGTTTTGGACTAAAATATCAGGCGGAAGGAGCCAAGATCCTTCTACCCAGTTTTCTCAGGTAATCCACAACCCTGCATTGAGGTACTTCCAGATGATTCTAGCACATTCTTTCCTAGGTTTTCCAGATACAGAGACACTGCTAAGTGAAGAGGAGATTTTCCTACTGTTTTGTGCGACTCAGTCTCGCCCTGTTGCTTGTGGCAACTTTCTACTGAAGGGCCTTGCTAGTGTTGCCAGATCATCAGTAGGAATCATCCATGTCGGTGGGATTGTTACACAGATTGCTACTGCATTGGGTTTGTCTCGCAAGCTATTGCACCTCAGGACCTTCTGCTGCTACACCACCCTGGATATTGATTTTTGTCTTGATAGAGGACTGATGAGGAGGGCTTCTTTTGAGCCCAACATGTTTAGATTGCTGATCGACGGTGAAGCGATACACTACTTTACATTACCAGATCCGCTGATGACCAGTGTCCATGATCCTGCCAATTGGAGTTATGCTCTAGAGGGTTATGGAGAGACTGTCGAAGAGCCGAAATCGCCTCCCGCCGCTGAGTACACTCCTACACCTCTTACTCCCCGAATCACTGTTATGTCTAACAATATGTCTCTGCAGCCACCTGACCTACAAACACAGATTTATGAGCTCCGCAAGGAGACTGCCCTGCTCAAGCAGGAAGTGGCAGACTTAGAGTTACAGATGCAGGTTTCTGATCTCACTCATGCCTCAGAGACCGATGCTCTACATCAGGCGATCGACGAGCTTCGGAGGGAGATAGCTGAGATTCGTGGATCAAGCCAGGATAAGAAACCTACCACATGACTCATTCCACCCTGACAGCACTACCCTAGTATTTAACTTCGTTTTATTTGTCGCATTTCCACTTTTATATTTTCATGCACTTTGAATTCCTTATATATATACATATCATGCACTAATTTTTCTTTTTCTTTTTTGATTTTTAATTATTTTATTTTTGTCGTGCAAAAGAAAAAAAATATAAGACAAAAATATTTTCATTTTTGTCTTTACAAAAAAAATATGCAAGCCTCAAGCCTTGAAAAGAAGAAGAAAACGCTATTCAGACCCCCCGAAGACCAAGGTGCAAGGAAGGCCCAAAAGGAGGATCCAAAACCACAAGGCCCAGAAATCGGCCTTGTGGCGGGCGCCATAGGCCCTGTGGCGGGCGCCACACCGTTGTCATCATCAAATACGGGATTCAATCCCCATTTCCACCATTTTCATCCCTTTCTTCACCAAAAACCCATTTTTCCAACCTTCCAAATCCTCCTTGAACCCCATTAAAGCTCCCCCATTTCCAAAATACCCTCCATCCATAAAACATATCCAACATCCATTTCCATTTTCATCCATCAAAAACCAAAAAAATCAAAACTTTATCATTCCCCTCATAAACCACTTTTCTACTATTTTCACTACCTAAGGAGCTTTTCAACAATGGAGTTCAACGGATTTATTCTTCGTGATGGAAGACCGGGCGAGAGGCAACGGAAAATTATTCAGAGGCTTCAAAGTCGAGAAATTCTCTCGACTAGGTACGTCGACGATAACTGTCTGTATGCTTTGGGCATTTATCATAGTGTTTTTAATTTATTAGAATTTCTAGGCTTGCATAATATTTTCATTAATCAGGAACCTACCTATGAGAGGCTGACAACTGAGTTTTTGAGTTCTTTGATATACACTGTCAGTCCTGACACTGCTAGCACTGTCGGTACTGTTATTTTTAGACTGTTTGGAATTGAATATGAATTCAGTACCAATGAGCTAGCAGATTTGTTAGGAATCCCTCATAGGGAAGGTTCGATTTGTGAGGCACCTTTGGATGCTGAATGGTCGGCCGAGGTATTTACCTTCTGGCTAAGGCTTTCAAGTACTTCAATTAATTCTTTTGAAGGGATACTTGCGTCGACCATTCACAACCCGGCCATAAGAGTTTTTAGACTTCTTTTGGCATGTACTATTTTTGGCCGGGAAAGTCCAAACAAGGTTAATGCTCGTGAACTCCTATTTTTGCAAGGATGCCTCACTAGAACCCACATCAATCCGGTCCCGTTTATGCTTGCCCACATGACTTTATTTACTAATAAAACAGGACCGATTGTTTTTGGAGGGCTTGTTACGTCTATTGCTCGGGCTCTTGGCCTGAATGATGAGATAGCTACACTTGAACCACTACCTCCTCGCACAATTAATTTAAAATTTCTGAAAGACATGAAATTGTGCCGAACAAGGAGAGAAGGTGGTTATGAGTTGATGGTTCATGGGGTAGCTATCCCATCTGTTGCTTTACCATGCAGTAGACGTACTGATGTACGTGATGAAAGGAACTGGACCTATGATCTTAATGCTCCACGTGTTTTGGGTCCACTTCCTCCTAATATTCCCGATGGGGAGGCACATGACACTGATGATGAGTATGATCGGAGAGAGCAGTCTCCCATCCCTCACATGTCCCCCCATCGTCCTTCACAGTCACACACTGCACCATCTTCCTCTAACCCTGTTGCAGGTACTGCTCCTGGATTCTTTGTCACCGAGGAGATGTGGCGTGATATGACAGCTAGAGAAGAAAGGCGTGATGGCCTTCTCTCTACTATTTCACAGCAGCTGACGGACAATATGAGCTTCATGCAACAATCGCGATTGGTTTCGGATCGTGCTTATAGCAACGTCTGCCGTACCTTGAACGATATTTCATTAGAGCAGAACCGTCAGAGAGAGTTCAACAGCCGACACTACCAGCTTGTAGAGGCTACTCAGGGTTCCATCTTGGGTAACCTTCGAGAGGTCCGGAGTGCTCAGGCTGCTTTATCAGCACGACTCGACCGGAGGGACCAGCATCGTAGTAGATCCCGTCGTTCCAGACCATCACATCAGGACGGCGAAGGCACCAGTGCCCCTCCTCAGTAGTCTTTTTCCAGGTTACCCCCCTTATCTTATTTCGAAACATTGGGGACAATGTTCGATTTAAGTGTGGGAGGGGATTTTATTGCTTTCTGTTATTTCCCTTTTTAGTTAATTTCCTTTCAGTTATTTCCCTTTTCAGTAATTTATTTTTCTTAGATAATGCATGAGTCTGACGAGTCACCAGTATAGTGTCTTTTTAGTTCATCTTCAATTTTTCCCACTTCCTTAGCCTTACCAGAAAATTTTTTAAAAGAAAACAATGTTGTTTCACATGTTTTTTGGGCTTTGAGACAGGTTTAGATTAGGATGTGGTGACTTAGGTCAACTTTTTGAAACATCAGAACCATTTTAGCACCATAGACCTCTTGAATATAGGAATCACTCCTAAACCCCACCACCATGGCCTTTACTATCATTCAAAAAAATGTCCTAAGTAGTTTATTTTAGCAGTCAGCTCCGGCCTAAGCATACTCTACGTAGGGGGCCGATGAATATAAGTGAATGATCCAGTGCTAATAAAAAAGAAAAAAAGGCAAACTCCGGTATAGGTGACCCTCACAAAGTCATTTAAACCGAAAAAAGAGAAGAAAAAATTTTTGCCACAAAAAGAAAAAAATTGCAAGTCACCTATTGTTAGTTGGTTCAGAGGTATCTGGCACTGAACTTGGTAGGGCGGATTACGATCCGATCCCCCGCAGCTACATTTAGGCGAAATAAAAACAGGTTTACACATGCTTATGTGCCAGAAACCTTATGTCATGGATCAGAATCACTAACCGGTCACTCTACTATGAAGCATGTACGGATAACGGGCTTAATGTGATTGCGCCTGAATGAAAAGGACACAAAAAGATGAGAAGATAGGCCTAGGTATCGTGGGATGACATGGAGTGGTTAATATAGGATTGAAGTTTGTGTTTGTGTTACTATGGTACCCTTGGTTCACTTAGTTAGTATCTGTCACTACATCCTGACTTGAACTTAGAATCCCTTTAGCCCAAAGACAAGTGTTGACACCATATTTTCTTAAGCTTTAATGTTTGCTTGAGGACAAGCAAAGGTTTAAGTGTGGGAGAATTTGATCACACTAAAATTCACCGTATTTCTGACTCCGATTTCGCATGCATTCTTAGCTTTTATTGTTGTTTTGCTTTGTTATTACTTTGTTTTCTTATGTTTTCAGGTTTTTATAATAATCGGAGCTGGAATCGGGAAAAGGAGCGAAAAAGGAGTGAAAACGGACGAAAACCTAGAAATTCAGCATTTTGCACTTACGGCACCCACTGTGGCGGGCGCCATGGGGTTAGCCATGACGTGGCCACGTCTCAAGACCACTCCTCAACCTCCAAGACCCACGATCCCCACTACATCATCCCCTGTAGGGACCGTGGCGGGCGCCATAGGCCTGTGGCGGGCGCCACAAGGCAAAAATCTTCAACCTCCACTTTTTAGTGGAGGGGCGTCCCGGTCATTTCGCGCTTCCAGTTTCTCCTATAAATAGGACCTTAGATTTTCGTTTTTCTTCATCCAGAATTAGAATTCTCTAGGCATATATCAGTTATAAAGCAGTTGCCATTCCACATCGGGGTGCCTCTGCAATCGAGTGATCGAGTCTGTAATCTGTCTGTGGTTCGAGTTTTGGAGCACTCTGGAGGAAGTTAATCCTGCCGCCATTTTAATTCCAGTTCGTATTTTATTTTTCCGCATTGCTTTACTTTTATTTATTTTCTCGCACATTTACTTTGTTTACTTCCCGCACTCGCACATTTACTTTGTTTACTTCCCGCACTCGCACATTTACTTTGTTTATTTCCCGCACTCGCACATTTACTTTGTTTATTTCCCGCACTCGCACATTTACTTTGTTTATTTCCCGCACTCGCTTTAAATTACTTATATGAAAAACTATAAAAAGAATATTTACTTTATCATGTCTAACTAATCCCATAAAGGTTAGAATGTAAGGATCGTAATTAAACCAGTAATCAGTATAATTGTTCGTGGAAACACCTAAGGGCTATTTTATCTTTCAATTCAAGTAATTGTTTTTAACTATTTCAAAAACAGCCAAAAGCGCTTTGTATAGTTCATTAGGAGTTTTTAGATTAAAAAGAAAAGAGATTTTAAAACGATTTTCGGACGCGTTATGAGATTTAGAGTCTGGTTCATAAGAACCTCTTTTTGCTAAGAAGTCCAGGTTAAAATACTTTTCAACTTTGTTAAGAAACTATATTTCTTAAAAATAGGTTTACTACTCTAACGCAGTACGCACCTTTTTATCCGTGACAATAGGAGGGGTTGATTAGAGAGTACAACTCGGTTCTGAATACGCGAAAGCGACAGTTCCTGTTAAATTAGTTCCTTTCAAAAGAGAAAACATTGCCCATAAGTAGTCCCATTAACAAGTACTGGATTATCATTGATTACGTGAATTACATTCGAGCCTGTCTTTTATTTATTATTTAAAATTATAATTTTATTTACCATTGCACCCTTACTAAAACCCTTAAAAATAGTTGCCTTAGATAAACACCATAACAACAGGTACGATAGATTGACACTTGGTCTCTGTGGATTCGATAATCTTTTATATTACTTTGACGTGATTCGTACACTTGCGAAAAACACGCATCAACTAACCAGATGATACCCTAGGTACACCACCTTTGACTGTGGCTCCTTGCAGATGAAATAAATGTGTAAATGAGCTCCTCAATGGCTTCAAAAACACTCCACGAGCTTCTCAAACATCTTCTATACATAACCATGAACTTGTGAACCCCTTGATGATTTGAATGAGCACTCTTGCTTGAGCTTGAAACCCTTGACAAACTTCTCTTGAGATGCACACCTCTCTTGATCCCCTGCAAAAAGACAATGTTATGTAATGCAAAATGCTAAAGAATGAAATGAAACATAAGCCAATTAGAGAAAAAGGTTGAGCAAATTTTGGGGTACAACAGCTGCCCCTATTCAAACGACTTGGACCTGAATGGGTGAAAAGCGAACGACTTTCAAACAATCAAGGTAAAATACGGTTGAATACCAAAGAACCCAGAAATTTGCCAACCGCAAGAATCTTCGGAAATACTGAATCTGGTAGTTGTAACAACAACAGTCTGGAATGATCACCAATTAGGAAGCCTCGACACGCAGTCGGGGAAACATCTGTTAATGCGCAGGCAATGACACTAAGTCGAAAAGATCATCTGATTTCACCATCAGGAATCTGTAAAACACAAACATCGAACCCGAAGGCCGGATCAATATGAAGCTGAGAAGAACATCTGACCTCGCCATCAGGCATCTGTTAAATAAAAACAGGCATCGAACCCGAAGGCCGGCTCAACACTAAGTTGAGAAGAACATCTGACCTCGCTGTCAGGCATCTGTTAAATAAAAACAGGCATCGAACCCGAAGGCCGGATCAACACGAAGTTGAAGGTCTCTGCTAACCAGCAGACATTCGCTAAATAAATGCGAGCATCGAACTCGAAGGCCAGATCAACACGAAGTTGAAGATCTCTGCTAACCAGCAGACATTCGCTAAATAAATGCGAGCATCGAACCCGAAGGTAGGATCAACAAGAAGTTGATAAACTTCTGCTAACCAGCAGGCATTCGCTAAATAAAAGTGAGCATCGAACCCAAAGGCCGGATCAACACGCAGTTAATAAACTTCTGCTAACCAGCAAGCGTTTGCTAAATAAAAGCGAGCATCGAACCTGAAGGCCGGATCAACACGCAATTGATAAAGGAGAATCTACCGATTCACAATCCAAAAGAGAACTCCGTTGGGGAAAGAGAAACTTAAACAAGCAACTCTGGTGGGGAGCATATGATAAGATGAACACATCTATCAAAGATCTTTTTCCGAGGTCTGGGTACCTGTACGAGCTAGGGAATCAATATCACAAATTTCCATGGTCTGGACACCGCGGGGATAAAGAAATACCAATGTTTGTCGGGGTCTGGATATCGCACGGGCAAAAGAAATCATAATCTACCATGGTCTGGATACCATAAGGTAAAATATTCATATCGCAAATTGCCATGGTCTGGATACCATACAGGCAACAGGATAACAATCACATGCTGGAGATACTTCTGAAAACAAAGAGGTAACAACCTGGCTTATGTTTCAAATGCATATGTTTGAAAATGGTGTAATGCTCCATACGAAATGGAAATGCTACGTGTTTGGGAGGATGATATGCACGAATGCAGATGCAACGGAACCGAGTCAGCAAAATAAATGCTGAAAAGAAAAAACAACCCTGCTGGGGAGATAGAACATCCTGCTAAACAACAATTCTACTCTGCCAGAAATCAAATCCTGCTGAGGAAAACGCCCTGAACGGCCTTCTAAGATATGACTCTCTTGGGGAATAAACAAACTGGCTGAGGAAGGACAACCAAACTCTGGGAATAAGTCCAACCTGTCGGGGAATCAACGACTCTGCAAGGGATAACAATCAACCTTTGAGATCAACCATGCTCTACCAGGGAAATTATCCCTGAATGGCCTCTTAGAATACCGAAGTCCTTCTAGGGCACAAATTACGCCTCTGAAAATAAACTCGCTCTAGTGAAAATCAAAATCCAACCTGCCAGGGATTACTCAGTGGGGAATCAACGTCTGCTGACCTTGCTGAGGATAGAGAAAACTCTGCCGACTTTGCTAGGGGACATGCAATAAGGGAAACAACCTCAACCTAAGCTTGGGGATTGAGTCAGTAATTTGAACTCTAAGGGGATACAAAATCACCTATCCAGGCTCTGTGGGGAGACAAAATCCTGAATTTTGCTCCGCTGCTGGGAAAAGTTCCACACCTTCCTGGTGGAGAGAAATCCAATCTTGACTCGCTAGGGAGTACAGGAGTACGTACCGTCTGCTGGGAATAAGGGCACACTCCTGAACTGCATGGGGAATATCAATCTACCCTCTGGGGTCAGCGTATCTCGGGCATCAACCGTGACATTGTTCAAATAAATCAAAGTTTTAATGATTATCGGCCAAAGCCTGCAAGTTTATGTATGCGCAATTTTGTCAAAACATCGGGCGTTTTTCGCAAACAAAACAGTAAAGGTTAAAGCAAAACAAACAATTTACTGAATAGTATATGTTTTATTGACAAGTGGCCTGTAAATAGGAAGATTTTACAACAGATGCAACCCCTGAAAAGAGGAAGTTGCGCAAAAATATACAGAAATGCACAGAAATATACAGAATGTCGGCAATGTGCACAGACAAACACCATGAGTTGATCCATCTATGACTCGCGTGACTTTGATGCTTTTCCGATGCTTCGTCCTCTGAAGAGATTGATTCAGATAAACGGCCCTCAGGTCCTCCCTCAATCCACCAATCTCTAAAATTCAATATGCTGACCGTAGTTATTTGCGTTTCAAATCCCTAACTTTTTCCTGAATCGCCCTTGCGGGTTTTCAATTCACCGGGATACCCATTTTTGCCAAAGTCTCCTTTTTAGGTTTTCAACTTTGCGGGTTTACATCTTATCCTTTTATCCCTAATTTTTGCCCGAACCCATTCTTTTTATGGTTCATCGGGATGCCCCATTTTTTCCTGGATATTCTTTTTCTTTCTAATGAGTCTCTTTAAGCAAAGTATTTTTTAACTGCACCTGTGTTCACAGGGGATATGAAATCTTTACCATCCATGGTTGACAACAGCAAGGCTCCTCCGGAGAAAACCTTTCGCACAATGTATGAACCTTCAATGTATGGATCTTCAGCACTAGATCGCCCGTCTGAAAGCTTCAAGGGGGCACCTTCTTGTCAAAAGCTTTCTTCATCCAGCTCTGATACAACCGACCATATGCAATGGATTCCAGCCTCTTCTCATCCATCAGACTAAGCTGATTCAACCTGTTCTTCACCCATTCTGCCTCATCAAGCTTAACATCGACCAGAACTCTTAAAGAAGGAATCTCGACTTTTAATGTTAGGACAACCTCCATACCATACACCAGTGAGAAAGGTTTTGCCCCAGTTGAAGTACGTACTGTAGTACGATATCTGTGCAAAGCGAATGGCAACATCTCATGCCAATCCTTATAGGTTACAACCATCTTCTGCACTATCTTCTTGATATTCTTATTGGCCGCTTCAACAATGTCGTTCATCTTCGGACCATAGGGAGATGAGTTGTGATGCTCAATCTTGAAACTCTGGCACAGTTCCTTCATCATCTTATTATTCAAGTTCGAACCATCATCAGTAATGATTCTCTCAGGCACTCCATAGCGACAGATGATGTCCTTCTTTATGAACCGGGCTACCACTTGCTTAGTGACATTAGCATATGAAGCTGCTTCGACCCATTTGGTAAAGTAATCAATGGCTACCAAGATGAAACGATGTCCGTTAGATGCGGTTGGCTCAATCTTGCCGATCATGTCGATGCCCCACATGAAAAAGGGCCACGGGGACGCCATAACATTCAAAAGACTTGGCGGTACATGAATCTTGTCTGCACAAATCTAGCATTTATGGCACTTCTTTGCAAATTTGAAGCAATCAGACTCCATAGTCAACCAATAATACCCTGCTCGTAACAATTTCTGAGACATGGCATGCCCGCCGACATGTGTACCAAATGTGCCCTCGTGGACCTCTTCCATAAGCAAGCTAGCTTCCTTTTCGTCCACGCACCTTAGCAGCACTAAGTCGAAGTTCCTCCAGTAGAGCACACCATCTTGGTTCAAATAGAAGTTTCCAGCCAATCTCCTCAGAGTCTTCTTATCCCGGGTCGACGCCCCTGGCAGATACTCTTGTCTCTTGAGAAAATTTGAATGTCGTAATACCATGGCTTGCCATCAGCAGCTTCCCCTATTGCAAACGCGACCGCCAACCTATCAAGGCATGAGATGATTATTCTTGGAGCGTTGTTCCAATAGTTCACTTTGTACATTGATGATAATGTTGCCAGAGCGTCTGCCATCTGATTTTCTGCTCGTGGCACATGGTGAAACTCTACCTTGTCAAAGAAAGGCAACAACCTCCTTGTGTAATTCATGTAAGGAATCAGATTAGGCTGTCGGGTTTCCCATTCTCCCTTGATTTGATTGACAACTAGCACTGAATCGCCATACATATCCAGATTCTTGATCCTCAGATCAATGGTTTCTTCCAAACCCATGATGCACACTTCATATTCGGCTTTGTTATTGGTGCATGGGAACGTTAACCTGGCAGTGAAGGGGATATGAGAACCATGAGGAGTCGTGATAATTTCCCCAATTCCACTACCATAGGAGTTAACATCGCCATCAAATATCATTTGCCATTGGGAACCCTTCTCAGGACCTTCATCGGGTAATGGCTCATCACAATCCTTCATTTTCAAAAACATGATGTCTTCGTCAGGAAATTCAAATTTCATTGGTTGATAATCATCGATTGGATGTTTAGCAAGATACTCTGATAGAACACTCCCATTGATAGCCTTCTAGGAAACTATTGCATGTCGTATTCTGTCAGGACCATCTGTCATCTGGAAATTCTCTCTGAAAGTGCTTGCTTTTCAAAGACGTATTTAATCGGATCCATTTTTAAAATCATCATGGTTGTATGATTCAGCATATACTGTCTCAGGCGTTTGGCAGCCCAAGCGAGTGCACAACATGTTTTCTCCAACATTGAGTATCTGGACTCACAATCTGTGAACTTTTTACTCAAGTAGTATATCGCATGCTCTTTTCTTCCAGTCTCGTCATGTTGACCGAGAACACAACCCATGTTGTTCTCAACGGCCTTTCAGCTATTAGAAGTATCAGTATCGGAGGCTCTTGCAAATATTCTTTTATTTTATCAAATGCCTTTTGACAATTTTCGTTCCAGACGACCGCCTGATCTTTCTTTAACAATTTGAACATGGGTTCACACGTGGCTGTGAGGTGAGATATGAACCTAGCAATGTAGTTCAACCTCCCCAAGAAACCACGAACCTTTTTTTCCGTTTTAGGCGCTGGCATATTTTGAATTACTTTTATCTTTACAGGATCAACCTCGATTCCTTTTTCACTGTCAATGAACCCCCAACAACTTTCCTGACCGTACACCAAAAGTGAACTTGTTCGGATTCAACCTCAATATGAATTTCCTGAGCCTTTCAAGCAGCTTCAACAGGTTGACCAGATGCTCCTCCTCCATTTGGGACTTCACAATCATGTCATCAACATATACTTCAATCTCATGATGAATCATATCATGAAAAAGAGTCACCATAGCCCGCTGATAGGTTGCCCTTGCAATTTTTCAACCCAAAAGTTATTACCTTATAATAGAAAGTCCCCCATGGCGTGATAAACGTTGTTTTCTCCATATCCTCCGGTGCCATCTTAATCTGATTATAGCCCGAAAAACCGTCCATGAAGGAAAACACGGAATACTGAGCAGTATTATCAACCAAAACATCAATGTGAGAGATCGGGAAATCATCCTTCGGGCTCGCTTTATTCAAATCTCTATAATCAACACACATCCGTACTTTACCGTCCTTTTTTGGCACATATACGATGTTAGCGACCCACGGATGGTAAGTTGTCACAGCGAGAAATCCTGCGTCTAATTGCTTATGGACTTCCTCTTTGATTTTCACTTCCATATCTGGTCTAGTCCTTCTGAGATTCTGCTTGACTGGCGGACACTCTTCATGCAAAGGCAAGCAATGAACCATGATGTCTGTGTCAAGCCCAGACATGTCTTCGTATGACCAAGCAAAAATATCACTATACTCACGGAGCATTTCAACCAATCTGTGCTTGACGTCACTCTGCAATGCAGCCCCTATCCTGACATCTAGCTTCGTCGGTACCCAAGTTGATGATCTCGATTTCCTCCTGATGAGGCAGAATGACTTTCTCTTCCTGTTTCAAAAGTCTGGCTAGCTCTTCCGGTAAGTCTTCATCTTCATCAATCTCTTCTTCGGCTTGAAATATCGGATTATCAAAGTCAAAGCGAGTCATAGACGATTCTGGAGAGGTCTCATCTGCAATGTGAAACCTGCAATGATGATGATTTAATGCTTAAAATGATATGCAAACAAGCATAAACCACATTGCCATTTTATTGTTAAAAATAAAACAAGAAAGACAAGGATCACAATATTTGAATGTAGAAAAACACCCTTTGATTGATTGATAAAAAGGTTGTTCAAACATAAGCAGTTAGGCCCTGAAAACAAATATCGCTATGCTCCGGGTAGAACATAAGGCTACATAATAATCAGAAAAACAAGTCATTACTCTACTGTCGTCACTTGGATGATTTCCACGACAGACCAGTTGCTTAGGCTTTGTCCCGGGGTACATGACTTGATCCAGGCGTCCATGTCACAATCGTTGTCCTCTTCTTTATCATCTGATATGGCATTAATCTGCTCGAAGATTACCCCACCGCTGGTAAAATGGACAGGTCCCTTATAGCGCGATGCACTCTATGAGAATGAAGATGGTTTGGATCCCAATCCGAATATTTCCTGCTTGTTGGGTATATTCAGCACTTGACCTCAACCTTGAGATACCCCTGCATTCACCACAACTTGGGCCTCTTTGAAGGACGACATGGCCACTTTGGGCGCTCTGCTCGGTGCTTTATCCTTGATTTGTACCGTCTTGAATGCTTGACATAACGTCTCATGGATCTTGCCATCTACTTCGACGTACTTGAACGAAGACAAGTGACTAATCATTATATCCTCCTCTCCACAAATAGTGACAACGCTGCCACCCACCATGTACTTCAATTTTAGGTGCAACGTGGATGTTACGACGCCTGCCGAATGAATCCAGGGACGTCTCAGCAGACAACTATAAGCTGGCTGAATATCCCTAATATAGAACACAACGTCAAACACTTCAGGACCCACCTGAATTGGCAAAGTCAACTCTCCGAACACGGACCTTCTAGTCCCGCCAAAAGCCCGTACTACCAAGTCACTTGGAGTACATATGATACCTCGGGTATCCAGCTTCATTAACTCCTTCTTAGACAGCACATTCAGGGATGACCCTATATCAACCAACACGTGTGACATAACGGCTCCTCGACATTCAATAGATATGTGCAGCGCACAATTATCATTCCTCCCCTTGGGCGTTAAATCCAAATCAGTGAAGCCTAACGTATTACCTGCATTTACGTGTGTCACAACCCTCTCGAGTTGATTCACCGATATCTCCTGTGGCACATAGGCTGTATTCAGGATTCTCAAGAGAGCGTTTATGTGCGCTTCAAAACATAATAACAATGACAGAATGGATATCTTAGATGGAGTCTGTTGCAAGTGATCTACAATCTTGTAATCACTTTTTCTTATCAATCGCATGAACTCCTCCGCGTCCTTCAAGAAGGATTCCTTTTCACCAGCCTGAGAAGTTTCCTCAACCACTGCTTTACCCTTCCCCTTGTCAGATTTTTCAGCAACCGCTTCAGGTGACGAAAACACTCTTCCGCTCTGAGTAATTCCACCAACTCCAACTAATTTATCCACAGAATCCACCGGTAAGCTTTTCAACTCCTGCTTTTGCCCGTTACAATATACTTTAGCTCTGTAGTTCCACTGAATCGCCTTAGTACTCTCTTATGGTACAGGACCAGCTTTGGTAATGATGATAGTTGGCGGCCTTGGAGGCGCAGAAATAGTAATAGCCTTATACGGAATCGAGATTGTCGCAACCTCATTCTTCTCTTCACCCACTATTTCACCAGTTTTCTCCTCAGTAACTCTGTCAAATTGCAACACACCATCATTCATCATCTTCTGAATATAGTTCTTCAGCTTCTCACATCCCACGGGATGACTCAAACATTCAGCATAAACCTCATCACAACCCGGGAATACTCCTCCCTTCAACAACTTGTCTTTTACAAAGCACAACAGCGTCTTCATCTCATTGACATTAGTTATCAGATCCAAACTCTCATCTTCAATGATAGCACTGACCACAGCTACCCCATGGTTAGACATGGGGTTTTGCACGACATTAGGCGCGTTGTGAGAAAAGTTTATAGCCTTATTATCCCCCAAGTTTTGAACCTTATGCTTAAATGCCTTACAGTTGTCAATATTGTGAGCCGGTGCCCCAGAATGAAACTCACATCGAGCATTAGCGTCGTATCCCAGAGGTGGTGGGTCTGTCAAAGGAGCTAGATATTGCATTAGTTTCCCCTTCCCATTTCTTGTTTCCAAACACTTTTCTACCTCCTCCTCTAGCTGAGGATCCCTCACCATCTTGAATCTTTCCCAACTTAATGCCATTCTCGACTCTCTCCCCAGTAATTATCAGATCAGAGAAACTCCCATACATGTTGCCAATAAGCTTCTCATAGTATACACCCGGTAACGTGGCAAGAAACATATTAATTAACTCTCGCTCCACCATGGGAGGTTGCACTCTAGCTGCTAGTTCACGCCACCTCTGGGCGTACTCTTTAAAGCATTCACCATTCTTCTGAGAAAGATTATGTAATTGGACCCTATTCGGTGCAAGATCGTTATTGTACTGGTAGTGCTTAACAAAAGCCTCAGCTAAATCCCTCCAACTGCGGATATTAACTGGCTCCAAGCTCATATACCACTCTAGAGAAGGACCGAGAGACTGTCCTGAAAAAAGTGCATAAGCAATTTTTCATCATCTGAATAAGCAGACATTTTACGGTAATAAGAGCGAAGGTAAACCCTTGGACAAGTAGTGCCTTTGTATTTATCAAAGTCTGGGACTTTGAACTTCAGCGGAACCTTCAAATCCGGGATTAGCCCTAAATTTTCCATGTCTAAGCCCATGGAGTTCTGATTCTCGTAACTCTTCATCTTATCCTCCAGCAATTTAAACCTCCTATCAGCCTCAGATGGCAGTTCTGCCCCAATATCTCTCATTGAGAACACATCATCCTGTTGATCTTCATCCCACTGAGGACCATTATTCCCATGGATAGCACATGTAGGAATAGGGATAGGAATTCCAGTTTGATTTCCTCCGCCCGTAGGGAAAACCACTGTAGGACCAGTGTTGGCATGTGGCGTACCACCATCATGTAAAGGAGGATTAGTAGCAGTTCCTCCGTGCAGCATACCATTCACATCAACTCTAGAAATTAAAGGTTGTACCAGAGTACTCAACTGCTCCTGGCCATTTGCCACACCCTGCATTAAATCCATAAACTGAGCCATCATGTCCCGGAGCTCCTGCATTTCAGCTTGCATTTGTTCCATGACCTTGCGTTGATTCCCTCTAGTGGTGTAATGGTGAGTTGTCTGGTCAACAATCTTGAAACAAACTAATGAACCACAGGAAATAAGGTTAACGGTTCTGATGCACCTGCGATGCAAAAATGCAGAATGATACAAAATGCAGACATATATATATGCATTAGGGAAATTTTCCCCTCGATTCTAGTTCCGTAAGAACAACACAATAATGGAGAACCCATAGACAAGCATAGAGCAAAACTCCTCATACATAAAATGGAAGCCCAAAAAGCAATGTACAAGCATAACACTGAATACAAAGGAATCAAAATGAGCTCAGCCAACAGGTCTGGTGATGGTTAATATACATCAATAAGCAACATGCTACAAAGAGAATGAAAGACATCAAGTGCAACAACGAGCACGAAAATCCTCCAACAGCTCCTTCGTCTCTGGATGGTCTGGCCTAACAAGCAATCCCCGAATGAGTACATCTCTTCTACTGATAGTGGTCTACAAACCCTGAGCGTAATCCTCCCAGGCTCCCTCACCAAATACCTCCTCTAGCTTACACCTCTTTGTATCAGCTCTAGATTTATAGTCATCCAACGTTGCAAGCGCTTCGTTCAGTCTGCAATCACTATCACGTCGGAGTGAGGCTTCTGCTACAATCTTCTCATCCTTCACCTGGAGCTGAGTCTTCAACCTAGCAATTTGTTGCTTTAGACCATCTTCTCGCTCCTTGTTGTTGGTGAGAATAGCATTCCACTGGTCATTAAACTTGGAAATATCTAGGTAAGCTCTATCTAACTCCTTCTTCTTGGAAGTAAGAACATCACTGACAGCCTTCATATCTAAACCCACACGTTCCCGAGCGTGAATCTCTTTGGTCAAATCTGTACCTAGCTTGTTCACCAACTCAGTTTGCCTTTTGGAAGAATGTATATCCTGATTCCTCTCGCTTCGGAGCTGAATGACTTCTTTCTCCAACTCTTCATTTTCCTTTCGCAACTCCTCTTTCTCAGACCATAACTGATTATACCTTTGAATATCAACAGTGGTCGGCTCCTCAATCATCAGAGGGTATAAAGGCTCAACAGATGGAAAAGGCATCAGAAATCTCTCAACTCTCCCCTGAATCCAAGTCACATAAGAGTCGTAAGCTCTATTGTTGCTTTTTTCTAAATAAAATTTCCCTTTGCGATGGATTTTGTTCCAAACCTACTTAACTCTAGTCAAGGTATCATTCTCCAGCAATCCAGTGAGATACAGAGATTCCTGTATCTCCTCTTCCTTTGGAGGTCCTCTCAAAGCATACCCGAACTGCCTCACTTCCAAGGATGGGTTATAGTTAATGCAACCTTTCCTTCCGACCAACCAAACATTAGGAAAACCACCACAACTATAAACGATCTTTGTGCCCAGATGTCAGAGGTTATGAACTTATATACCACAGTCTTCTTCAAACTGGGTTCCATGTCAGAAATGGGAATAAGATCACTAGAATCGAGAAGAAAATATACACCTGCAACATAAATACATGTCAATGAAAATGCAAGATGAAAATGCTAATGCAAATGCAACAGGGGATCAAGATTGATGTGTTGTTGACTGAGAAGAACCAGTGCTTCGCCTTGGCGAGAACATAACACAGCACTGATAATAAGAACCATTGTATCAAGATCACAAGTTCACACTGACGAGAAAGCCGGGTAGGTTAAAGGTCAAAGTTTCCTGCATAGCCCTTCCAACTCATAGGTATGAACCTATCACTGGCAAGGTCTGGCATCCTATGCGGTCATCAGCGTCATAGACTTTCGAGAAACAATGATATGTTCACCATTTCTGGTTTGACATCATAGTCTAACGAAGTGGCCTTACTTAGGTGACTTCCAAATGATCGGTCCCCAGAGTTGACAATCCTCAGATCCAATATCCTCTCAATGGTCTGAAACGGACTGGAAAGGAAGTCATCAAAGAGAATCTCGTCTGAGCGCGAATTTTGTGGGAACTAGTGCATGCCAAACATACAGGTTCACCACTACTTTCCACTTCTAATGCTATGGTTATACTTAAGCCTGGGTTTTGGCTTATCTCACAGTGGAACATTCTCACCCAACAGCACAACAACAATGATATATACAATGCTGAAAGTAAAATGCAAATGCAAGTAAAGCACAACACATATATACACACCCAAAGATAAACACACAAGCGCTAGGATTGACTCGCATAGGAGATGGGAACTTTTCCCAGCAGAGTCGCCAGCTGTCGCTACTGCGAGAAAAAGGGTGTCGGCAAAGACAGAAGAGTCGCCACCATTCGTTATTTATCCCAAAGAGAGGGAAAGGAAACGATTAGAGAAAACCTACGAAAACGGGAGAAGACAGGTCATCGTAACCAAATCTTGGGTTCGGGAGTCGATTACGCAAGGGGAAGGTATGAGCACCCCTCACGTCCGTTGTACTCAACGGGATCCACGCTTGTTATCTATCTAAAAGGGTGTTTACTATCTAAGCTACAGGCCACAAAGACAAAAGAAAAGAAAAGAGACTCGATAGAGCATCGCCGCTCTATGCCTACGTACTCCCTCGTGCAATGGGAAAGTCAGAGTCAACGTAGTTCGGAAAACTACGGGTGAAGGTGGGGAAGGTTGACCGCCAAGACATCGCCGTCTTGTGCCTACGTATCCTCATCTAGTATGAGAAATCAGAGCAAACGTGGTTCATGCTAACAAGACCACAGGTTGGTTCAAGTGTTTTACCCGAGTAGGGTTAAACCTTAGTTCTAGCAATTAAGTGTATGCTGCTCGACCATTGGAGACTTAGGCGTTACCTGTTTGCGATAGAACCAAGAGTTAACAACACTCTTTTATGAAAAAAGGTTTTCAATTAATCCCGAGGGATAAAAAAGTTTGATGTTTGTTTTTGAGTCTTTTATGAAGAAGAAGTGAATTGAATTGTGTTTGTAATTCATGTTGCACTAAAGACTATGACTTAGGAGCGAATGTGTCGCATATCATCCAAAGGACATAAGCTAAACACTCTAGACAATTGAGAGGAGGCCCCCCAATCATCATTTCCCAAATGCTTAAGGCTCATAGCGTACAACATTCATTATCCATTATTAAGTGTCTTGAAGATGTTTGAAGATGAGAAGAGAAGACACATTCTAAAGAGAGACTAAGCTCAACCTAATGTTCTCATGCAAAGTACACCTATGATTGAGATGAAAAGGGAAAACTACCCTAATATTATCATGCTTGGATTCACCCCTAATGTCTATCATAATCCATCTTGAACAAGAAGGATTAGAAGTCCTAAAGGAACATGGAAAAGGAAGACAAAAGAAGAAGAAAGCATAAGAGAAAGAAGAAAGGATGCAAACATGTAATGCAACACAAAGATGAAGAAAGAGGGAGGAAAAAAGTGTGGGGCAGTAGCCACCACAAGCACATCTCAACCTCTTAAATGCAATCACAAAGATGCAAAATAAAAAGAAAACCAAAGAACTTAAACAAGTTCAAGCCAAAAGTGAGATGAAATGGGAAGAATAGGATTCCTACAACCACTTGAACATAAATCACTAAACAAAAAGGCAAACCAAAAAAGAAAGAGAGAAGACATGATCAAGATGAGGATGGAAGGATATGCTTGGGCAGAAAGCAATGCAAAGAAGAAACTCAACCATAAACATTACCATGATCATGTAAAAGAAAACAGCAAAAGAAGTTCTCAAAGTGGCCTCTATTCCAAGTCAAACTCAAAGTTCAAATCAAAGCACCAAGTCAACTTGGATGAGTCCCCAAAGTCCTAGGACAGAAGTGAGAACAAGAGAAGAAGATAGGCAATCCAAAGAATGAAAGGAAGCAAGATAAGTTGCACAATAAGGCATGGTAAAGAACCTAAGTTCTAAACACTTTCAACATTCAACACCAAATGGAAAGCCTTAAACAAATGCAACTTGTAACATGAACCAAGCAAATGTAAGACCTAAAAATTTGTAACCAACCACTTCAACATGTTAGGAATGTGAATCAAAAAGATTTGGAAGTATATGGGATCCACAAGGGTCATTTCCTACAAGAACTAGGTCAACTAGTATGTGTGAACCATCCTTTGAGGTAGCTTGACTTGCAAGGTACACCAAAAATAGGAGAATGATTCAAATAAATCCAAATAAAAGGCACAAAGCTCATAAAGGTGTTGGAAACTAGAGGCCAAAGAAACACAACCAAAGTCTAATCAAAGCATCACCAAAGGACTTGATCCACTAGGGTGCTCCACTTTGAAGGAGGGTTGTTGAGGGTCAAACAAATGGAAATGAAAGTCATCCAAAAAAGGTCAAACAAAGTCCAAAAACCAGCCTCAAAGGCACTTCAACTCATCATCAAAATGAGGAAAAAGCCTCATTCATAGGTGGTATCAATTGGTCAACAAATCCAAACAAGAACCAAAAGAATAAATGAAAAACAAATTAAAAACCCTTCCAATCATTAAATTCAATTTTAATTGAAAGATAAATGGAAAATGAAATTTAAAATTATCAAAAATTAAATAACACATTAAAGTGTCAAAAAATATTTTTGGTTGAATTTTATTATGATTGGAAGTATTTTTAATTAATTAAAATCAAAACAGAAATGAAATTATAATAAAATAAATAAAATAAAGCAAAAAGGTGTGAATAGCAATCAGATGCGTTGGAAACCAATGGGCTCAATCAAACAGGGGTGCACATAGCAACTTAAGCCCAATTCACTCAGCAATTCAAAACGTTGTGTATCATTAATTGACATGGCAGTCAACTTCCACGCGTGCACGGTCACACCAATGAAAAGCAAACAAATCATCACAGTCAAAAGGTCAAACAAGTCCACCTCAGATATGAGGTTTTAAAATAGACGCCGGAGCCCTAGATCCGGTCTTCTTCTCCGGTGAGCTGGCCGGAGATCAGATCTATAAATCTTCACCAAAATGCACAAATCTTATATCAAATTAAAGCTGAAGTCTCACACATTCTAAATTCAGGCTCCATTTGTTTTTAAAATGATTAGATAAAGAGAATCAAATGGATTATGTTTGGAATGTACAGCTGAATTCTTCATCAAACATCACAATTAAACCATCAAACATTGTCTACACGAGGTAGGGCTTCAGATGCAGCCAACATGATCCTAAAACGAGCTCTAGAATTAGAGAAATTGGAAGAAGCAGATTACCTAACAGAGACACTTCGTTGGTGCTTCAATTGAGTGTTAGCTTGCTCCAAAATATGCTGATCTGCTCCACTTAGCTCAAGGAAGATGATACTTGCTTTAATTTGCTTTGAATTGCTCTAGATCTGGATTCACGATTTTGAATTTTATCTCAAGTTTCCAAAACTGAATTTGCTCTTCCCTCCACGAAAATGCACTTCTGAGCTCTCAATTTTCATTTTGAACTTTTATATGATGGATATGGGAATGAATTGGAGGCCCGTGAGGCATTGTTTGGCTGATTTTGCAAAATGCCCAAAAATTGTGATTTCTCATGCACACGTGAATATGGATGCCTACACACATGGAATTCATTTAATCTTGCACCTGAGGACTTGAATTACACATTAGGATTGGAATGGGCCTTTGATGTGATCCAATTTTGTGTTTTGAATGTGAAACTTTCTTGGTGAAGTAAGCTTTATTTCCACGTGATTTTGCTAGCATGAACCAAATTAAACTTGTGCATTCTACTTGTTGGAGAAATGTGCACAAAATTGAATAAAAACATGGTATCAAGAGGACCTATAATCATTTCAATTAAAATCACCTTTAAAAGTCCATTTCTACTTGAAATTTCTCCACCAATGTCCATAACCATGCATGATTCACACCAATCTTGAGTTCCATAATGAAATTGAAGTCATTTAAAGCAACTTTTATGTTGGTCGAAGTTCCATTTGAAGTACTTAAAGGCATAAGAATGACCTATAATTCAAATGACCTATAATCAAAGTTTCCCAAAATACCCCTGCCTTGCAAGCTTCATAACTTGAGTTCCACAAATGATATCAAGGACTTCTAGGACTTTTTGGAAAGCTAAGATCATGTGGAAACACTTTCATGTTCACCTCAAGTAGAGGAGAAACTTGATTCTAGGTCAAAAGTGATTTGGAAGTGAGTTGACTTTTAGTTGACCAAAAATAAGTTCATCCGAGGACCCATAACTTGTTGGCATCATAACTTGAGTTCCACAAACCCAATGGGTGAGTTCTAGTACTCAAAAGAAAGCTTAGAACATGCCCGACAAGTCTTATGTTTTCATCAAAATGAGATTGAACTTTTATCTTGAGGTATATAGTCTTTGAAGTTAGGCACTAAATAGGTGATTTTTCACTGACATCCTTGGAAACCCTAATTTAGTAACTTCTCAAACTCTTGATTATTCTTGATTTGATCTTGAAATGACATCCTAGATGTCTCAACACAACTTCCCATGACTCTAATGACTTAAAACCAAGTCTCAAACTCCTTCAAATCCACAGTGGACCTTGCACTAACCGGATGATACCCTAGGTACACCACCTTTGACTGTAGCTCCTTGCAGATGAAATAAATGTGTAAATGAGCTCCTCAATGGCTTCAGAAACACTCCATGAGCTTCTCAAACATCTTATATCCATAACCATGAACTTGTGAACCCCTTGATGATTTGAATGAGCACTCTTGCTTGAGCTTGAAACCCTTGACAAACTTCTCTTGAGATGCACACCTCTCTTGATCCCCTGCAAAAAGGCAATGCTATGCAATGCAAAATGATAAAGAATGAAATGAAACATAAGCCAAGTAGAGAAAAAGGTTGAGCAAATTTTGGGGTACAACACAAAGTACCTACTAAAGGTCCAGATCGCTTGACTTTACACAATGTAGACCTTAAGTACCTAAATGATGGATCCAGGTTATTTAGAGATACCCCTTATTTCAAGGACTCTAATCTTTACCTAAACTGGTTGACCAAAGTGGAGAAGGTCAAAGCTGACGCTTGGAAGAGAATCGAAATTTACGACTTAATCATTATGTCGAAAGCAGGTCCTACCTACTGCCCCATTTTGCTGGCCTCTTCCTTATACTTCTTGGATAGCACTCATTACACTTTTCATCTTCCTTGTGGGATGATGACTCCCACATTCTTTGACCTAGCCGTTATCACAGGGCTAAAACCTCATGGATTGGTTTATGATCCTGAAGTGGATTGTCAAGACACTATAGGGTTTTCGACCACCAAACACATATACACCCATTTTATTAATGATTATCACAACAAGCAAACAGAAACTGTCAAAGATCAGGAACACATAGATTTTTTAGCTATGTGGCTCTCTCGTTGCGTTTTCTGTACAAAATCTCTGCAGGTAGCAAGGAAGCACCTTACTTTAGCCAATTAACTGCACATGAATTGAGGTATCTTCCTAAGTGAGATGATTATGGCCAGTCTGTATGAGTCTCTGAGCGAAGGCGCTGGTCGATTAAAAATCCAAGAAAGCAACGAGAACCTCTTACTGTCGGGGCCTTTCTGGCTACTCCATCTTTGGGTCAATGCCATGTTCGAGACCAGCCTTCCCAATAAAGGGGTAGTCAATGAAGAAGACCCTAAGATAAAAGGGAAACGAGCCAAATGGACTTGATTGGTCAAGCTAACCTCTAGTGAAGATGGTCAAACACTTAGGGCGAATATCTTGGTTTTATTAAGATGTTCGCAAAGCACCACGAGTTCACACCACAGATGGCTCTGTTCGCAGAGAGGAAGTATGGTCTAAATGGTTCACTAGGGCTTTTCCACTTGCGTTCAAAAAACATGAAGTAGAGTCGACGCTTGTCTGGGAAGGTTTTTTAATTCCTTGACTGATAGTCCATAAACTTTACCTCTTGAGGGGCCAAGCAGCTTTGATGGCCTACCAGCCAAACCTTGTATCTCGACAGTTTGGATTAGTCCAAACATTTCCCAAATGCCTATATGATAAGAAGGCACATGTGTTCCTCCCTAATATTGTCTTCAATACTATCGAGAGTTCGGCACATCTAGCTCGACATGCTCACAAATCCCTCCTAACGCCTGTTTACTTCGAACCTTCTTACCTTTGCACCCAAGAATTCCATAACTGGTGGTCGAGGCATTATACTTCAGAATTCCTTGATGTTTCGAGCTTTGTTTGCTTAATTGACCAGGCTTTCGTTAATGTGCAGGAAAAAGTCAATAAAGGTATATCCACACATATCAAAGAGATTCAAGCCTTTCAGAAATACTTTGAAACTGCCTATCAACCAAATGATGTTAGTCGAACCGTCCGTGAAGCCGTTGTCACGCTGAAGGAAACATTTTCAAAGAAAATGGAGAATTTAAAAATCCCTTTGTACGTTCCTCGTGAGAAACGTTACGCGGTGGCTTTCGCCTTGTTTCCCCCAAAGATTCCTTGATTGCCAACTGCTGACTTTGGAGTGGCTCTTGCCCCTCCATTTCCAAATTGGTTTATCTGTGGGGATTCTATAAAAATCCTTCAGCAGCAGTCAAAACCAAAGGCCCAACGGGTGGTTCCGACTAAACATACGTTTGACAGTTTCAAAGGCACCTTCATGTCGGTATCAGAGATGTTTGCATCGAATCTGAAATTCTTGAAGGTCGTCACCCTTCGATTTTCGGCTCTTTTATGTGAACTTTATTGTTACTAACTTATAGCAACGTGGTATGTTTTGCAGCTTCCCCCAAGAAGAATCCACCTCAACCACGGGTTGAAACAAAGACTGAAAGCCACAAGGTACTTTGCGTGTCTCTTTATTTTGTTACTCTGTTCTTGATTGCTTCTAATACTTCTTGGTACCTTAGGCGTCTCGCAAGCCACCTCTCACACCTCAAAAGAGGCTGAAACGAGCCTCTGCTCAAATTATCATCGACTCAGAGGATGATGACAAATCTCCTCCTGAGGAATTACAATTGAAGAAGAGGAAGAGAACCAGCCATAGGACAGACGTTGTTGGTAACCTATCTGAACCCTCGATGGCTAAGGTCTCAAAACTGACTACACCTACTAGTGGTGGTGTTGAAACCTCTACTAAAGGCGCCTCAACCCCAACCATAGTCCCTATTGAAAGTGACAATTCTAGTCCAGCTGATGAGGGCGCCAAGGTAATTTTTGCCTCTATTCTCCCTGAAGTCCTGGTTTACTTATACCTTGTTCCCTTTCATCATGAGTCATTTTATTTTGATTCAGGATGATACTGGTGGTTCGAAGCCAATGTTGGACAAGTCTCCTTCCCCTGCCACCATCTTAAATAGACAAGGTGAACCTACTTACCATCCCACATCTGATTTGGCTCTGGCATGAGTTCCCTTGGTGAAATTAACAAACCTGGCCTTGAAACAGCTCCTCCTTCGCCTGCAAAAACTACTACTCAACAATCTCAAACTGATGGTTCTGATCACGAAGAAGATGATGTGTAACAGAACCTTGAGACAAACAATGCAAAAGACTTCTTTATGGAGGAAAATACATCCCTAGTTGATGCAGGCAATTCCCCATTGGGAAATACTCTCGACGTCGAAATTTTTGAGCCAGCAGGGAGCGCAGATACCGAGGAGGACGAAACCATGCATCAATCTGAGTTGGACGGCCATAGTGATGAGAACATTGGCGATGGGATGGATAAAGACAAGGAAGATGATGGTCAAAGTGAGGAGGATGAAGTTGAGAAAGGTCTTTCCAATGAACCAACCCAAGTCAAGGTTATTGCTACTCCAACCACCGATGCGGCTAAAGAAGGCAAAGCAATGCCCACTATGTGTGGAGCAGGCCTTACTGAAACAGAACTCAACGCCTTAAAAATCAGCAACCCTCGATAGTACATCAAGATCCTTCTTGGAAGTCAGAGGAGTTCTTATGGCAAGACTCTGAGTACTTCAACTTCCAAAGATCAAGCTTCGAGCAAGCCTGAAGAGAACATCCTCTAGAAGATCAAAGAAAAAATCTTCAAGGGTGATCTTTTCTCCATCTTGCAAATGGACCACGTCACCCACCTTTCGTTGAAGAGTCTCCTTCAACAGGTGGATATTCACGCTATTTCCCCTGAGTCTGCTACCATTATCCTATAACTTGGCACCACGATTAACCAAGTCTATGGAGATCTCAAGCAGCTTCCTCAAATTGAAAAAGCTATTTTGACCAAATCTGGGAGTGAGGTTGCCGATTAGGCTTCTGTTGCTGAGTCTGAGAGCAAGGTAGCAGAATTAGAGGAAGCAAGAGATTGCCTTCAATGAAAAGAACATTTCTTCTTGGGAGCGAAAAATTAAGAAACTTCGAAGTAGGATCTCGAAGGCTAAGAAACGGAACGCTGAGCTATCTGCATTCGATGATTCTGGCCTTTCGAAAGAGCTTGATCATGCCATCACTTTCGCTGAGGAAGCTCGACAACTGGAAGTAGAGGTTGTCCGTCTGAAGTCTGACAAAACCTTGTGTGAAAGGCGTCTCGAACTCCATAAGTCGAGATATTTCAAAATGAAAGAGAATCTCCCCTTTTAGCTTGTTACTATTTTTTGTAATGTTTTCCCTTTTTTGCCATTATATGCCATGGTCTTTAGATTGGATTATGTAACGACTTGAGCCATTTTTACATTTATAAATACCATTTTTGGCTTTGCTTTATGTATTGAATTATTTTGTAGAGATTTTAATTTCTTGAAGTGTTGGTTTGTATTTTTTCAAGTACTTGCCATTTACCTTCAAAATTCCCTTATCTTCGTTTAATTCTTCGACTTCATAAGCTCCATAGAAGAACACTTGCGTAATTTAGAACGGGCCTTCCCACATTGGGGACCATTTGCCCAAGGCTTTGACCTTTCGATCCATAGGCAAAATTACCCTCCAAACTAAGTCTCCCGGCAAAAAGGTCTTAACCTTAACCTTTTTATTGTATGATTTTTCTACTCTCTTCTTTTTCCTCTTCAAAAGCTCCAGAGCTTTAAGTCTTTCCTCATCTAAATCTACCAACTCGTCTAACATCATATTCCAATAAGTCTCGCGAGGGATTTCATGATGTCTCTGAATCCTAATTGACTGAAGGTAGATCTCAACAGGTAATATTGCATCGTGGCTAAAAGTCAGTCGAAATGGAAATGCTATTGGTGGCTTCTTTATGAGAGGTTCGACATGCCCAAAGGATATGGTCTAACGTCTTATTCCAATTTTTAGGCTTCTTTCCCACATGTTTTTTTATCAACCCAATCACCACTTTATTTTCTGCCTCGACTTGACCATTAGCCTGAGCATAATAATGTGTCGAGGTTAGGAGTTTGAATCCCATCTCCTTAGAGAACTCCTGCATCTTTTGGCCAGTAAATACTTACCCTTGATCTATCGTAATTGTTTATGGTATTCCAAACCTATAAATGATATACTTTTGAATGAACTCGATGACGTCCTATTGATCAACCTTTGGTAGAGGTACCACTTTGATCCACTTCGTAAAGTAGTCAATTCCTACCAGGATGTACTTCTGGTTTTTGGAGGATGTTGGTCGAATTTCCCCAATCAAATCCAAAGCCCAACCTCTAAAAGGCCATGGTTTTACTATGGATTGTAACTCGCTTTCCGGGACATGTTGTATGCCAGCATGGACCTGACATTCCTGGCAGCCCTTGGCGAATTCAATGCAATCTTTTAACATGGTAGGCCAATACACTTCTTGATAAAATAATAGTCATTTCATCTTATGGCCTACCTGATGTGCCCCACATGCCCCACTATGGACCGTCGAAAGGGCTAGATATGCCTCAGATTCACTAAGGCTTTTAAGTAAGACCCTCTCAGGGTTTTTTTAAACAACTCGGTTCCTAGAAGAACATAATTTAGAGCTTGATATTTAACCTTTCGCTCTGTAGACACTGATGTATTACGTAAGTACTTGACCAAAGGCTTCCTCCAGTCTTTATCTGTCAAACTATCCAGTGCAAAAATCTCGAAGCTCTCTTCATCAGTGTATCCAAACTTCGTTACTTCTAGATCTGATGGACGTAACCCAACAGACACAACTTTGCCCCTAGCTTCGACTGCTTCCTGTAAGTTTTCCTTCGAAACCTTATACCCAGAGGAAATTTGTGCTAAGTCATTTGCTACTTGATTCTTTGGTCGAGGTATATGTCGAATGCTTATCATTTCAAATTTTTTCAGTAGTCTATTGGCTATTACAAAATACATGATAAGATTTTCCTTAACACATTTGTACTCCTTTGTAATTTGCTTTATAATCAACTCTGAATCTCCCATTATTTTGACTCGGGTTGGCCCCAATTCTAACAAAATTTCAAGTCCTGCAATCAAGGACTCGTATTTAGCCTCATTATTGGAGCAAAGTACTTCGAATTTATACTTGAATTTTGTTGGAATTCTTTCAGGCGAAATAATTAGCACGCCAATGCATGTCCCTTCTTTATGGCTAGAGCCATCAAAGTATAGTTTCCAAGGTTCTAGTTCGACGTAATTTAAAGCACTTTCATTTATGGAGTAGTCGACAATAAAGTCTGCTACCACTTGTCCTTTAATTGCCTTCAAAGGCTTATATGTTAAAGAATATTCAGTTAAAGCTAGTGCCCATTTGTCTATTCGACTATGCGAGATAGGTTTAGAAAAAATATGTTTGATAACATCACAGTGAGATGAAACATAAACATCAACTGGTTTTATATATTGCTTCAGTTTTGTACAAGAGAAATACAAGCATAGATATAACTTTTCTATCATGCTATACCTAGTTTCTGCATCATTCAAAACTCTATATAATCATGGAAAATTGAATTCATTGCTCGCTGATATGTTGTCCCATCTTTTTTTAGGCCAAAAGGCATCACTACCCATTCGTAAGTACCTAAGGCTCCAGGACATCGAAAAGCTGTTTTGGGGACATCATGTTCAGCAATGAAAATCTGATTATAACCAGAGTATCTATTCAACATGTTGAGGTACTCACGTCCTTCGGAGGAATCGACTAGTATTTCTGCCACAGGCATAGAATATTCATCCTTAGGAGTTGCTGAATTTAGATCTCTAAAGTCTATGCAAACTCTTAGAGACCCATTCTTTTTAATAACAGGGACAACATTAGCCAACCATTTGACATACCTGGCGGTGCGGAAGAACTTGCATCGAAGGAGTCTTTCGACTTCCTCTTTTATTTTTGAGAGAATTCCCAGGGCGAAACGCCTTGGATGTTGTTTGAATGACTTCTTCCCAGGCTTGATTGGCAGTTTGTGTTCGACCAATTCTCTCTTCAAACCAGGCATCTCATCATAGTCCCATGCGATACAATCTTCATACTCTTGCAGTAGCTAGATGTCTTTGACCTTAAGTTGAGGGTCGAGATTGGCACTCACGTATGTTGGCCTTTTGGTCACCCCCTTTCCTAGATCAACTTCTTCCAATGGGTCCTACGCTAGAATCTTGATATCATTTTCTAGTGGATCCTTTTCAAATCCCAGAGGCTCTTCATCATAAATGGCATCAAACCTCTGGCTTTGCTCTATATCCTGAACCTTGTCAAGTGGTTCTGGGTCGAAGTCCTTACCAGGAACTTCTTGATGAACATCTAACTTGGCCTTGTCAGCCAAATGTTCACTAGCAGCTTCCAAAGTCGCCTGAAGTTTGGTTTCAGCCGCGTAGGCCAAAATTCTTTTCAATGTTTTGAACTCAGTCATTCTCACTGAATTTGCTTCCCCATTCTGTGGGGTCTACTGCAGGATTGCCAAGGTATGAAAGTCTCTCTCCTAGCACCTCCTTATCCCACCAAAAACCGTCGACGAGGTGTAAATATAATGAACAGAATGTCTCATCGTCCGGGACAAATTCAAAATCTGTTGGGGTGCATGAGGCAATGTTAGCCAAATGTTTGTCGAACTGTCTTTGGTCGACATGATTGATAGGTGCTTTGAAGTACCCTTGGTCAGCTTCGATGTTCTCCACGATGTTGTTTGGCCTCCAAATAGCAATTCGTTGGTGCATCGAAGATGGAACTGCACCAATGTCATGTATTCATTCTCATCCCAAAAGCAAATTATAATTAGCCTTTGTTTCCATAACCCTGAAGACGGCAGACCTTGTAATCGTTCCAACTGTCAGATTCACCTGTATTACCCTTATTTTCAAGCCAACCTTCCCTTCGTAGTTCGACAGGACCATATTATGTGGCTTTGTGTCGGTGTCATATTTGCCAATTTTATTCAATAAGAAGTGTGGCATCAAGTTTACCATTGCACCACAATCCACCATAATCTTATTTACTGGCACATTTTCTACCTTTTCGGTGATGTAAAGAGGCTTCAAGTGATTTTTTATTGCCTCTGTAGGTCGCTCGAAGAAGGAATTTTGTTCTTCTACGCAACCGTTGTTCATAACATAGTAGCACACAGGTTTATGTGTCGCCATTTATGCCTCAGCGTAGACATCTAGATTCTCAACCTCTGTGATTCTGTCGAAATCCCTGGGCACTATAGATACCATATTAGATAAGATGTCTAAAGAGGCGTTAGAGTTGGAATCGAAGTTACCTGTCATATCTTCGTCATCTTCGACCGTTCTTTTATGTTCGGCCTCTTGAGAGGGGAACAATTTTCGTCCCACATGCATTTTCTCAGTAATTTTGAGTTGACCCCCTTTATTTTCAGCGGGGGCGTTAGTGCTAGATTCTCCCTGATTCTTCGATGGGGGCTCCCTAAGGGCCTTCCTTCTTCTTTGTTCCCTTCTTCACTGGGACCGTGACATCGAGTTTTCCCCTTTGTAATTCTCATAGACATGTGCAGTCTTAGAGGATTGGAACTATTTTCGATAGGTGATCGATGAACCTCGATTTACTTCGAAATTCTTCCATTTCTGTTGTCCCTTTTGTCTGTCATCATTAGGTCTGACCCGCTTGCCGTTAGAAATCTTGGAAAATGGCTTAAAGGTAGCAGGCCTTGCCCTGGGCACTCTAGTGTTAGGCTAAGATTTTCTTGGATCACTGCCTCGAGGGCCAAAATTGAGCCTCTCCCATTTCTATTTTGTCTTTCGCATTCCCTCGAGCTTCTAGGCAGCCTTCTGATTGAAGATTAAACTACATCTAGGGCACGACATGACACCATACCCTTTCTTTTGGCAATGATGGAGGAACTCTACAATGGTTTCCTCATATCTTGGATATGCCATTTTGTTGCATTCCTCTTGGAAACTTAACTCATCGTTTACCATGGTCTCGTGTTGTGTTATTTCAACCATATTCACATCCATGTCAACGCCATTATTCAGGTTCAGCCTGCGGAGGTCTGACTCAAGGCCTCCAGCAGCCTTATCCATCCTAATAAAACCATCTTCAGCTTCTTTGGTTACCAGCATCAGGCTGGAACCTTTAGTGTCCCTCTTACTTGAATCACCAACCATCTTGTCGAGGCCTTCAGCAGTCTCATTCATGAGTGTTTTGGGGTATCATGCTCAAAGCCTACAGTGACCTTGGCCAGCACAGTCTCATTGGCAAAATCCTTAGTGATTTCCGCCATGTTAATTGAAAAATCAAAGCCATCAGCAACTTCGACCATATGTGCCTCTGTGGGCTCAGTATAGTGGGCATCCGCCACTTGTAGTGGATCGATGCCAATTTTCATCTGGCTATTGCTTTTCTCTCCGAAATTCAATCTTCCCTCTTGGATAGCATTCTGAACCAAATCCCTGAAAAGAAAATATTGAGACGTTTTATGACCCAAAAAATTATGGTATTTACAAAACCCTCTCTTTTGTCTCTGTTCTAAAGGTGGCACTTTAGCACCAACGGGTACTATCATTTGCCCATCTTTAACTAACAAATAAAAAATTTCATCACATTTAGTGATATCGAAAGTATATGTTTTCTTTGGAAACTTGTCATTTGTTTCAGATTCGACAAAACCTTTTCCATTTGGGGGAGCTAATACTTTACAAGCGTAAGGAGGACCCTATTTTAATTCCGCAACATCTATCTCATTCTCATAAAATTATAATGACTCATCATGCACACCTTCAATATTTTCATTATATTCGATGTAAGCTACCTTCTTACTCTTATTAAATTTGGCCTTTTCGTCTTTGAGATGCTCCAACTGTCGAACCCTATCAGCCAGTTGGGCCATATCTCTCAGATATTGGGTATCTAGTTTCTTTCTAATAGAGTAATCGAGGCCACCAGCGGCCATTTCGACTAACTCATGTTTAGGTACTTGAGTAAAACACCTAGCTTTGAGCAGTCGGAAACTATTTAGATAGTCTTCTATTGGCTCAGAAAAATTTTGTTTTATACTAGCCAATTCCTTTAAACTAATCTTTGTTTGCCCCATATAGAACTGTTCATGAAATAATTGTTCCAACTGGGTCCAATTACAAACTAAGTTAGGGGGTAAGGTTGTAAACCAAGTGAAAGCATTTTTAGTGAAAGAGCTTGGAAAGTATTTAAGGCTTTCATCATTTGAAATCTCTCTGGCTTTGATCATATATCGGGTAAAGTGTTCGATAGTAGATTCCGTCGTATCTCTTAAAAACTTGGTAAACTTTGGCACCTTTGTCCTAGGAGGTAATGCTGACTAGAAGATATGATCTACTATTGGTGATGAATAATTTGGCCTAGTGAAACTGGAGTTTACCCCATTTCGAGCCATTATTCTTTCGACCATGGCTGCTAAGTTGTTATCGACGACTTTTGCGTTGAACCTGTTGTATGACATTGTCTACATCTTGGTTTCGATTCACCATAATTACTTCTGGGTCTCTTTCTACCGGAATTGGTACTTGGATCCTTTGTGGTTCGACTCTGAGAGGCTCGAGTCTATGGAGTTTGACCCTCCCTTGATTTTCTAGATTGGCCTCAGGTAGGTTCCCTAAGTCCTGTCGTGGAATGTTTTCCATAATAGTTGTGTTTTTGACAATGGTTAATTAACATCTGTCGCCATTTCCCTAATGTAATTTTTTCTTGGTCTTTCTTCGTTTGTAGCGACTATCTTACCACTTCTTAATAACATCAACGAAGTTTTATCAAAAACAATAATAATTGTTGAAATACAAGAGACTAAGAGACATTTGAATAAACCGTGTTTTTTGAAAAGCACTACGGAGACATTATTATATATAGATAGATTATAACTAATTACATGATATAGTCGATGTGGGACTATTCTATATACAAATATTCTTAACACTATATATATATTACAAATATCAACACTCCCCCTCAAGCTTGAGCATATAAGTCAAATGCACCAAGCTTGTTACATATATAATTAGTTATGGGGCTTCGTAGGGATTTTGTAACCACATCTGCCAATTGATCATTAGAGTTAACAAAGCTTGTAACGATGTCGCCTAACTCGATCTTCTCTTTGACAAAGTGATAGTCTATCTCAATATGTTTTGTCCTCTCATGAAAGACTGGAATTGAAGCAATATGCAATGCAGCTTGATTATCACAAATAAGTGTCATTGGTCTTGCTTCTTCAATTTGAAGTTCCTTGAGCAACTGTTTTAACCAAATAAGTTCACATGTTGCCATTGCCATGGCCCTATACTATGCCTCGGCGCTTGATCTTGCAACTACATTTTGTTTCTTACTTTTCAAGGATATAAGGTTTCCTCCAACAAGTACACAATACCCAGAGGTGGATCGTCTATCAATGGGTGACCCTGCCCAATCAGCATCGGAGTATCCAATTATTTGGTTATGTCCTTTATCCTCATACACAAGACCTTTTTCTGGAGCACATTTGATGTATCTCAGAATTCGGAGAACAGCATCCATGTGTTCCTGACAAGGGGAATTTAAGAACTGGCTTACCACACTGACTGCAAAAGAAATGTCCGGACGAGTGACTGTGAGATAATTAAACTTTCCAACCAATCTCCTATACCTTTCTGAGTCAGATAGAGGCTCCCCCTGATTGGGTACTAGTTTAACACTTGGATCCATATGAGTATCGGTTGGTTTAGCATTTAACAAACCTGTTTCTTCCAAAATATCCATAGCATATTTCCGATGAGAAATCACCAAACCATCTTTAGATTGAGCTACTTCAATACCCAAGAAATAGCGGAGCTTACCAAGATCTTTTGTCTGAAATTGTTTTGAGAGATGTTGTTTCAAATGGAGTATTCCTTGCTGATCACTACCAGTTATGACAATGTCATCTACATACATAATAAGATAAATACACCCTTGGGGTGAGTGACGATAAAAAACAGAATGGTCAACTTCACTACGGATCATACCAAATTGTTGTACTACAGTGCTGAATCTGCCAAACCACGCTCTCGGAGATTGCTTAAGACCATAAAGAGACCTGTGTAGCTTACAAACCATATTCGATGACTCCCCCTGAGCAACAAACCCAGGTGGTTGCTCCAGATATACTTCTTCCTCAAGATCACCATGTAAGAATGCATTTTTGATGTTAAGTTGATGAAGAGACCAATTTCGAATGGCTACAATGGCTAGAAGAAGTCTAATAGATGTCATCTTGGCTACAGGAGAAAATGCATCACTATAATCCAACCCAAAAATCTGAGTGTATCCTTTGGCTACCAAGCGAGCTTTAAATCGATCAATCTTACCATCTGGACCAACCTTCACTATATAAAGCCAACGACAACCTACTAAAGATTTCCCATGAGGTAGAGAAACCAGTTCCCAGGTACCACTGCTTTGAAGAGCACACATTTCATCAATCATTTCTTGCCTCCACTCAGGGTGAGATAATGCTTCAGTTGGAGTTTTAGGAATAGAATCAGAAGACAAAGAAGACAAACAAGTATATTATAAAGGTGAAAGACGATGATAACATAAATCAATATAATATGGAGAAGGATTTCGTGTTTGACGTATACCTTTTCGAAGGGCAATCGGAAGATCAGACTCAGGTTGCATGATCGGATCCGGTGATGGCGAGAGCGTCGGAGGAGAGTTCGTAGTGACCTCAGGGACAGGTACAACTTCAAGGATAGATACGACTTCAGGGACAGGTATGACAGACGTTCGATGACGATGCTGATATGTTTGAAGTGGGCGAGGAGTGAGGGGTCAACCGTAGGGGTATCGAGTGGGTCAGGTTCCCTAGAATGATGGGGGATAATGACAGATGGGACTTCTGGGAGAGGTGTGGGAATACTTTCCTGTAGAGGTTCCGTAGTTAGTTGGCTGGACTCAAAATATGGAACAAACTCGAAGAAGGTAACATCAGCCGATACGAGGTATCATTGTAGAGTATGTGATTAGAAACAATAACCCTTTTGAGATCGATGATAGCCAAGAAAGACACACTTTAGTGATCGAGCTGATAGTTTATCAAGACCAGGGGAGAGATTATGTACAAAACACGTAGACCCGAAGACTCGATGAGGAATTCGGTGGAGTGGAGAGTTTGAAAACAAGATTGAATGAGGAATTTTATTATTAAGAATAGATGAGGGCATGCGATTTATGAGGTAACATGTCGTGAGCACTGCATCTCCCCAAAACTGAAGAGGAACATTACCATGGAGAAGTAGGGTCCGAGTGGTTTCTACGAGGTGTCGATTTTTGCGTTCGGCTACCCCATTTTGTTGGGGTGTATGAGGGCAAGATTTTTGGTGCAAAATACCATTGGATGACATAAATGTTTGAAATTGCTAGGATAAATATTCACGTGCATTGTCACTTCTTAAGGTACGAATAGACAAATCAAATTGGATTCTTATTTCTCGATAAAATTGTTCAAAAATGGAAAATAATTCAAATCTATTCTTCATTAAAAATAACCACGTGCAACATGAAAAATCATTAATAAAGGTGACAAAATACCTAGACTCAAGAGTAGAGACAGTACGCGAGGGACCCCAAACATCGGTGTGAACTAAAGCAAAAGGGAACGAAGCTCGTTTGTTGACTCGACTAGGAAATTGACTGCGAGTGTGTTTCCCTAACTGGCACGACTCACAATGTCAATTAGATATATTTGATAAACTTGGCACCAACTTATGTAATTTGGAAAGACTGGGATGACCTAACTGAGCATGGATAGTGAGTGGAGAATCTTTGGTTGAGCATCCTTGGTTGAGCATGAATCGGGTTTGAGAACCATTGGCAAAAGTTATAGTAGGTAAGAAACCAGAGGTAGAGAGGGAAGAGAACAAATTTTTATTACCAGTAACATAACCAGACGCACCAGAGTCAAGGACCCAAGGTCGAAGAGGAGATAATTGAGAGAGGCAAACAGATAAATTACTAGTGTGTGCTACCGTAGCAGTAGAATCTGAGTTCTGATAATTCTGATACCACATAAGAAAATCATCGTAGTTTGGCGTAAAGTTCTGAGGAGTAGCCATGAGTATCTGAAGAGAGAAAATATCACGCAATCGATCGTCGGACGTGTTGTCATGTGCGATTCAGGTTCCAGAGACGGAGGTGGTGCGTGCGGAGGTTTCTGCCGATGAAAAAGTTTGCTAGAAGGTCGTCGAGAATAGTAGCGAAGGCGGCGGCTATGCGGTTATGAACGGAGAATGTTGAAAATTGATGGTGGGATCGGCTTTCCGAAACGTCGCCAGAAGTTTTTCCAGAACAGTAACGGCGGCAGTGGCGGCAGGGTGGTCACCAGAGAATTTTGAAAAGTGAGGCAAACCGGAGTGACAACACGGTTTGCAAAAAAAATTTCTCACCAGAAGACAGTGGGTCAACCGGGTAAAGCACAGCGAAGAAAGAATTGCCTCTTAGCAGGCTCTAAATACCATGTTGAAATACAAGAGACTAAGAGACATTTGAATAAACTGTGTGTTTTTTGAAAAGCACTACAGAGACATTATTATATATAGATAGATTATAACTAATTACATGATATAGTCGATGTGGGACTACTCTATATACAAATATTCTTAACACTATATATATTTACAAATATCAACAATAACAACTGTAGTTTTCGAAGAATTTTTAGCACTGTCCCACTAGGCGTGCCAATTTGTTTCCCTTGAAAATTGGAAAACAACTGTTGATCTTCAAAATCTAACTTTAGTAACTCACAGGATCGATCAGATTGATTTTAGGACATGTGCTAAAATTTACTTGAAAGAAACTACCTAAAAGTGAACACTTCGACAGTGTTTTTTTGAGAAAAAGGTTAATGTAAAGGTAAAGCTCGGCTGAAATGAAAGGACATACATTTGTAAGAAACAAAGTAAAACTCCTTCAAAACATTTAAACAAAGTAAAACATAATGCCAAGAAGATGTAAATTGCAAGGAAATAAAGAAAAACTCTTTAAGATAAAGCAACATAAGTTTCATTAAAACATAGAAATGGTGTTTTTACATGACGTACATTCTCCTAGAACTCTTTTCTCTACACTCAGATACTTTGAGTAAATTTTGGAGTAACTTGTACAATAGTAAATTACAACACACTGAATTCCATTGCTAGAACCCTTATTTATAATAATACAATTAACTGCCATTAACCACCTAAAATGACCAGCCTATGACAAGTGTCACACCGCATGTAGTTGTTCACTGGATGTATGCCACATGTCTGGTTTAACCATGAGAAAGCATAACTACTCCTTCCTTTATTTGAATTTCAAATTCCACTAATATTTAGCCAGCAGTGTCGGTCGAAGGTGGTCTTTTTAATGTTAGAAATATTTTATAAGTGCCAAGTACTCTAATCATTTCAACCACTCGAAGGATTTCTCCAATCAAAGGTTTCTTTCATATTCCTTGATAAATTAATATTTCCCTCAACCCTTCTTATTTAATGAGGGCGTCAAATTTATGAGCTAACAATCTGCTGACTATAGATTATTGGATGGGAGAATCCAGGCCATCGAAGGTTATTCTGCTTTTGGCATGAAGCCAAGACGTGTGTTTGGTTCCCAATGTCGTGCTGTCGTAGAAATTCAAGATTCCAGAGTTGCCTAAGTATAAAGGTTTGAGTTGTCCCCGTAGTCATGTGACCATGTAATATAGGAAGATGGCGTCCTCTATCGACAACGATGAACTACTAGTGCATTGTTTCTAAGATAACTTGTCTGGAGCATCTCTAGATTAGTATATGGGTTTAGAAGATATCAAGATTTGCTCGTGGAGAGACCTATCAGAAGCATTCTTGAAGTAATACAAATATAATCTTGATTTGGCTCATACCAGATTACAGTTACAGAATCAATCGCAGCGTATAACTGAAACATTCAAAGAATATGCACAAAGGTGGCGCGAGATGGCTTCTTGTGTACGACCTGCTCTTTCTGACAATGAATTGGTTTCCATTTTCATGGGAACTTTGCAAGGGTTGTATTATGATAAAATGGTGGGAAGCTCATCTACAAACTTTGTTGATATCAAAACTATTGGTGAAAGAATTGAGAATGGGCTGAAAATTGGTAGGATTGTTGGTTCCGCTGTTCAACAACCAACCAAGAAACCTCAAAGTAGTCATTCCAAGAAAAAAGGTGAAGTGAATGTTGTGATGGCAAAGGCCTCTCCTTAGTGTCAATTTCCCATGGCTCCCATGCCATATTATCCTTATCATTATGTCGCTACCGCTCAGTATCAACAACCGCCATATCAGTATCATCCTTAAGTTCAGAATTATTAGAATTAGAATCAACCTCAACGTCAACAGTCTCAACAAAACAACAGAAATCAGCATCAGAACAAACAGAATAACAACAATCAAAACAACCGTAAGTGGATGAATTTTGACAGAATTTTGGTTCCTTATACAAAATTGTTTCCTTATCTTACACATCAAGGGGCAATTGTTCCCAAAGAGATTGCGTCTGCAATTCCTCCTTTTGGTCCTGAGCATAATCCAAATGTATCATGTGATTACCATGCTGGGTACATATAACATGCTGCTGAATATTGCATTGTTCTCAAGACTAAAGTTCAAGAGCTTATCGACCAGAAAATCCTGACATTTTCTAAAGAGTGTCCTAATATACAAACTAATCCCTTGCCTACTCATGGTGGACCTGTGGTTAATATAATTGAGGATGATCAAAGGGCTGAGTTGGTCAGAGATGTCGACAAAGTGAAAAATATGATGACTGTAGTGATCAATAAGCTGAAAAAACATGGGTTATTGAGAGGTCTTTATGGAAAGTACCAGATTTGTGATGATAATCCTAATCAGTGTCAAAGGTTAAAAGGTTGTGTTCGTATTTTGATGAACCGAGGTGTAGTTCAGTTTTCCAGATCCAAGCATGTGGAAGAGGTAGCTACTATCGAGCCATTCACGATCATATACAGGAAGGTTCTTGTGGAAGCTCATAAAAAGAAGATTCAACTTATCACTGTCTGTGTTCCTAAGTCGTTCCCGTATCAGAATTCAAAGGAGGTTCCTTAGAAGTATGGTCCAACTGTGTTTTCTGAAGGTCGAGAAATTTAATTCTTGGGATCTGAATTGTCAAAGTAACTTCCACTAGAGGGATAACCCGTAGCAGGCGAGTATGTGCTCTAAAGGTCATATCTAAGCTTGTGCAAGTTCCAACCATTGTTCCTCCTAAGGAGAAATCTACTTCAATAACCCCTGTTATGCAACAAGGGGCATCAACTGCTGCATCAGTTCTAGTCACTTTGTATGTGGATGTCACCAAGAGCAAAGAAGTCATGGATGATCAAGAGTTCCTCAAGAAGAGCAAATTTAAGATTGTGGACCAGCTAGGGTAAACTTCGTTGAGGATTTCGATCTTGTTTTTACTCATGAGCTCCCCAGTGCATAAATCAACTTTGTTGAAAGTTTTGAACACTGCTCATGTGATGCACAACATTCCGGTAGAAAAATTTGACAACGTCATCGCAAACATAATTACAAGCAGGTATTTGGGTTTCAACAAAGAAGAGTTGCCTCCTAAAGGTATTTCCCATTGTTAGACGATGGCGCAGATCTAGAAGGGGAGTTGAATAGATCCCAATTAAAAATCAGTTGGCGCTACCAATTAAAAATTGGTTTTAAAATGTTTTAAATGCAGAAGCGGCCGTGGAAAAGTTACCGTCTATAACGAACCGTTATTAGAAGACCGGATATGCGTCTAGCCTATGGATATGATAATGAGCAAATAGAATCACCATACTAGTCACACTATCAATTGATTATACCATTAATTAGTAAGACTAGTTCCAATGCTACACAATGCCCACAAGATATGTAAATAACGCAAGTGAATTTTGGTGTAGACAATTTATCAAACACTTGGCGTGCGAGGCACTCCAAGTGAGTTTTGACTTGAGTAAGTAACTCTAGGTTCCTTGTAAATATACTTATTGTACTAGAGTTAAAGACAATGATAAGCACTTACTCAAACCAATGCTAACTTTGATAAAATTGCTTATACTAAAATTACTCAATTATTAAGCAAAAATGAAAGTGCAGAAAAATAAAGGAGACAAATTTGTTGAGGCAGTTCCCCCGCTGTCCTCGCTTCGGGGTACGTCTGCCCTCAATTCTAATAATAGAATTGAGCTCAATATAATAGATATCACCTGTAGAGTTGAAAAGTTTATACAAGGATATACAAGAAAAATATACAAACAAGCTCTCTTGATGTTGATGATGCTTTCTCTCCTTGTTCCTTGATTCGAGTCGAATCAAGTTCTTCGAATGTTGTGAGTCGACCTCCGATTACAACCCCTTTGTTGAATAACCTTGCGTTCTTCAAACCCCAGCCCGACTGATCTCAAGCACAAACAAATCGAATCCGAACCACTCTTGAACACTTCACCGTTTCCCGCTACTAGATTGACGAAACCTACCGTTTCTCAATCACCTTCGCTCAGTTGAATGTTTTAGAGACGATTCGTACCAAAAACCCCCAAATTCAATCGAATCTTGGAGGACAAAAACCTCAAGGTTTTATTCAAGAAAAACCTTCCACAAACTCAACCCGAACCGGATTCCCAATCAACGGCTTCAGACGTTATCACCGTGAACAAACCACAAAGCACACCAAAAATTATTGTGTGTAATTGTTGTTGTGAAATGTTGAGGATGAAGATGAAGAGAAATGATGGCACCTATTTCACTTTTCTTGTTGGTTGCAATTGACTCAAATGTTTCAATTGTTGTTGAAGAAATGAATAAAACTTCTATTTATAGTAACCCAATAACCAACAGACTTAACCACTTTTCAAACAAATAGGAAAGTCTTCAAAAACTGCAGAAACGAGCGAACGGTCGACCATAGCAGGACTATGTGTCGATGTATAGCCTGCAGTTTTAGACAGATTCAAAATCTTAACAGCATGCATCGACCATAGGTCAGCGTGCGTCGACCCGTGGGATTTTGCATTCTTCCATGCGCTGACCATGCGTCAAGCTGTGGTCGACTCAAAACCTGTAGACTTGCAAAAATACTGATTTTTGTGGATTTTGTGCTTCTAGACATAACCAATGATCTTCCACATATATTGGACTCAATGTCGCAAGTAGATAGACATGACATGTACTTAAATGAGATATTTGAGAGGTATGATATGCATTTGCCTTGTGGTGGTAGAGCCGAAAAACCGATTCATCCATGATTGCGTTTTGACATCATCAAAACCCAAGTATGTATGGTATATGAGGATTTTTCCTCACATACTCCCCCTTTTTCATGATGGAAAAACGTGTGAAACCAACGTGCAATTGCAATATTAGTAACCTCCCCCTTGCTTAATGCCCAATGTTAATAGCCTCCCTCTTGCTTAATGCTCAATTCACACAAGTCTTCCTTTTGAAATTCTAAGTCTTATTCAAAGTATCTAGCCAATGTCTTGGCTTGGCTTGGCACACTCTTCTCCCCCTTTGACAACATCAAAAATAAAGAGAGAGAGGTTAAGAATTTGATGTTCAAATCAAGTAATATTCTCAACAGGTAATAACTTGCATCAACAAATATTCACACAAAATACTGTCAATGAAAAGGAAAACAACGGATAAATATATCATATATTAAGAACCAAAGTACAATAGAAGCTAAAGAAAAGGCAAAAGATAATTTAAAATGCAAACATTGTCACATGAAGAAACTAAGAAACATAACAAAAAGACAACACAGATAATAAGCTACAAGCATGAATCAACGTCCTCGTCCCCTCCCATAGTAATGTGGATGGCGGTATGGATTTTCCAAATCTGTAAATTCCATACAAATGCTATTCAAGTAATGCAAGCTGTCGGAGATGGCCTTTTCTCGGCTTTCAGTGGAGGCAACTAAAGTGTCAAACCGTGTATTAAGATCCGTTGAAAGAGTATTGAACCGTTCATTTTGCGTCTAGAGCTGGCTTTGGATTTGAGCAAACCGCTCGTCCTGAGCCCTCATAAAGGTTTGCTGTTCCAGTTTCATAGACCGCATCATGTCGAGAATCTCGGAAGATTGTGGCTGCGGAGGAAACGAAGGTGCTTCAGAACCCCATTGTGAAGGCTGATAAAATTGTTGCATTGTAGTCCACCTTGTGTATTTCCATTGGCCCCAACCTTGATCATTTTCATCCTCTGTTGAGGTTGTATGGTGCACCCAATCTTCATTGGCATGCTCATCAGTTTCCATTTATTGATGAGTAGCTTGTTCCTCTTGGTCTTCGTTTGTGTCTTCCTCTTCTTCTTCTTCCCCATCCTCAATGTCTTCCTCACTTTCATCGGATTGTACTTTATTTCGACGAGCAGTTGCTTTGCCAAAGAATTTATAGCTCATTTGCTTTTGTGACCAGTAGTAACCCATCATTGAAAGAGTTTTCTGACAAAACTCTTGGTCTGAAGTAATTAATGTATATTGAAAATCTGGAAATACAATTTCAGCACTTGTAAGAACCTCTTGTATGAATGAGCCATACGCGAGAGCGATACCCCTACCGGAATCTCTTAGAGCATACATTCGACTAACAATGTAGTAGGGCCAGTTGATCTCGATTCTATTTTTCAAAAGATACATTAAATGAACTTCTTCTTGCTCTACACGAGAAACTCCTCCTTTCTTGGGCCGCAGAATACGCGCCACGATCCACTTTAGAATTCTATCTCCTGTTTTCAATTTTCCTGCGGTGGTTATTCTTGGGAACACATCACTAGCCACAATATGAGGTGGATATGGCCTTTTCAACATTGAGTTTAAAGCAGTTTTAAAATCACACCCAACCATTATATATGTATTAGTTACCTCATAAAGAGGTTTGTCATCATCAAGATCCAAATTGAAATACTTTCTGCAAACAATAGAATTTAGACTAACCTTTGTAGTACCAATTTGAGATTGGTAAAGAGGGCCCCAGAATTTTTCGTGGATGCATGTGTAGAAGACACGCACAAGATCTTCATTATACTTTGCATTACATTCCAAGAAATAATTGATACCTTGGAAATCCAGCAGAGAGATGACATAAGTAAGATGCATGTGCTCAGCAGAGTTCCGATAATATGCATGTTGTTTAACCACGACCCGTTTGTTGAAGTTCTTGTTGAAATTTTTGGTGAGTGGCGGTGGAACTAACGACACAGCTGTTACCGAAATGGAGCCGGATGATGAGGCTCTTGAGGTTCTCTTACCGGTGATTCTTTTGGAGGCCATGGATGATGATTTTAGGAAGGTGATAGGAGAGGTAAGGAGATGGTAATTTGCAAGAGTTTGAGAGGATTTGAGGTGTGTGGAGAGAATGAGGTTTTGCCCCCTTTTTATAGATGCCAATTAGGGTTTTGGGAAGAGGAGAAGACAAGATACATAGGCATAGGTAGATGCAAGTAACAATGTATCTAGATTAATGCATAATTAATGAGAAGACCAAATTTGAATTTAAAGGAAGGTTGAACGTTTTTGAACCAAAATATCAGAATTTTCGCGCGATGCATCGACCGCTTCTCTGCATGCATCGACGCATACTGTTTGAAAATTGAGAAATTCAAAAAATTAAATGTGTGCGTCGACCATTACCCTGTTGCAGTCGACTCATGCAGGAAAAATTTGCATATTTTCATTTTTATGCACATATGAGCAACACTTTAGACATAAATACAATGCCACACAACTATCAAGCAATCAAACAGACATGATGCATATAATAGGTCATATTGACAATTTTAACATGTGATACAACTTGTAAACATAAGAAATTAGCGAGAGAGAGAGAGAGAGAGAGAGAGAGAGAGAGAGAGAAGGAACAACATCACCTTTAAGCCAAAGGTAGCTCGATGAATTATACAATTGTACTTACAACAACCTTAATTTGTTAGATGTACGATAATATAATCATAAATGAATACAAAAATATGCAAGCAATATTATGACACATGATCCAAAATATCGAGAATGTCAAGTTCTCAGCGGATATGAAAGAAGGGTTCAAAGGCTAGCGGCTTTGTGAAAATGTTCGCTAGTTGATTTGTAGTGTCAACATGTTCAAAAACAACATCACCTTTCTCTACATGATCCCTAAGAAAATGGTGTCGAATTTTGATATGTTTGGTGCGTGAATGCAACACAGGATTTTTGGTAAGATTAATGGCACTTGTATTGTCACAAAAAATAGGAACAAGCTCAAGTTTGAGGTTAAAATCTAACAGTTGTTGCTTAAGCCATAAGACTTGAGCGCAACAACTGCCGGCGGCAACTATCCGCTTTGGCGGTTGACAAAGCAACAGAAACTTGTTTCTTACTATGCCAACTAACTAAAGAGTTTGAAAATAGATGACAAGTACCACTAGTGCTTTTCCTATCCGATTTTCACCCGACAAAATCGGAATCGGAGAAACTTACCAATGAACAATCATTTCCTTTAGAATACCATAGCCTATACTTCGGAGTACTGGATAGGTATCGAAGAATACACGTAACAGCTTTTAAGTGGGATTCCTTGGGACATGATTGATATCGAGCGCACATGCAAACACTAAATATAATATCGGGTCTAGAGGTGGTAAGATAAAGAAGTGAACCAATCATACCTCGATACTATTTTACCTCTACGTCCTTACCGCTTTCATCTTTATTCAAGTTTGCACATGTCGGCATAGGTGTGTCAATAGCTTTGAAATTTGCCATGTCAAATCTCTTGAGAAGTTCCAAACAATACTTTGTTTGACTCACGAATGTTCCTTCCTCAAGTTGTTTAATTTGCAATCCGAGAAAGTATGTGAGCTCCCCCATCATACTCATCTCAAACTCACTCTGCATTAGGTTAGAAAACTTTCTCACGAGATCATGTTAGTTGACCCAAATATAGTATCATCAATGTTAATTTGTACCAATATTAAATGTTTTCCTTGACGTTTGATGAAGAGGGTTGTGTCCACTTTGCCTCTTGAATAGCCTTGATCAAGTAGAAACTTGCTTAGACGCTCATACCAAGCCCTAGGGGCTTGCTTGAGTCCATACAAGGCACATTTTAACTTGTATACATGATCGGGATATTCGTGAGACTCAAAACCAAGAGGTTGTGCAACATAAACTTATTCATTACTGTAACTGTTAAGAAATGCACTTTTTATATCCATTTGAAATAACTTAAAGTTTTTCGCACAAGCGAAGGCAAGCAAAAGGCGTATAGCCTCAAGTCGGGCAACTGGTGCATAAGTTTCCTTATAATCGATGCCTTCCTCTTGGTTATAGCCTTGCGCGACTAAACACGCCTTGTTGCGGGTTATTACCCTGTTTTCGTCTAACTTGTTCCTAAACACCCATCGGGTGCCGATTACTCGATGACCTCGCGGAGGAGGGACAAGGTCTCAAACCTTATTTCTCATGAACTGATTTAGTTCCTCTTGCCTTGATAAAAACCAGTGTTTATCGAGTAAGGCTTCTTTAGGGTTTTTAGGCTCCATTTGTGAAACGAAAGCGAAGTGATAACAGAAATTACTTATCTTAGAACGAGTTGTAACGCCCTTTGATATATCTCCGAGAATGTTGTCAATTGGATGATCTTTGGAAGACTTCCAAGCTGGAGGGAGATCATCTTTTGTAGATGGATGAACTTCCTCGGTTTCCTCATGGCGGACATCTTTATCCTCCTCAATTTTGGCTTGGTCGGGTTGATCAATTCCCGCCTCGGCGCCTTTGAGTATGTCTTCCATAGATGTACCTGCACCATGAACAACACTACCTTTTCCGACATTTCTCGGATAATATTCACCAAATGTTACGTGTACCGATTATTCAACAATAAGTAATCTCTTATTATAAATTCTATAAGCTTTACTTGACTGAGAGTATCCGAGGAAGATACCTTCGTCAGCCTTGGAATCAAATTTGCCTAAGTTTTCCTTTCCATTATTCAACATAAAGCATTCACAACCAAAGACATGCAAGTGAGATACATTTGGCTTGCACCCTTTTAAAAGCTCATATGGTGTTTTGTTTAGAATGGGGCGGATGAAAACCCTATTCAAAACATAACAACTCGTACTTATGGCGTCGGCCCAAAAATATTTCGGTAAGCCACTCTCATTGATCATTGTTCTTCCTAATTCTTCTAAAATACGATTTTTGCGCTCCATAGCCCCATTTTGTTGAGGAGTGCGTGGAGCGGAGAAGTTATGATCAATTCCATGATTACCGAAATATTCTTCAAATAAATGGTTTTCAAACTCACCTCCATGGTCACTTCTAATTGAGACAATGTTTGTGTTTAATTTATTTTGGGAAAGCTTAGCAAATCTTTCAAAGGCGGCGAATGTATCGCTCTTGCTATCCAAAAAGATAGTCCAACAAAATCTAGAAAAGTCGTCCATTATTACGAACCCGTAATATTTTCCACCTAGGCTTTTGGTTCTAGATGGCCCAAATAAGTCCATATGGAGAAGCTCGAGAGGTCTCGTAGTTGAAACAATATTTTTGGATTTAAAAGAGATCCTTGTTTGCTTTCCCATTTTGCAAGCATCACAAAGGTGATCCTTGGTAAACTTTATTTTAGGGAGATCTAAGACTAGATCTTCTGAGACTACTTTATTTAGCAAGTCAAAGTTAACATGTGCTAAACGCATATGCCATAACCATGAGTCTTCACTCTGTAACCTGGTGAACTGACTTTAAACAATGTTGCGGATAGCAAGAGTCGCCACCGACTTTTATTTTATCCATAAGGAAAGGTTATAAAAGAACAGGAAAGACCTTAGAGAATATTTTGGGTCCGGGGGGTAGGTTATGAAAAGGGAAGGTATTAGCATCCTTTTCATCCATGGTTATCCATGGGCTCTTAGGTACTTAAGCTCACTTTTGAATTGTTTTGAAATTGTAGTGTGTGAATAGAAAATTTTCAGAATAGTTAATAAATAATCCATGTAAGGATGTGTTAAGAACTTGTTTGAAAACTTGTTGAAAATTTGTTTAAGTGCGAAACAGTTTTGAAGTGAGCAAGCACCTAGGAGTAACCTACCCTAATGTTTAAAGGTCTTTCTTATTCTTCATTCTTTCCTTTAGTAAGACTATCCCTACTATAATGGAGTAGGTAGTCCTTACTTTGGATGTTAAGGGACATGTGAGGGACAGTTTGACTTTGAAGGCCATTGTGGGATGTAATAAGCACATATAAGGGACCATCATCATTTTTCGAAAGGGACTCGATTCGTAAAGGCAACCATAAGGGACTTTGATGATTTTTCTATTTGAGGGACTTGCTTTATACACCCCACTTAACCATTATTCGTAGGCAACTTGAGGGATATCCTTAGGAAGTGAGACGGCGATTAAAATCGACTTACGTGTGTGACGTGTTTATTTTAATTATCTTTATTTAAAAGTGATCTAAATGTATTTTAATATTACATACATGTTGTTACACTCCCTAATTACTAACCATAATAATAATTAAATAATTAAACAACTTTACATCCAAGAAACAATTACAAAATAATAAGCAAAATAATTAAATAGCAAAGATAAATAAAATATAAATAAGCAATAATAAATAATAAAGGGGGTTAATTCTAAGTTTACTCGGCAAGACATCGCATCTTGTGCTTACGTATCCTTACGGGAGTGGAATCAGAGTAATCGTAGTTCCCCTCAAAAGGGAGGTTAGAGATCTCTTGACAGTGGTCAAGGTCTCAAGGGGAATAAACGCGCCTTAAGGACACGCTTACGCGGAGTGTAGGAACTCCAAAATTCTACGTTGAAATGTTAAGTTGTAATTAGGGTTAAATTAGGGATTCCACGGCGGGAAACCCTAAAATGAGCGCGGCGGCTCTTTGACCTAATGCTAGGGGTAAAATTGTAATTTTGTCCACGGCGAGACATGTATGAAAATTTAGGGTTTGTAAGGTGAAAGGGTTTGAAGTTGAGGACTATTGGCGCGGCGACCAAAAGCTAGACCTAACCTTCGGATGAGTGTAGTGTGACAGAATAATTGATGAATGCGTGAGAAACTAATCATACAAGCAGAGAAGTAATAACAGAAATTAAAACCATATACGCAGAAATTTAAAGGCAGAAATTAGAACGCGATTATTAGGGTTCGCGAGGTTACAACCGAGAAGAAGTTACAATAATAATAAAACTTAAATAAAACACCACGCATGAGCTGCAAAAGATGAACACTGTTAATAAGCAAAGTTAGACGGTAATTGGACGAGTCAGGAGAAAAAGTGCAATATTGAAGATTTTTGTTGTTTTTAAAGAAAAGGTATTAATTATATTTATAAAAGAAAGAGTAATGTTAATTTTAAAAATATTTTAAATTTAATCTAAAAAAAAAATTTTAATTTACCTATTAAAATGATTTTTAAGTTATTTATTTGGAAAAAGTTTTTTATTTTTATTATATGAAAAGAGGTTTTTAATTTTATTATAAAAAAGGATTTTAAAGTTTTTTTATTTATTTGTAAAAAAAGGTTTTAAGTTTATTATAAAAAAGCTTTTTCTAACTATTATCTTATGAAAAATAATGCCAATATTAGTCTTAAAAAAAATTAATAAAGTTTAAACTAAATATAAAAAAAAGAAAAAAAGGGTAAAAAGAAATAAAGGGGTTGGGCCGGTCATCACTCCCGGACCCAACCCGGTTGATGTAAGTGTGGAATTTAGGGACTAGGGTTTCAGAAACCCCAATCTCTTCTTCGCGGCGCATGCTTCCTTTGTCTTCTTCCTTCGTTTTGCTGCGATTCCCTCCTCAATCATGTTGGAAATCCTGAAATCAAACCAACCAATGTCAAAAGTGACAACATTATGTTCTTTGCTTACGTTTCTCGTTCGCGATCGATATTGAGGGGAGGCGATGATGACGATGTTCTGAGCTTCAGAGGAAGGTATTTGCTCGCCGATCTTTAAACGGCGCCGGTGAATCCTCTTCACTCGTGTTGCCTCGTTTTGATCTCTCTCCCTCTCGCGGCCACTAGGGTTTGGTGTTCTTTGCCGTTTTCGTCAGTTAGGGTTTCACCATGGTGAGATTGTCCCTTTTTATAATTTCCGATTTGACTCTCTTTTGGGCCTTAGATTTGCGTTATTTTCCACTGAGACATGATTTCCCTCAAATTGATTTGATTTTCTAATTGGGATCCTTTGATTGACTGGAGACTTTCCTTTTTCGGATTTATGCTGATTGAATTCGTTTTGATTTTATCTGGATTTGCTTCGATTAAAATTGGATAACTGGATTCATTTTGATTTGTGGATATCCTATATTGACTTGTATTTTTCTGGATTTTCAGATGCGATTTGGGCCTTCCTGATTGGATTTTTCCTCCGATAGTTCTCTTTACTCTTCTGGTTTACTGTCATGAGCTCTGTTAACTTCTTTCTCTTCATCTTTCAGGATGGTACTACGCTTTGGTCGAGTCAAACGCAGTCGAGGAAGGGTTGTGAGGCGATGATGTTTTCCGTGCTGAGCCCGGCTTCCTGCCAATTTTCGGATTTCAATTGCGGGATTGCTTATCCTTGTGTCTGCTGTTCCAGTGGCATATGAATTCCATGATGTTATTTCCTTTGTTGTTTTCAGACTTTGGCCCTTTGAGATTCGTTGCAGGATTGGCTATCAAAGCCGGATGCAGTTAATTGGGACTCTCTGTTGTGTCTATTATGGGCTTGTTCATTTGATTTATGATTAATTTTCTTGTTCTTCTTTCAGAATTGGTGCTAACACTTTGGTTGAACCCAAATTGCCGAGAAGGTAATGATGATACTCGTCTGAACCGTTGGAACTTCACCTTGCGACATTCGGTACTGCATTTGATTTGTAAAACAATTTGTGACTTATCTTGGAGCTGTGATCTTAGGGCAATGATGCTCTGACTGAGCCCTTGTCCTTTTCATGCGCGCCTCGCTTGACTGGTATGATTTGTGCTATGATTTGTGCTGTTGTCTGATGCGATTCGGTGTGGTTATTCACGTTTTTTGTGACTTGCAATTCGAACTGGTTTGAATTGCGAACGGGCTACCTTCTGAGGTATTTTGGCTGTGATATCAAATTGAAACTTGCTTTTAACTGATGCTCCTGAACTTTTTGATACATTGTTTGATGCAGTTTGGTTTCTAACCTGTTTTTTTCTGATAAGGATTAGTAGCAGCTTTCTGTTCATATTTGGGATTTGACTTTGCAGTTTTGTGGTTATTCCTGTCCGTGACAGATTTGTTTGACTTATTTTTCCCTTGTTGAACTAGTTTCACTGTCATGAGTTTCTTGTTTGGTTTAGAGCTGATGCAAGTGTTCTTAGTCAGTGGTGGGTTTCTTTGAAAACTCTGATACTGTTTTGATGCTTGCATTTCCGGTATTGACGAATTTTGAACACAAAGTGGCTCATACCCGTCGGCATCCGGGTTTATGACCAAGCTGATTGTGCTGCTTTACCCTTGTATCAGTTTGGAAACCAAACTTGATGAATGAATCCAAGTACGGAAAAAACGAATCAGTCCCGCTTCTTTTATCTCTTTTATCTCTCGGTTGTCCCGCATGATAAGAACAGATGACACTTGACCTGACGCCAACGGCGCGGATTGGTAACGGGGGTAGGACGCAGCTTCGGTTGTGCCACTCCCGGCACTCGATGATGACATTGTTCTGAGAGTGTCGAAAAAAAATTCTAACATTTTCTGTACTGTCTGTTCTCTTTTGATGTGCAGGTTAGCTGAGGATTCATGGAGAAGTTCAAATACGAACATGAAGACCTTTAGATACTTTTAGGATTTAGGATAGATGCTTTAATGTAATCCCTTAGGATTTGAGAATTTTAATGTACTTCCTTGTAACAGTACTTTGTAAAATATGAAGCAACATCCCCATTCTTGTATGATAGCATTATTTATGAAATAAAATTCTCAAAGTTTTGAATTTATTTATATTCTATTCTTAGTTAAAAAATATAAACAAATGTGAATAAATCCACAAGTATTTAATTCATTAACATAGGCATAAAACATAAATATTTCCAAGTGGTATTTGTGATCCTAATCTCATCATCAGATTAAAATGTTAACCAATTGTTTCATAACCAAACTCATGTGGGCACCATGGTCACAACATTTTCAGCATCAACAGCAAAACTAATCGTAATTAAACTCCACTGACCAAATGCCAAATCTCAATATGATCAGAACTGGTGATTGATAAATGCCTCAAAACCATAACGCATCAAATGCCTCAGAATTTTAATAACAGCCCGTCTTCAAGGAATTGGTAGAATTTGTGTAAAATGACCAAAATACCCCTGGGACCAAATCTGCAACACAAAACCCCTTCATAGCTTGTTAGTGGTTAGCAAATGTACATATGCTATGCGAAATGACCGACTAAATATAAGGGTAAAATTTGGGGTATTACAATTATTATGATAATATTTCTCACCCAACCTCTCTTTGATGTTGGCAAAAAAAATCATGAAGTTTGACTTTGGTTTGACCACAGTTGACCTCAGTTTGACTTTTTAACTGCATTGACTGCTTTTGACTTATCTGATCATCTGACTGAGCAAACTTTTGAGAAAAGTCTTGAAACTTGACATGGGGGTTCTTATACACATATAAGATGTTATGAAGCTCACTTGAAGTCTTGGAAGTCCATTTAGCCTGATTAAAGTCAAAACCCTAGTTTTGGATGCACTGCTTAGGAGGTGCATTGTCTGAGGGAGTTGTCAACTCTTCTGACCAATTGTGAACTTTGTGAACCTTGTGAACCTTCATAAGATATCTTGTGATACTCATGGGAGGTATTGTGAAGCTTGTGAACCTTGTGAACATCATGAAGTGGCTTTGTAGGCCCCATGACCCTTAGGAAAGCTTTGTAAACATTGTGAATCTTGTGAACCTTGTGAACCTTCAAGAAGCAACCTATGGACTTCATGAACCTCATGAAAGGTCTTGAAAGCACTGTGGGACTTGTGAACCTTGTGAACCTTCATAAAGTAGCTTGTGGACTTTATGAACTTCATGAAAGGTTATGCAAGTTGTTGGAGAACTTGTGAACCTTGTGAACCTTCTTAGAACACAAAGTCTTGTATTGTGAGGGCAAATTTTGGGGTGCAACAGCTGCCCCTGTTCAATTTTCTGAAACCTGAGGGGTTAGATTGGTATATTTGCCAGTCGTAACCTGGAAGGTTGAAGGGGATTGAACACAAAAGCCCAAAAATTTGCACTCACCAGTGCACTAGAGTGGTACAGATGGCTAGTTGAATATGATTGAGTGGGCTTAAAGATGCCACTAGGGGGGGAGCAGTTCAAAATATGGGTGTATGGTGAAAGCTGTCAGGAGTCTGGAATAATAATGATGTAGCAGCATGTCTTCATGAGGATAGAGCAATCAATAGTGATAACCCTAAAGCAGTCTTGAAGCAATGATATGATTTCAGGAGGATAGAACAATGAATGGCTCTAAAGCAGTCTTGAAATAATAATGTGATATGTCTTCAGAAGGATAGAGCAATCAATAGCTCTAAAGCAGTCTTGAAGTAATAATGTGATATGTCTTCAGGAGGATAGAGCAATCAATAGCTCTAAAGCAGTCTTGAAGTAATGATTTCAGGAGGATAGAGCAATGGATAGCTCTAAAGCAGTCTTGAAATAATAATGTAATTTCAGGAGGATAGAGCAATGGATAACTCTAAAGCAGTCTTGAAATAATTAGATGGCTTCAGGAGGATAGAGCAATGAATAGCTCTAAAGCAGTCTTGAAGTAGTAATATGACCTCATGAGGATAGAGCAATGAATAGCTCTAAAGCAGTCTTGAAGTAATAGGATGATTTCAGGGGGATAGAGCAATCAGTAACTCTAAAGCAGTCTTGAAGTCATGAGAGGCTATCAGGAGGATAAAATAACCCTGAGGTTACAATAAAGCAGTCCCAAAGTAATAAGAAGCTCATCAGGAGGATAAAGTAACCCTGAGGTTACAATAAAGCAGTCCCAAAGATCATAAGCTTGTTTGTTGGATAATTAACCTGAAAACAAGGTAGCATTCTGTATAACAACATTAGTTTATGCTTTATGTATGCATGTATGACATGATGCACTTAGGTAATGTATTATAGACATATATGTTATGGTATGATGTAAATGATGTATGTATGCTATGACACTGCTGGAAGTGTCTGGATATCCTTGTATAACAACTGCTGGCCAAGGAAAATAAATCCCGATTCGTTGTTGAAGAATATATAACCCTCCGTTTGCTGGGGATAACAAGGTATAGATAACCTCCCGTTGTTGGGGATAACAAGGTATAGATAACCTTCGTTTTCGTTTGATAGTAGGATAAGTATAACATCCCGTCTTCGTTCATCGTGCCCTTATTGGAAAGTAATTTCCCGTATATCCGTACGAGGATAAAAGAGATGGATATAAATTCCAGGGGAGATTAGACTTTGTGAAAATGGATTAGTCCTACTGATGGTTTGTAACTGTCTTGTAAAGATGAACCGACGAAGCTTCGTTGAAATCCTTCCCTCGTTCGTCCTTAGTAAATACTATTACTGCATTTTCATGCATTTCTGGTAAACATCAATCATATTAAAAGCATACATGCGTTTCTGGTAAACATCAATCATATTCAAAGGCATACATACATTCAAACACAACCAATGGACGTTTCGCTTATGTAAATAGGGTAAAAGTAAATCTGGATTCAAAAGATGGAATTTATTTATATCAAAAGTGACCCATACACGGATAAGTTTGTACAAGGAGACATAAACCCTAGTAAGAGAATTTTGTCATGAAGTTTTACAAAAAGAATCAGCTATGTGGGAAATAATCCTATTGAGTTTCAATTCTACTATTGCCACTCAAGTATCTCATCTTCTTGCTGTTGAGACGGAAACGATTGGATTGAGCTTTATCTGTTTGAGCTTGAGTAAGTAGTACAACTGGTTGCAGTTTCATGAGTGATCCAAACGAGACATAGTCATACGCTTTAATCCCTAACTTTTGCCTGGATTGCCCTTTCAGGTTTTCAATCCACCGGGATACCCTTTTTTGCCCAAGCCGCCTTTTCAGGTTTTCGACTTGCCGGGTGTACATCTTTTTATATATATATCCCTAATTTTTGCCCAAACCCTTTTGGTTTGCCGGGATGCCCTTATTTTTGCCTAGGCCTGTCAACCTAGCGGGTCTCTTTTTATGCGTAGTATTTTTTAACTATGTCTGCGTTTACAGGTTGTGGGAAGTCTTCACCATCCATTGTAGTCAGTATCATGGCACCTCCTGAGAACACTGTCTTGACTACAAATGGTCCCTCATATGTTGGAGTCCACTTGCCCCTAGGATCACCCTGTGGTAATATGATACGCTTGATTACCAAGTCACCAGCCTGATATACCTTTGGCTTAACCTTCTTGTTAAAAGCTTTGATCATCCGTTTCTGGTACATCTGGCCATGACAAACTGCTGCTAACCTTTTCTCATCAATCAAATTTATCTGGTCAAGTCGAGTCTGAATCCACTCATCTTCATCCAAGCCTGCATCCTTCATAATTCTCAAGGAGGGGATCTGAACTTCAATAGGCAGAACTGCTTCCATACCATAGACTAAGGAGAATGGGGTTGCCCATGTTGAAGTACGTATTGTAGTACGATAACCATGCAGAGCAAATGGTAACATCTCGTGCCAATCCTTGTAAGTAACAGTCATCTTCTGTACAATCTTCTTAATGTTCTTATTAGCAGCTTCAACTGCCCCATTCATCTTTGGACGATACGGAGAAGAGTTGTGATGCTTAATCTTGAACTGCGTACAGAGATCAGTAATCATAGTGTTGTTCAGATTAGAGCCATTGTCAGTGATAATCCTTTCAGGGATACCATACCTACATATGAGATTATTCTTAATGAACCGAGCCACAACATTCTTAGTCACAGATGCAAATGAAGCTGCCTCTACCCACTTCGTGAAGTAATCAATAGCAACCAGGATGAAACGATGCCCATTAGAAGCAGTAGGCTTGATCTCACCAATCATATCAATGCCCCACATGGCAAAGGTCCAAGGAGCAGTCAACACATTCAATGGAGATGGAGGTACATGTACTTTATCAGCATAGATTTGACATTTGTGACATGTTCTGGAGTGTTGATAGCAATCAGCTTCCATGGTAGACCAATAGTAACCTGCTCTCAAAATCTTCTTTGCCATGGTATGACCACTAGAATGAGTGCCAAAGGTCCCATCATGCATCTCTTCCATAATTTCTGTAGCTTCCTTCTTATCCACACAACGAAGCATAGTTGAATCATGATTACGCTTATACAGAATGCCATTACTCAGAAAGAACTTAGCAGAAAACCTTCTCAGGAACTTCCTATCTTTGACAGATGCCCCTTCAGGGAACTCCTGAGCTTCAAGATAGTTTTTCACTTCATAGAACCAAGGCTTCTCCTCTGCCCCTTCAGTGTCAATCTCATTGCAGTATGCAGGCTTCTCAAATCTATCAATGGTAATCTTGGGAGCTTCATCATCCCAGCTTATCTCAAACATAGATGCCATGGTGGCCAATGCGTCTGCCAACTGGTTCTCTCTTCGTGGAATATGTTCAAAAGTAATCTCTTTGAAATGTGGGATCAAAGACAACACATGTTCTCTGTAAGGAATGAGATTATCATGCTTTGTATCCCAATCTCCTTTAATCTGACTTACTACCAGAGCTGAATCTTCATACACCTCAAGGAACTGAATCTTCATATCAATAGCAACTTGCATACCCATGATACATGCCTCATACTCAGCCATGTTATTGGTACAATAGAAACAAAGTCTGGCAGTAATCGGGGTATGACAACCTTCAGGGGAACTAATCACAACACCAACACCATTACCATGTGCATTGGAGGCACCATCAAAAACCATAGTCCATCGGGATCCTTGTTCAGGTCCGTCATATTGTCCAGGTTCTTTGGTAACAGACATAATGTCTTCATCAGGGAACTCAAAATTCATTGACTGGTAATCATCTACTGCTTGATGAGCCAAATGGTCAGCAACAACACTCCCCTTAATGGCCTTTTGAGTAGTATACTGTATATCATATTTCGTCAAGATCATTTGCCATCTTGCAATTCTTCCGGAGAGAGCAGGTTTCTCAAATATGTACTTGATTGGATCCATCTTCGAAATCAACAAGGTAGTATGGGTCAACATATACTGTCTTAGTCGGCGAGCAGCCCATGCCAAAGCGCAGCAAGTTTTCTCGAGCAGTGAGTATCTTGTTTCGCAGTCGGTAAACTTTTTGCTAAGGTAGTATATTGCCTGCTCTTTTCGACCAGACTCGTCATGTTGCCCCAATACACACCCCATTGAGTTGTCTAATACTGTTAAATACATAATCAAGGGTCTTCCATCAACTGGTGGCATTAAAATTGGAGGTTCTAGCAAATATCTCTTGATTTCATCAAAGGCAGTCTGGCACTCATCATTCCATTCCATCACCTGATCTTTCTTCAACAACTTGAAGATTGGCTCACAGATGGTAGTTAATTGGGAAATAAATCTTGCAATGTAGTTCAATCGTCCCAAGAAACCTCTAACCTCCTTCTCAGTACGGGGAGCTGGCATCTCTCGTATAGCTTTCACTTTTGCAGGATCCACTTCAATACCTTTTCCACTGACAATGAAACCCAGGAGCTTTCCAGATCTAACTCCAAAAGTACACTTGTTTGGATTTAATCTCAACCTGTATTTCTTCAACCTCTCAAACAACTTGTGCAGATGATCAAGATGTTGTTCTTCATTCTGAGACCTGGCTATCATATCATCCACATATACCTCTATCTCATGATGAATCATATCATGAAACAAAGCCACCATAGCACGCTGATATGTTGCCCCTGCATTCTTCAAACCAAATGGCATTACCTTATAGCAAAAGGTGCCCCACTGTGTCACAAATGTAGTCTTCTCCATATCTTCAGGTGCCATCTTGATTTGATTGTAACCAGAGAAACCATCCATAAAAGAGAATACCTTATGCTGAGCAGTGTTGTCTACCAGAATATCAATATGAGGAAGTGGAAAGTCATCTTTAGGGCTAGCCTTGTTCAGATCTCTGTAGTCTACACACATACGTACCTTACCATCTTTCTTAGGAACTGGTACCACATTTGCAACCCACTGAGGATAAGAAGTTACGGCCAAGAACCCTGCATTGAACTGTTTCATTACCTCTGCTTTGATCTTTTCTGACATTTTAGGACGCATACGACGAACCTTCTGCTTCTTTGGACGACAATCTTCTTTCACTGGCAAACGGTGAACCACAATGTCTGTATCCAACCCTGGCATATCTTCATAAGACCAAGCAAAGATCTCCACATAGTCACGTAGCATCTGAATCAACCTGCTCTTGACACTGTCCTCTAAATCAGCCCCTATCTTGACCTCTTTTCTGTTTTCTTCAGTTCCCAGATTCACAACTTCGACTGGCTCTTCATGTGGCTGTATAGCTTTCTCTTCTTGTTGTAACAACCTAGCAAGCTCTACAGGTATTTCACAATCGTCCTCGTTTCCGTCTTCAGTTTGATAGATCGGATTCTCGAAATTGTAATTGGCAATAGTAGAACTGTTATCAACTGGATCCAGAGTGGATGAGGATCTGCATTTTAGTGACGTGGGTGTGTGTAAGAACACATAGCTGATAAAGCAAAAATAAAAGAAAAAGAAAGACAAGGAACACAATATTTACGAAAACGAAACGTCCACTGATTTTATTGAATGAAGTATGCAAATGAAATGACAACCCGTAACAAGCACACCATTGTGCCCCGGGTAAGGCACATGGCTTGAAAATTTTAATTATTCCAGAAATTACAAATTTAAAAACATAACACAGTAATAGTATTTACTCCTGACTAAAGGAGATAGGGATAACATCTTCAGCTTTCCAATTATTGAGTCCAGCACCCACAGTAGGAAAAATCCATGCCTCCAAGTTGTAGTCTTCATCTTGATCTCCCACAGCATTGATAACCCCTTGATTGGTGATACGAACAGTACGAGCACGACGAACAGCCTTCTGGGACTCTGCAGTGAAACCCAAACCAAACTTGTCAGACTTGTATGGAATATCAGGAAGCTGACCCCAAATAGTACAACCACCTTCTTCCACCACAGCTTTTGCATCATTGAGGGAGGCCATTGCCATTGTTGGAGGGTTTCTAATGACCACAGGAACCTTCTTCACAGCAGGAGGAGTCACACAATCCTTAACAGCCCAGGGAACCACTTCAAATGACTGACATGGAGTTTCAATGTATTCACCTTCTACTTCCAGATACTTGAAAGTGTTTACATGGCTGACAAAGTATTCTTCCTCTCCAAAGACAGTAACAACTTTTCCATTCACCGGATATCTCAACTTTTGATGTAATGTGGAGGTCACAGCACCTGCCCCATGGATCCAGGGACGACTAAGCAGACATGAGTACGAAGGACGAATATCCATCACATAGAATGTAGTAGTGAACACCTGAGAGCCAACCTTGATTGGAAGATCAATTTCCCCATGCACTACTCTTCTAGAACCATCAAAAGCCTTTACCACAATATTACTGGGCTTCAATACCGTATCTTCAGGACTCAGCTTGTTCAGGACTTCCTTAGGCAACACATTCAGAGAGGAACCATTGTCTATCAGCACATGAGACAGGGTAGTGCCCCTGCATTCAATTGAAATATGCAAGGCCCTGTTATGATCCCTCTTGGCAGGGGTCAAGTCAGCATCAGAAAATCCTAACCCGTTGTCATAGGTCAGGTGAGCAACACAATTCTCAAACTGGTCCACAGAAATTGCACTGGGTACATGAGCCATCTTTAGAAACTTGATCAATGACTTGGCATGAGCCTCAGAACATAATAACAGGGAGAGCATAGAAATCTTTGAGGGAGTATGCCCCAGCTGATCAACAATATCATAATCACTCTTGCGAATGATTTTCAATACTTCTTCCATCTGCTTAGAGAGGTCATCAGCAGCTGGCACATCAGTAGATACAGGCTCAATAACAGGACCCTTGCCCCGAGCATCAGTGGTGGAAGTAACGGCAGGAGTAACTGCACTCTTAGAAGCAACTGGAGGAGAGAAGACTCTTCCACTACGAGTGATCTTGCTAGATCCAGCAATATTATCAATGTCAACAGGCATATCAGGTAAAGGCTCCTGCTTGACACCATGGATGTAAACATCAGACCCATAGTGCCAAGGCACAGCTTTGTCAGATGTATAAGGAATAGGACCAGGAGTGGTAATGATCAGAGGAGCTACTCTGGCTTCAGCGACAACTTTCACAGGGCCTTCAGCAGTAATCTTGATCGGGCCCTGATGAGTGATTTTAATGGGACCCTTTGAAGTGATTCTTAGTGGTACTTTGTCAACCATATCAACCTCTTCAATCTTCTTACCCTGAGTCAGATGATCTACCATACTTTCTACAGATGCTGGTCTTCTTTCAAACACTATAGTATACTTATCCATGAGACGTTGAATCCCATCTCTCAAAATGAAGCAACTATCCGGCTTATAGGTACAATATAGACAATCTTCATGACAACCTGGAAAGATCCCAGCTTGTACTAACCTCTTTTTGATAACAGACAATGGTGTGCTCAACTCCATAACTGAATAGACATGCAGATCTTCATCAATATCTTCATCAATGGCGTTGACAGTCTTCTCGTGATTTGGCATTGGAGCTGTAATCACATTTGGAGTACCTGGTGGATCAAACTCAATTTCTCTAGCATCAATCATATCTTGAATTTTGTTCTTCAAGACCCAGCAGTTATTAGTATCATGTCCTGGACAGTTTGAATGATATGCACATCGTGCATTGGGATTGTACTTGGGAGAGGTAACATTGGGATTCTGAGGAGCCTCCCTCAGGGTAATAAGTTCAGCCTTCAACAAGTGTTGCAATGCCTGAGCCATTGACATGTTGATCTTCGTGAACTGTCTTCTAGCCCTCTGTTGGTTGCCTTGAGGCTGCTCTGTTGTTGCAGGAGTTGGATTTGAAATATGAACTGCACTAACAGACTGATGCCTTCTGTTACGATCAAGCTGACCATACACAGCATTAGATTCTTTCTTCCCAGTGGGAGGCTTCTTTGCAGCACCTGATGAAGAATTGCCCACTTGGATCTTACCACTCTTGATACCATTCTCTACTCGCTCTCCTGTCATGATCAACTCAGTGAAGCCAGATGATGAGCTTCCAATGAGATGACTGTAAAACGGACCATTCAGCGTACACATGAACATATCAACCAACTCCCTATCAGTCAAAGGGGGTTGAACTCTTCCGGCTAAGTCTCTCCACTTCTGAGCATACTCCTTAAAGCTTTCTTTGGCACCCATAGACATGCTTTGAAGCTGCATGCGAGTGGGGGCTAAGTCAGCATTGTATTGATACTGCTTGTAGAAAGCTTCAGCAAGGTCATTCCAATCTCTGATGTTGACACTCTCCAACTGATAATACCACTCTAGCTGAGCTCCAGATAAACTCTCTTGAAAGAAATGGATCCACAACTTTTTATCAGCAGTGTGGGGTTGAATTCTTCTGACATAAGACCTCAGATGCAATTTGGGACAAGAGACCCCATCATAGACAACAAATGTAGGAACTTTGAATCCAATGGGTATGACCACCCCAGATATCAAGCTCAAATCCTCAAAATCCAGCCCAGATGATTTCTGTAATTCCATAGCATCCATTCTATCCACCAGCATCTTGAATTTGTCTTCGTTAGGCTCATGGTAGTAGTTAGCCTCAGAATCAGAGTCCCCCATAGTGTTGTGGAGACTGCCTCTCTCCTGCTCAGATTCTTCAGATTCATAGTCTTCAACCTGTTCCTTGGTCTTGACAGGACCTTTGAACCTTCTTCCCATGTTGAGCAACCCAGCAGACCTTCTAGCCTTCTTAGTCTTCTTGGCCAGCAGTGTCTTCAATTCATCCTGCCCCTTGGATAGGTTCAGGATCAGCTCTTGGAACTGTGCATTCTGTGCCTGGAGATCCTTAACTGATTGTTCAAGAGCCATTGCTGAAATAAACAGCGAGAAGATGAGAAACCTGTGCACAATTATAAACCTGTGATGCAATGATATGGGAATGCATATGCAATGTTTTCAAGGACCGCAGGATTTAAATTTGCTTAAACAAACAAGAAAGTAACTTTTTATTAGTAATAACTTGTTTTGCCTTTTAGGCTTACAAAAAATGAAAACGAAATAAGTACAAAAGATGGGGTTTTAAGTCTCCCATGGACGTTTCCTCTTTGTGTTGAGGTATGAGTTGAGGTTTCGTTCCTCATGAAGTTGCTTTGTTAGCTCTAGGATCCTTGCTTGGCTTGCTTTGTGATGAGCCTCGAAAGTATCCCTTTGCTCTTTCAGTTGGATCCATGATCTCTACAAGTCTTCCATATCAGTAGGCATGTCTGGGTGAAGGATGGTATAAGCTGTGTCTCCTTCAGCAACAGGTTCCATGGTAACTGGTAGGATGGCAGGATATGGCATCATGAGTGTCTGAGCACGAAATCGTACCCATCTGAGATAAGCCTCCATAGGAATGGTGTACTTAGGCTCCAGTGTCTTGCTGTCAATCCTGTTTACCTTTCCCCAAGCTCGTATGAATCTCTGACGGTAACCCTGAAGATCGTTGTCGTAGTCAAACACAATGCCCTGAATCAACATGTCATGTGGACCATCGCTCCGGGCGTAACCAAACTGTCGTAAAGCTAGAGATGGGTTGTAGGTGATGCCTCCTCTTATGCCTAGAAGTGGCACATTAGGAAACTCCCCACAACGGTCAATGATGGTGACATTCTCCATAGATCTGGAGCACCAATGGATGTCTGAGTGAGAAAGTGACATGATCCTCTTGGACCATCTGAACCCTTGCTCATTCTTCATTACTGAGCGAGGAAGGTGAGAAATAAACCACCTAGAAAGTAAAGGTATGCAGCACATCAAAGTTCCTCTTGCCCTTGTAGTACGGGTGTGAAGAGAATGTAGGATGTCTCCAAGTAAGGTAGGCACTGGATTGTGACTCAGGAATATGTTGATGGCATGAACGTCTATGAACTGATCAGGATTGGGGAACAACACTAAGCCATAAATCAATAAGGCTAAGATCTCCTCAAAAGCATCATAGCTCATAGCCTTCAAGAACATTTGAGCTTTATCCACTAATACCTTGGCAAGAATACCTTTAACTCCGCTTCTCGTCTCTAGAACAATGTCAGACTTCTTCAGATGTAGAGTTGCAGCAATAACTTATGGTTTAAGCTCCTTCTCTAAGCCTGTGAATGGCTTCTGATCAAGAACAGGTATACCCAGAAGTTTAGAGAACTCCTCCATGGTTGGAACCAGCTGATAATCAGGAAATGTAAAGCAATGGTGCTTAGGGTCAAAGAACTGAAACAGCACACTCATCATGTCTTCACTGAACCCTGAAGTAACTAGATCCAATAAGTGACCATGTCTCTTGTTGAACTGGGAATGATCAGGCACTAGGGAAACCAACTCCTTGAGCTTAGCAGGTATCCCTACAAAGTTGATCCTGATGGTGTTTCTACGAGCAGAAGCCATGACCTGCAACAAAGAACAAAGATAAATCCTTTGGTCCTTGAAATGGTTAGGGAAAATGATATGCTTATGATGCATGATGATGTCATGATGTCATGCTCAATCACAAACATGTGGCACACACAAACAAGTCACACCATAGCCCTAGGTTTAAAGGCTTGCATGAGGTTCAAAGGCAAGTACCCTCCCCTGAAGTTAGATGGTTCATCCTGTCCTACAAAAGTAACCAGGTTCTAAGGGATCTCAATATCATTGATCCTTCACAAGGGTGGTTGTTCAGAAGGCAACTTACTTGCCAACAAAAACCCTCCAAGTTTAAGATCTCAATGAGCGTAGTATCGAGTGTCAACCAACTTCAGTCTGCACCAAAGCCGGTTACCTCACTACTTTCTAAAGGCCAAGATGAGTTAACTAGGGTTCTAAAAGTCAGTTAGTGCATTGACAACATATGGCAGCCTCAATATTATCCTCAACTTGACTTAAGGAATATAAGCACCAACCAAGAAGTCGCACTAACTATGGCCACCAGATCAACCGTATCGATATACGTCGTACAGTTTCCTTGGTCTATTGCCATTTACCTAAGGTACACTAGATCCGGGTTAGGACCTTTCACACATGAGAGCACCCCAACAATATAATAATAAAGCAAACAAGGCAAACAATTTAAAGTGATCTTAATTCCTAAGGGTACCCCTCTTAAATAGATCCCCAGCAGAGTCGCCAATTCTGTAACCCGGTGAACTGACTTTAAACAATGTTGCGGATAGCAAGAGTCGCCACCGACTTTTATTTTATCCATAAGGAAAGGTTATAAAAGAACAGGAAAGACCTTAGAGAATATTTTGGGTCCGGGGGGTAGGTTATGAAAAGGGAAGGTATTAGCATCCTTTTCATCCATGGTTATCCATGGGCTCTTAGGTACTTAAGCTCACTTTTGAATTGTTTTGAAATTGTAGTGTGTGAATAGAAAATTTTCAGAATAGTTAATAAATAATCCATGTAAGGATGTGTTAAGAACTTGTTTGAAAACTTGTTGAAAATTTGTTTAAGTGCGAAACAGTTTTGAAGTGAGCAAGCACCTAGGAGTAACCTACCCTAATGTTTAAAGGTCTTTCTTATTCTTCATTCTTTCCTTTAGTAAGACTATCCCTACTATAATGGAGTAGGTAGTCCTTACTTTGGATGTTAAGGGACATGTGAGGGACAGTTTGACTTTGAAGGCCATTGTGGGATGTAATAAGCACATATAAGGGACCATCATCATTTTTCGAAAGGGACTCGATTCGTAAAGGCAACCATAAGGGACTTTGATGATTTTTCTATTTGAGGGACTTGCTTTATACACCCCACTTAACCATTATTCGTAGGCAACTTGAGGGATATCCTTAGGAAGTGAGACGGCGATTAAAATCGACTTACGTGTGTGACGTGTTTATTTTAATTATCTTTATTTAAAAGTGATCTAAATGTATTTTAATATTACATACATGTTGTTACACTCCCTAATTACTAACCATAATAATAATTAAATAATTAAACAACTTTACATCCAAGAAACAATTACAAAATAATAAGCAAAATAATTAAATAGCAAAGATAAATAAAATATAAATAAGCAATAATAAATAATAAAGGGGGTTAATTCTAAGTTTACTCGGCAAGACATCGCATCTTGTGCTTACGTATCCTTACGGGAGTGGAATCAGAGTAATCGTAGTTCCCCTCAAAAGGGAGGTTAGAGATCTCTTGACAGTGGTCAAGGTCTCAAGGGGAATAAACGCGCCTTAAGGACACGCTTACGCGGAGTGTAGGAACTCCAAATTTCTACGTTGAAATGTTAAGTTGTAATTAGGGTTAAATTAGGGATTCCACGGCGGGAAACCCTAAAATGAGCGCGGCGGCTCTTTGACCTAATGCTAGGGGTAAAATTGTAATTTTGTCCACGGCGAGACATGTATGAAAATTTAGGGTTTGTAAGGTGAAAGGGTTTGAAGTTGAGGACTATTGGCGCGGCGACCAAAAGCTAGACCTAACCTTCGGATGAGTGTAGTGTGACAGAATAATTGATGAATGCGTGAGAAACTAATCATACAAGCAGAGAAGTAATAACAGAAATTAAAACCATATACGCAGAAATTTAAAGGCAGAAATTAGAACGCGATTATTAGGGTTCGCGAGGTTACAACCGAGAAGAAGTTACAATAATAATAAAACTTAAATAAAACACCACGCATGAGCTGCAAAAGATGAACACTGTTAATAAGCAAAGTTAGACGGTAATTGGACGAGTCAGGAGAAAAAGTGCAATATTGAAGATTTTTGTTGTTTTTAAAGAAAAGGTATTAATTATATTTATAAAAGAAAGAGTAATGTTAATTTTAAAAATATTTTAAATTTAATCTAAAAAAAAAATTTTAATTTACCTATTAAAATGATTTTTAAGTTATTTATTTGGAAAAAGTTTTTTATTTTTATTATATGAAAAGAGGTTTTTAATTTTATTATAAAAAAGGATTTTAAAGTTTTTTTATTTATTTGTAAAAAAAGGTTTTAAGTTTATTATAAAAAAGCTTTCTCTAACTATTATCTTATGAAAAATAATGCCAATATTAGTCTTAAAAAAAATTAATAAAGTTTAAACTAAATATAAAAAAAAGAAAAAAAGGGTAAAAAGAAATAAAGGGGTTGGGCCGGTCATCACTCCCGGACCCAACCCGGTTGATGTAAGTGTGGAATTTAGGGACTAGGGTTTCAGAAACCCCAATCTCTTCTTCGCGGCGCATGCTTCCTTTGTCTTCTTCCTTCGTTTTGCTGCGATTCCCTCCTCAATCATGTTGGAAATCCTGAAATCAAACCAACCAATGTCAAAAGTGACAACATTATGTTCTTTGCTTACGTTTCTCGTTCGCGATCGATATTGAGGGGAGGCGATGATGACGATGTTCTGAGCTTCAGAGGAAGGTATTTGCTCGCCGATCTTTAAACGGCGCCGGTGAATCCTCTTCACTCGTGTTGCCTCGTTTTGATCTCTCTCCCTCTCGCGGCCACTAGGGTTTGGTGTTCTTTGCCGTTTTCGTCAGTTAGGGTTTCACCATGGTGAGATTGTCCCTTTTTATAATTTCCGATTTGACTCTCTTTTGGGCCTTAGATTTGCGTTATTTTCCACTGAGACATGATTTCCCTCAAATTGATTTGATTTTCTAATTGGGATCCTTTGATTGACTGGAGACTTTCCTTTTTCGGATTTATGCTGATTGAATTCGTTTTGATTTTATCTGGATTTGCTTCGATTAAAATTGGATAACTGGATTCATTTTGATTTGTGGATATCCTATATTGACTTGTATTTTTCTGGATTTTCAGATGCGATTTGGGCCTTCCTGATTGGATTTTTCCTCCGATAGTTCTCTTTACTCTTCTGGTTTACTGTCATGAGCTCTGTTAACTTCTTTCTCTTCATCTTTCAGGATGGTACTACGCTTTGGTCGAGTCAAACGCAGTCGAGGAAGGGTTGTGAGGCGATGATGTTTTCCGTGCTGAGCCCGGCTTCCTGCCAATTTTCGGATTTCAATTGCGGGATTGCTTATCCTTGTGTCTGCTGTTCCAGTGGCATATGAATTCCATGATGTTATTTCCTTTGTTGTTTTCAGACTTTGGCCCTTTGAGATTCGTTGCAGGATTGGCTATCAAAGCCGGATGCAGTTAATTGGGACTCTCTGTTGTGTCTATTATGGGCTTGTTCATTTGATTTATGATTAATTTTCTTGTTCTTCTTTCAGAATTGGTGCTAACACTTTGGTTGAACCCAAATTGCCGAGAAGGTAATGATGATACTCGTCTGAACCGTTGGAACTTCACCTTGCGACATTCGGTACTGCATTTGATTTGTAAAACAATTTGTGACTTATCTTGGAGCTGTGATCTTAGGGCAATGATGCTCTGACTGAGCCCTTGTCCTTTTCATGCGCGCCTCGCTTGACTGGTATGATTTGTGCTATGATTTGTGCTGTTGTCTGATGCGATTCGGTGTGGTTATTCACGTTTTTTGTGACTTGCAATTCGAACTGGTTTGAATTGCGAACGGGCTACCTTCTGAGGTATTTTGGCTGTGATATCAAATTGAAACTTGCTTTTAACTGATGCTCCTGAACTTTTTGATACATTGTTTGATGCAGTTTGGTTTCTAACCTGTTTTTTTCTGATAAGGATTAGTAGCAGCTTTCTGTTCATATTTGGGATTTGACTTTGCAGTTTTGTGGTTATTCCTGTCCGTGACAGATTTGTTTGACTTATTTTTCCCTTGTTGAACTAGTTTCACTGTCATGAGTTTCTTGTTTGGTTTAGAGCTGATGCAAGTGTTCTTAGTCAGTGGTGGGTTTCTTTGAAAACTCTGATACTGTTTTGATGCTTGCATTTCCGGTATTGACGAATTTTGAACACAAAGTGGCTCATACCCGTCGGCATCCGGGTTTATGACCAAGCTGATTGTGCTGCTTTACCCTTGTATCAGTTTGGAAACCAAACTTGATGAATGAATCCAAGTACGGAAAAAACGAATCAGTCCCGCTTCTTTTATCTCTTTTATCTCTCGGTTGTCCCGCATGATAAGAACAGATGACACTTGACCTGACGCCAACGGCGCGGATTGGTAACGGGGGTAGGACGCAGCTTCGGTTGTGCCACTCCCGGCACTCGATGATGACATTGTTCTGAGAGTGTCGAAAAAAAATTCTAACATTTTCTGTACTGTCTGTTCTCTTTTGATGTGCAGGTTAGCTGAGGATTCATGGAGAAGTTCAAATACGAACATGAAGACCTTTAGATACTTTTAGGATTTAGGATAGATGCTTTAATGTAATCCCTTAGGATTTGAGAATTTTAATGTACTTCCTTGTAACAGTACTTTGTAAAATATGAAGCAACATCCCCATTCTTGTATGATAGCATTATTTATGAAATAAAATTCTCAAAGTTTTGAATTTATTTATATTCTATTCTTAGTTAAAAAATATAAACAAATGTGAATAAATCCACAAGTATTTAATTCATTAACATAGGCATAAAACATAAATATTTCCAAGTGGTATTTGTGATCCTAATCTCATCATCAGATTAAAATGTTAACCAATTGTTTCATAACCAAACTCATGTGGGCACCATGGTCACAACATTTTCAGCATCAACAGCAAAACTAATCGTAATTAAACTCCACTGACCAAATGCCAAATCTCAATATGATCAGAACTGGTGATTGATAAATGCCTCAAAACCATAACGCATCAAATGCCTCAGAATTTTAATAACAGCCCGTCTTCAAGGAATTGGTAGAATTTGTGTAAAATGACCAAAATACCCCTGGGACCAAATCTGCAACACAAAACCCCTTCATAGCTTGTTAGTGGTTAGCAAATGTACATATGCTATGCGAAATGACCGACTAAATATAAGGGTAAAATTTGGGGTATTACAATTATTATGATAATATTTCTCACCCAACCTCTCTTTGATGTTGGCAAAAAAAATCATGAAGTTTGACTTTGGTTTGACCACAGTTGACCTCAGTTTGACTTTTTAACTGCATTGACTGCTTTTGACTTATCTGATCATCTGACTGAGCAAACTTTTGAGAAAAGTCTTGAAACTTGACATGGGGGTTCTTATACACATATAAGATGTTATGAAGCTCACTTGAAGTCTTGGAAGTCCATTTAGCCTGATTAAAGTCAAAACCCTAGTTTTGGATGCACTGCTTAGGAGGTGCATTGTCTGAGGGAGTTGTCAACTCTTCTGACCAATTGTGAACTTTGTGAACCTTGTGAACCTTCATAAGATATCTTGTGATACTCATGTGAGGTATTGTGAAGCTTGTGAACCTTGTGAACATCATGAAGTGGCTTTGTAGGCCCCATGACCCTTAGGAAAGCTTTGTAAACATTGTGAATCTTGTGAACCTTGTGAACCTTCAAGAAGCAACCTATGGACTTCATGAACCTCATGAAAGGTCTTGAAAGCACTGTGGGACTTGTGAACCTTGTGAACCTTCATAAAGTAGCTTGTGGACTTTATGAACTTCATGAAAGGTTATGCAAGTTGTTGGAGAACTTGTGAACCTTGTGAACCTTCTTAGAACACAAAGTCTTGTATTGTGAGGGCAAATTTTGGGGTGCAACACACTCATTGTCATGAGACATTTGTCCCTTGTTAACGATACTTCATTCAAGTCTAGCATATAGACATTGTTCACTCTTAGGCCATTAAACATATTATTCTTTTCATCATTGTGCACAATTTTGCAACATTTTTTTGAAAATTATACATTGTATCCTTTGTCGCATAATTGGCTAATGCTAATTAGATTATGTTTAAGACCCTCGACAAGCAATACATCAGATATAGTAGTGGAAGAAGGGTTACCTACACTACCTTTACCAAGTATTGCACTGCGATTATTGTCTTCATAGGTTACATATCCTTTCTTCTTTGCCACGAAGTCGATGAAGAGGGATATGTCTTCTGACATGTGTCTTGAGCATCCACTATCGAGAACCCATCTTCTCTCGGTGGTCTCGAGACTTTGTACCTATGAAAAAAACAATTAACAAGAAAAGGTACCCAATGGCTTATTGGGTCCTAAGTTGTGAGTGACAAAGTGGTTGCATTTGGGAAACCGTTGATAGATGCCTTTAGGAACTAAGAATCTCCTAAAACGGCACTTAGCAATGGAATGGTCTTTCTTGCAACAATATAGACAAGAGAAGTCAACATTTGGATTACCTTTGCTATCATTATCTCTTATAACATATTTATACTTTTGATATGGGTTAACCATACTTTTTCGAAAATTTGACTTATCGATGTCAAAGGTAATTTTGGGCTCTAGAGCCTTGTTAAGTTTGGCCTTTAGGTTTCTAACTTCACCTTGCCAAATATAACAAGTGTCACACCCATAGTTAACTAATCTACTTCTAAGATCCTCACAACCTGCTTTAGTACTTTCCACCATGGAAGCCTTAAGTGCCTCAAGTTTCTTTTCGGCATCTTGAATTTTTTGCTCTAAGTGGACAAAAATTTGATTATTTGAGGCAAGCCTTTTAAAGGCTTCTTTAGCTTCATAGTGTGAAGTATTAAATGCATTTTGTAGTTCAGAATGAGACATGCTAGAGGAGTTTTCATATTTAGTGTGTCGTACCTGTTTTTTCTTGTTCTTTTGGTGAGCGGAAAGACACAAGTTCACAGCTTCATCTTCATCACTTGAGCTTTCATCTTCGGAGGAGTCTCTATCACTTTCCCAAGCTATATATGCTCTCCTCGACTTTGATGACTTCTTATGTGATCTATTTGATTCCTTTTCTTTTCCCTTTTTGTTTAACGGGCAATCCGGCTTATAGTGACCGGTCTTTCCACAAGTGTAACACGGTCCTCTAGTTTTATTCCCCTTGGTGTCATTATTCTTAGAGTACCTATTTTTCTTCCGGAAGTTAACAAGGTTCTTCTTGGAGTGTTGGATGCCATTCTTTCTAACGTAGCGGTTGTAATGCTTTACGAATAGCCCCATGTCCTCACTCTTTCCGTCTTCTTCGTCGTCACTCGACGTGCAATCACTATGCTTCTTAGATTGAGACTTCGAGGAGGAACTCTTGAGAGCAATTAATTTCTTTTCAGTTATCTTTTTTTTTGTCCTTCTTTTCTTTCTTTTCATGTTGGTCTAGGATTAGGAGCACTTGTTCGTGCTCTTGTAGCTTTCCAAATAATGTTGTTAGGTCCAAAATTGTGAGGTCATTTGCTTCTTTGATGGCGGTTACCTTTGGCTGCCATTCCCTGTTAAGACATCTCAAAATTTTGTTAGTAGCAACATCATTGGCCACTGGCCTACCTAGAGAATGCAATCTATTGATGAGATGAGTAAATCTCTTTTGCATGTCCATATGGTTTCCCCTTGCTCCATGTAAAAGAGATCAAACTCTTGTGTTAGTGTGTTGATTCTAGCTAGCTTAACACCATTAGTCCCCTCATGGGAGACTTGCAATGAGTCTCACATAGCTTTTGTCGTAAGACAATGAGAAACCAGATAATATTCATTAACTCCTAATGAGGAGATCAAAATATTCTTGGCTTTCCAATCATAGTTGTATTTCTTTTCATCATCATCGGTCCATTGTGCTTCGGGCTTAGGCACAATCTCATTATTCGCATTGGTCATAGTTATTTCTATTGGACCATTGAGAATAACGTTCCATACTTTTCTATCTATGGAATTAATGTGCACCCGCATACAGTCCTTCCAATAACTGTAATTTCCTCCATTAAAAACGGGAGCTTTATTATAAGCCCCTTTAGGTTCGTTAGCCATTTTCTATCAAAGTTATACTTGAAGCACAGAGTGAACCGGTGCTCCTGATACCACTTGTTAGATGATGGCGCGGATCTAGAAGGGGGGTTGAATAGATCCCAATTAAAAATCAGTCGGCGCGGATCTAGAAGGGGGGTTGAATACATCCCAATTAAAAATCAGTCGGCGCTACCAATTAAAAATTGGTTTTAAAATGTTTTAAATGCGGAAGCGGCCTGGAAAATTTATCGTCTATAACGAACCGTTATTAGAAGACTGGATATGCGTCTAGCCTATGGATATGATAATGAGCAAATAGAATCACCACACTAGTCACACTATAAACTGATTATACCACTAATTAGTAAGACTAGTTCCAATGCTACACAATGCCCACAAAATATGTAAACAACACAACTGAATTTTGGTGTAGACAATTTATCAAACACTTGGCGTGCGAGGCACTCCAAGTGAGTTTTGACTTGAGTAAGTAACTCTAGGTTCCTTGTACAATATACTTATTGTACTAGTGTTAAAGACAGTGATAAGCACTTACTCAAACCAATGCTAACTTTGATAGAATTGCTTATACTAAAATTACTCAATTATTAAGCAAAAGTGAAAGTGCAGAAAAATAAAGGAGACAAAGATTTGTTGAGGCAGTTCCCCCGCCGTCCTCGCTTCGGGGTACGTCTGCCATTAATTTTAATAATAGAATTGAGCTCAATATAATAGATATCACCTGTAGAGTTGAAACGTTTATACAAGGATAGACAAGCAAAATATACAAACAAGCTCTCTTGATGTTGATGATGCTTTCTCTCCTTTTTCCTTGATTCGAGTCTAATCAAGTTCTTTGATTGTTGTGAGTAGACCTCCGATTACAGCCCCTTTGTTGAATAACCTTACATTCTTCAAACCCCAACCCGACTGAACTCAAGCATAAATAAATCGAACCTGAACCTCTCTTGAACACTTCATCGATTCCCGCTACTAGATTGACGAAACCTACCATTTCTCAATCACCTTCGCTTAGCTGAATGTTGTACAGACGATTCGTACCAAAAACCCCAAATTCAATCGAATCTTGGAGGACAAAACCCTCAAGGTTTTAGTCAAGAAAAACCTGCCACAAACTCAACCCGAACCGGATTCCCAATCGACGGCTTCGGATGTTATCACCTTGAACAAACCACAAAGCACACCAAAAATTATTGTGTGCAATTGTTGTGTTGTGAAATGTTGAGGATGAAGATGAAGAGAAATGATGGCACCTATTTCACTTTTCTTGTTGGTTGCAATTGACTCAAATGTTTCAATTGTTGTTAAAGAAATGAACAAAACTTCTATTTATAGTAACCCAAAAACCAACAGACTTAACCACTTTTCAAACAAAGTGGAAAGTCTTCAAAAACTGCAGAAACGAGTGAACGGTCGACCATAACAGGACTATGTATCAATACATAGCCTACAGTTTTAGACAGATTCAAAATCTTAACAGCATGCGTCTGTCGCTACTGCGAAAATCGGCGCCGGCTGAACAGAAGAGTCGCCACCGTGCGTTATTTATCCCACGGGAGGGAAAGGAAACACTCAAAGTAAACCTCGCACAACACGGGAAAGGTATGGTCATCGCAACCAAAACCTGGATTCGGGAGTCGGTTACGCAAGGGGAAGGTATTAGCACCCCTCACATCCGTCGTACTCGACGGGATCCACGCTTGTTTTCGGGTATGGATTGTTATTCTATCTACTCTAAAGGTCAAGGGGTTAAAAAGAAAAGAGAATGAAAATAAAATGACTCGGCAAAGTATCGCACTTTATGCCTACGTATTCCCGTCTGGAACGAGAAATCAGAGTCAACGTAGTTCGCCTACCTACGGGAAAGGAGGGGAAGGTTGCTCGCTAGGATATCGCATCCTATGCCTACGTACTTTCACACGGCATGAAAGATCAGAGCAAACGTAGTTCGGGCCACGTACGACACAAGCTTGTCTTGGTTGATTTTATTCCTTCTGAAAAAGGGTTTCTTGATTAACAGTCCCGGCGGACAAAAATAACGTCTTGATGAGTTCACATTCTTTTACGGAAGAAGTGTCTTTTATTGTGTTTGAAATCTTTATGTGTTTTTCTGTTTGTTTTGAGAAAGAAAGAGACAGAACTCTAACCTATGGTTGAAAAGGGAAACAAACTAACCTAATGTTATCATGCATGGGTTAAGACCTAGTGTCTATCATGCTCCTCTCTTGCACAGAGAGAAACAGAGATCCTACGGGATAGGCAGAAACAGAAACAATAACAGATATAATAAAGCGGTAAAATGCATGGATGCAACAGCACAAGCGAGGCAAGGGAGTCCCACTCAACCTCGAACCTAGAAAACAATAGGCAAAAGTGAACAGGCTTCACTTTCAACCCAACAGGGTAAACAGCAAACAATACAGTCCGGAAAACCAATCAATACATCAGCAAATGAAATACAGCAATAAAACAAACAGCTTCAGCAGCTCTGAATCAACATCTGGCTCCAAGTAATCTCCACTCAGCCACAGGCTTCAACAAGCATCAATCTCCATCTTCATGACCTTCAGGCAAGGGCTTTGATCATCATTCTTCCATCTGCAATGGCTTTTCTTCAAGTTCAAACTTTCAGGATGAGGGATTAGTCACAAGAGTGAATTGGGTGTTAAGCAATCAGTTGACTACCAAGGGTGGTGAACAGACTGCTTCTAACACAAGAGACATTTTCTCTCAAGAGTTCTATCTCTTAGACACTATCACCAAGCCTTCCAAAGGAAGGGGATGAGTGTCTTAGAGAGACTCTGAATCACAGAGAAGAATGGATGCAGACAAGGCAATCCATGTTTGAGAAACAAACTTTCTAACCTAGAGCTCTGCCTAGCTCCTAAACCCTAGTCTCCTCAGCATCTGCTAGCAAGAATCTTCTCTTCAACTCTGGCAGTTGATCTTCAATCTTTGGATCTCCAATGGCTTCCCCTTCTCAAGTCTCCAGCTCTCCCAAATCCCCAGACAATCCCAATACCCACACAAGCAAGCAATAATCCCCTGAGGGCACACCACATCAGTCAATCAGATATATACAGTACATTAATAGCAGTAGGGGAATCCTGACTTTTTCTAAGGGATCTAATAGCTACCCATAGCCCCTATAGTCCCATAACTAATCTAGTTAAACCCTAAGTCCTAAGGGAAAGAATCAAACTTCCTAAGTCATCACCTAAAAACCCTAATTTGTTCATGTTGTTCAAGCCTACATTAATCACCTAAAATTAATTTCTAAAAATGGGAACTAAATTGAATCTACAAGTTCAATATCTAATCTAAACAATATAAAAAGAATGAACAAAAAATATGAAAGCATTTAGTAGAACAAAAATGAATAAAATCATGCATGAAATGAACCTATTTAAAATGACATTTATTTAGAAAATATGGAAAAAATATGAAATAAAAATAAAAATGCAATTTTATTTTTCTATAATTTTCTAGACATTCTAATGAAAATAGTGTAAAAAGAATGAATTAAAAATGAATTTTTATGTATTTATTATGAATTAATGAAAATGCATGAAAAACATGAAAAGAAAATAATAAAAAAGAAAAGAGAAATAGCCAGGGGGTTTATTCAGCAATCACGCCTAGTTAAAATCAGGATGGGCCAAGCAGGGTGGGGTGCGCGTAGCACTTTGGTTAAGGCCCAGAAACACTCAGAATTAATGAAAAATAAAAAGAGGCGCAGGGGGTGAGAATAGGAATAGAAACACGTTCAAATTGAAGTTGGGCTCAGGCATTGGGGGTGGGAATAGCATATCAATCTCAGGCCCGCCCGTTTCAATTAATGAAACGGTGCGTTTGGCACCAACGCATTCCCTCCAAAAATCAGCTTGAATAAGAGCCACACGATTGCTCTCCAAGTCAAAAGTCTTGCACAAAATGAATGGACACGATTTCGTCTTCCTCCTTTGATCATGAGACTTAGGGTTTCCTCCATGAAAGCTCATGCACGAGCAAACTTCCCTCAATCGGTTCTCACTCTACAGGCCATGAATCAACACGATGTAAACATGAAAGATGCTCAGGATCTCTCCCTCTACACGTCTATGGTCTCAGTTTGCTTTGAAACTCAACAATTCATTCAACCCGAGTGCCAACAGTTCTGGTCACCATGGAAACACTCTGCAACTCACCATCACAATTCTCCCTCAAACTTACACTAATCTAACCTATGACTAATGGTTATCATTCTGATCTATCAAGCTAAGCTTATGATGCATTCTACTACAAGTTTCAAGCCCTAACAGTTTCTACAACCTGCTAACAAACATCACCAAACCACTCCAAACTCAACCTAATTGCTCTACTAACATCCTACATTACATCTAAACTAATAAAATCATGCTAACCTAATTGAATCAAGCTGTGGCAGAGGAAATGCACCTGGTGTAAAATCTTGTGGATGATGATGATACTTGTGGATCTGAGGCTTTTGAGGCTTGGATCTTGATCTACAAACTCAATGCTCGATTCTGTATGCAACACTTGAATGAAACTTGGCCTGAATTGTGCTATCCACTTGCAATTGTAATTTTGATGTTGATGATGGAAGTGCTCGAAAATGGATTGATCACACTTGGTTCTTGATTGAATTCTGATCTATGATGATGAAACAGTATAATGAAGTTGATTTTGATGATGATTGGTGAAGAATTTGAGGAATTGAAGTGAAAACACAATGAGAAAGAATGAGAGAGTTTGGGAAATTCTTGGTGAAAATGAAGCCAACCCTTGATCAATCCTCATTTCATGAATATATAGGGCTCATATGAACATTCTAGATCCATCTTACACATTCCCTTGCCTTCCAACTTTGATCCATTTTTGAAATGTTTCTTAAAATGCAAGTAACCAAGGATATCTTTCTTTTTTCCTTCTAAACTCAAAAAAGTGTTTGAACCATTGTCTTTGAAATGTTTTTTCCATTCAAAATCATATATTGGAAGTCTCCATTTGGACTTATAAATCTCCCAAACCATTTTCCATCTTGACTTTATTCAAATTATAAGTCATTTTAGTTCAAATTTGGACCAATCATGCAACTTCATGCTATGAGCTTTTCCAACAATTTGTGACCTTCTTTCTAGACCTAAAATCCCATTTGGAGCAAGTTTGATGTTGTAAGTTTTTCCATTTGAGGCCTCCTTGTATGAGTTTTGGACATAGGTTAAAATGACTTGTAATTCACAAATGCCCAAAATACCCTTTGCTTGCCAAGACCATAAGTTGAGTTCCACACATCATATGAGGGCATACTATACCATTCTAGAAAGCTGAGACAATGAGGAACAATTCTTATGTTGACCAAGAATTCATTTAAAATCTCCTTGAGGGGTAAAAATTGCTTGGAAGTCAAGTCACTTTCACAGACAAAAATTCAGATACCTCAGATGACCTGTAACTTGCAAGGACCATAACTTGAGTTCTATAAATCTCCTTGATGTCTTCCACCACTCAAATTAAAGGTCTTGAGATCCTCTACAAGTTTCATGTTGGCCAAGAAGCCATTTGAAGCTAGCATTTTGACTTATCTTGCTTGGAAATTTGACCTAAACTAGGGGATTTTACACAGAAACCCTAATTTAGAAACTCCTCTTCTCCTTGATTTCTCTTGAATTCTCCTTGGCATATCTCCCTATCCTTCTTTATATGTCCAATGATGAACCCCACATCTTTCCAATAGACTTGAATGCCCTTTAAATCAGTCAATTGACCTAGGGTTGACCTAGGGTTGACCCAGATGAAACCCTAGTTGACTGTCTTCAACTGTAGCTCTTGTGCTTTCATCAATGACTTGTCTCCTTCTTCAAATGACTTTCTAAGTCTCTCATAATGTCTAGATACTCTCCATGCCTTCAACTCACAGCTCACAACTTACTTGTTGATCCTCAGATCCCCTCAGCTAGGAGATGTACTCAAGGCTTGATCTGCTGAACTCTTTGCTTTCAAATTCTTTCCTGATGACTTGAATGAGATGGAATTAGGATAATAACCTCTTGATAGGCCTCTAGAGATGAGAATAATGATTGGTCCCCTGTTGAATGACTTACTATGCTTATGCTATGCAGATGGTTAGTCTATGTACATGACTCTATATGCAAATGCTAATGACATTGAAACATAAACCAAGGAATAAGGTTGGGCAAATTTTAGGGTGCAACAGCTGCCCCTATTCAAGCGACTTGGACCCGATTGGGTGAAGAGCCCGGAGCCTTCAGACATTCGCGGTACGAGACGATTGAATACTAGTGAAACCAGAAATTTGCCAACCGCAAAACTAAATTGCGCTCATGCTTGAGGAACGACATTCATCAGCTGAATCTGACTGTTACAACAACCCATTGATCTCGTGCGAGCGTGCTGGGGATTGTCTTCATCGTTCTGAAGAGGATTCTGTCATAACAGCTTGCTTGCTTGTCCACGTTAGGACTCTGTCTGTCATCAATACGAAGAAATCTCAACTAAAACCTGTCCACGTTAGGACTCCACTTGCTGTTAACCCAGAAAAATCTCGGCAACTCCGCTGGGGATACTTCGTCTGCATTTCTATAAACTGCATCATCCACGTTAGGAATAAAACTCTTCCACGTTAGGAGTAACACCTGTCCATGTTAGGAATAACATCGTCCATGTTAGGAGTAACACCTGTCCACGTTAGGAATCACCTGTTCTGCATCTGTCTACGTCAGGACTAAACCCTTTCATCTTTCCACGTCAGGAAGCGATTTTCTTTCCACATAAGGAGAACTATATCAATCTATCCAAGTAAGGACTCCAATACCATTTGACATGTCCGCATCAGGACTCCAATCTTTCCACGTAAGGAATTCAACTTTGGTTCTGAACCTGTCCACGTCAGGACTCAACTTTCCACGCGATGAGTGCATCATTCTTCCACGTCAGGAATCAACTTTTCTTGAATCTGTCCACGTAAGGACCCCAGTTTTTTCCCGTAAGGAGTAAACCTTCTTCTTCCACATTAGGAATAACTTCTTTGATCTGTCCGCGTCAGGACTAAACTCTTCCACGTCAGGAATAATCCATTTCTTTCCACGTCAGGAATCAATCCCTTTCCCACGTAAGGAATCACCATTTTTCCACGTAAGGAATAAGACTTCGTCTGGATCTGTCCGCGTCAGGACTAAACTCTTCCACGTCAGGAATGCACTCTTTCTTTCTACGTAAGGAACCAATCTTGATATGTCCGCGTAAGGACTCAATCTTTCCATGTAAGGAATAAACTCGTCTTTCCACGTAAGGAAACCATCTTTCTTCCACGTAAGGAATGCTCTTGATATGTCCGCGTGAGGACTCTGATCTTTCCACGTAAGGAATACCAACCTCTTTCCGATTTGTCCGCGCCAGGACTACATTTTCCCACGTAAGGAATGCCATCCTAATCTGTCCGCGTAAGGACTCCACTCTTTCCACGTCAGGAATGCTGTCATTTCCACGTAAGGAAACTATCTTTTTCCACGTAAGGAATCCTCTTCTGATATGTCCGCGTATGGACTCAATCTTTTCCGCGTAAGGAATCTCCATCTTTCCACGTTAGGAATCACTTCTGTTGATATGTCCGTGTAAGGACTACATCGTCCACGTTAGGACTAATAGTCTCTTTGATTTGTCCACGTCAGGACACTGATCTCGTCTTGATTTGTCCACATTAGGACTCAGGCGTTTTCGACCCGCTGAGGAAATAAGACTTGTCCATGTAAGGACTCACACACTGGTCTGAGCTGTCCGCGTCAGGACACCAACACAAAGAGTAATCAGCTTTTGTTAACGTCATGACCTCACATTCCACTAATTTCGAGAAACCGAATCTGCCCACTTTAGGACTAACACATCTCACCAATCCAGGGAAATAAACCCGTCCACGTTAGGACGCCCACTTCTGAAGAAATCCCGTCGATCTGGGAGTAAATTGTCCGCGTCAGGACTTAGTTCTCCAATGATCCACACCCACAAACTTCTTAGCACTGACGTGACAGCGACTTTGAGACGGACTCTACTGGGGATGTCTGGAAACCAAACTATCGGACGCTTGCTCTGATAACCGGCGGTGGCCTCTGAAATTCTGATTCATGGAACCTATTGATGACAAATAACTCTGCTCGGGGACAAGGAGAGATTTTGCCTGGTAACTCTGGCGGGGAAAATAAGAGACATTTGCATAAATGACTCTGCTAGAGACAAAGAGAATCTCATCATGCTAACTCTGTGGGGAATACAGCCAAAACTGACATTGGATGTCCCATACCGAGATCTTGACTGTTTGGTAGTTCATTTGAGCAAAAACTCTCTCCACCTGAACTGCTAGAGTACAGAAACTGCTTCAGCAAAATAAATGCTGGAAGGATAATGCCGACTCCGCCGGGGATAGCCAGATGCTACAGAATTATTCCAGCAAAATAAATGCTGGAAGGGTGAAGTCGACTCAGCTGGGAAATTAGGAACTCAAACCACACGCCTCGTTGAGGTAAACCCCTGCTGGGGAATAGCAGATGTACACAGTACGATCGGACTTTCTACTGGAACGTGAACTGATATTACCAGTATCTCTGACAAAATAAATGATAGGAACCACCATCAACTCTGCTTGGGAGAGTCATAATCTGCGAGTTCCACTGGAAGGAATGAAAAACACTTGCAAAGAGAGTTCCGCTGGGGATGGGATGATTCTCTTGGGGAAAATTAACTGACTCCCTTGGGGGAGAGTGCATGACCCTGCGGGGAAAAATGAACCTGTCTGAATACAGCCTTACGATCTTGAAATTACCAAACTCTGTTGAGGACGAATAACTTTTCTGCTCCCTTTGGGTAAGCTACGGCTAGCTGGGGAATTCTATCCTTCTTCAGGAATAACATGCATGACCTGCGTGGGGACTGAGTCTTTCGGTATCGCAATCTTTTGATCACCTTCTTCGTAGGGTTATGAAACCTGCAACAACACAAACAAGACACGACAAGCCTATGCAATCAAATCAATTCAGGTTAGTGACGTTACACCCAGTTAATTCAAAGCTTTAACAATTGTTGGCAAGGGCCAGTGATGTTATACTCATGCTAGTTTCATCAAACTTAGGCGTTTATCATGCGCAAGACAGTAAAGAACAGTGCCAAGTACTGAATAACATATTTTCATTGATTGGGCCCCTGAATGGGCGGAGTTTTTGTACATGGGATGTAACTCCTGAAAAGAGGAAGCTACGCAAAGCAAATACATAAGTATGCACAAGAAGCATGAATATTTTGACAAATTAAATTTTGTACACATGTCGGCAACGGGATGCAGATGAACACCACGAACTGATCCTCCTATGACTCATCCGACTCTAATGCTTTCCCGGTATCCCCACTTCTGAAGAGATTGTATCCGATAACTGACTCCTCAAATGTATTCTCCCGCATTGATGCTCATTGGAATATCAAATTCGGACCGCAGTCATTTGCTTTTCAAATCCCTAACTTTTGCGTGAACCGCCCTTTACGGGTTTTCAGTTCACCGGGATACCCTTTTTTGCCGAAGCCGCCCAGTGTAGGTTTTCAACTTCGCGGGTGTACATTTTTTCAATTTTATCCCTAACTTTTGCCCGAACCTTTCATTCTGTTTTTGGTTCGCCAGGATGCCCCCTTTTTGCCTGGACTCTCTTTTTCTGTCCAGCGGGTCTGTTTTAAGCAAAGTATTTTTTAACTGCGTCCGAATTCACAGGTGACGCAAAGTCTTCTCCGTCCATGGTGGACAACAACAACGCTCCTCCTGAAAAGACTTTTCTGACAACGTATGGCCCTTCGTAGTTGGGGGTCCACTTGCCCCTGTGATCTGCTTGCGGCGGGAGAATCCTTTTCAGCACAAGGTCGCCCGTCTGAAAGCTTCGCGGAAGTATCTTCTTGTCGTACGCTTTCTTCATTCGCCTTTGGTACAAACGACCGTATGCTAGAGAAGCTAGCCTCTTCTCGTCCATTAAGCTCAATTGATTCAATCTATTCGTTACCCATTCTGCCTCGTCCAGCTGAACGTCTCGCAACACCCTCAGAGAAGGGATCTCAACTTCCAATCATTCCGTATACCAACGAGAACGGAGTTGCCCCGGTTGATGTGCGTACCGTCGTACGATAACCGTGCAAAGCAAAAGGTAGCATTCCATGCCAATCCTTATAGGTCACCACCATTTTCTGAACGATCTTCTTGATATTCTTATTGGCCACTTCGACAGCGCCATTCATCTTGGGTCGGTAAGGAGAGGAGTTGTGATGTTCGATCTTAAAATTCTGACAGAGCTCCTTCATCATTTTGTTGTTCAGATTTGAACCATTATCCGTGATTATCCGCTCGGGGATCCCATATCGGCAAATGATATCTCTCTTAATGAATCTAGCCACCACTTGCTTCGTTACATTCGCGTAAGACGCCGCTTCCACCCACTTGGTGAAATAATCGATTGCTACTAGGATGAACCGATGCCCGTTAGAAGCCGTCGGTTCGATCTTCCCAATCATATCGATTCCCCACATCGAGAATGGCCATGGAGATGACATCACATTCAGAGGACTCGGAGGCACGTGTATCTTGTCAGCATAGATTTGGCACTTGTGGCACTTCCTCGCGAACTTGAAACAATCAGTTTCCATCGTCAGCCAAAAATAACCTGCCCTCAGCAGTTTTCTCGTCATAGCATGCCCACCAGCATGCGTACCAAAGGTACCTTCGTGAATTTCTTCCATGAGAAGCTTTGCCTCTTTCTCGTCTACACATCGCAACAACACCAAGTCGTGGTTTCTTCTGTACAAGACGCCATCTGGATTCAAGTAGAAATTACCCGCTAATTTCCTGAGAGTCTTCTGATCTTGACTGGATGCCCCAGCCGGATACTCTTTACTCTTCAGGAAATTAAGGATATCAAAATACCACGGTTTGTCATCAGATGCTTCATCAATAGCGAATACATAAGCTGGCCTGTCCAACCGAGAGATAGTGATTTGGGGAGCTTCGTTCCAGAAGTTGACCTTGTACATGGAAGACAAAGTGGCAAGGGCGTCAGCCATTTGATTTTCTGCCCGCGGTACGTGATGCAATTCAACCTTGTCGAAGAAAGGCAACAATCTCCTTGCATAATTCATGTAATGTATCAAATTGGGCTGACGTGTCTCCCATTCCCCTTTGATCTGATTCACCACCAGAGCTGAGTCTCCGTATACGTCTAGATGTTTGATCCGCAAATCAATGGCTTCTTCAAGCCCCATTATACAAGCTTCGTATTCGGCCTCATTGTTAGTAACGGCAAAGGTCAATCGGGCAGTAAACGGGATGTGCGACCCGTGCAGCGTCGTGATGATTGCCCCTATTCCGCTACCGTAAGCGTTCACAGCTCCGTCAAAAATCATCTTCCATTTGGACCCCAACTCTGGTCCCTCGTCTGGCAACGGCTCTTCGCAATCCTTCATCTTTAAGTACATGATATCCTCGTCAGGAAAATCAAATCTCATTGATTGGTACTCTTCAATAGGCTGCTCCGCCAGATACTCAGACAGCACACTCCCCTTTATAGCCTTTTGCGAGACGTATTGAATATCATATTCAGTCAAGACCATCTGCCAACGGGCAATTCTACCTGACAACGCCTGCTTTTCGAATACATATTTGATAGGATCCATCTTCGAGATGAGCATGGTTGTATGATTCAGCATGTACTGCCTCAAACGCTTGGCGGCCCAGGCTAGCGCGCAACAAGTTTTCTCCAGCATTGAGTATCGAAATTCACAGTCTGTAAATTTCTTGCTCAAGTAATAGATCGCGTGCTCTTTTCTCCCCGTCTCGTCGTGTTGACCGAGAACACAACCCATGCTTCCCTCAAGAACCGTCAAATACATTATCAAGGGTCTCCCTGCCACTGGGGGTATCAAAATAGGAGGCTCCTGCAGATACTTCTTTATTTTATCGAACGCCATTTGACAATTTTCGTTCCATGTTACCGCTTGATCTTTCTTTAGCAACTTGAATAATGGTTCACACGTAGCAGTTAGGTGAGATATGAACCGGGCAATGTAGTTCAATCTCCCTAAAAACCCGCGCACCTCTTTCTCTGTTTTAGGCGTCGGCATTTCTTGAATCGCTTTTATTTTAGCAGGATCGACCTCTATTCCCCTTTCACTTACGATAAACCCCAGCAGTTTACCCGATCTCACCCCGAAGGTGCATTTATTAGGGTTCAGCCTCAGCCTGAACTTCCTAAGCCTTTTAAACAACTTCAGCAGATTCACCAGATGCTCTTCCTCCGTCTGGGATTTGGCAATCATATCGTCAACATAAACTTCGATCTCTTTATGCATCATGTCATGAAAAAGAGTCGTCATTGCGCGCTGATATGTTGCCCCAGCATTTTTCAAACCAAAGGGCATCACTCTGTAGCAAAATGTTCCCCATGGCGTTATGAAAGTAGTCTTCTCCATATCCTCTGGCGCCATTTTAATTTGATTGTAGCCTGAAGAGCCATCCATGAAGGAGAATACGGAGTATTGAGCAGTATTATCAACCAATACGTCAATGTGAGGAAGTGGAAAATCATCCTTTGGGCTTGCTTTATTCAAATCTCTATAATCCACGCACATTCGAACCTTGCCATCTTTCTTTGGCACTGGTACGATGTTGGCAACCCATGAAGGATACTTCGTCACAGCCAGGAAACCAGCGTCCCACTGTTTCTGCACCTCCTCTTTGATCTTCATTGCCATATCTGGTCGTGTTCTGCGAAGCTTTTGTTTGACCGGCGGGCAATCTTCTTTCAGTGGCAGGCGATGCACAACCATATCTGTATCGAGCCCTGGCATATCCTCATATGACCAAGCGAATACATCATTATACTCCCGGAGCATTTCAACCAGTCTTCGCTTGATATCACTCTGCAGTGCGGCCCCGATACGAATATTTTTCTCAACCCCTTCCGACCCCAAATTGATAATTTCGATAACCTCGTCGTGAGGCAGAATGGCTCTTTCCTCTTGCTTCACTAACCAAGACAATTCCTCAGGAACGTCGCTATCTTCGACAACCTCTTCTTCGGCCTGAAACACCGGGTGATCGAAGTCGGGACGAGTCATAGGTGGTTCAAGGATGTCATCTGAAAATGTTATCCTGCAAAAGGAATGGTTAAGTGCTTCAAAATGCGTATAAAGCGAATAACCACATTGCCATTTTATTGAAAAATACAAAACAAGAAAAACAGGGATTACAGTATTTGCACATGAAAAAACGCCATTTATTTAACGATTAACACGCAATGTTTATAACAACACAGCCTTAAGCAAATCCTGATGCCCCGGGCAAGACATCAGATTATTCAACAATTAATAAAGCAAAGCATTACTGTTTAAAAGTCACAGGAACAAGCTCCTGAATAGACCAGTTGCACAGTCCTTGTCCTGGCGTGCTTGGCTGAATCCAGGCATCCATATCACAGTCGCTGTCTCCTTCATCAGACTCCGAAGCAGCATTGACAGTTTCATGACATACTCCACTGGCAGAGATGGTAATTGGCTTTCTGAAACGGGGGGCCCCCACGGAAGGAGTTGATGACGACGGTTGGTACCCCAGCCCGAACCGGTCCATCTTCACAGGAATGTCCAGCACTTTGCCCCAGCCCTTGGCTTCTCCTGCTTTCACTAGAGCTTGAGCTTCTTTATACGATGAGACAGCTATCTCTGGCACTTTGCTCGGCCCGGGACCTTTGTCCTTGATGCGCAAACCTTCGAATGCCTGGCATGGCGTCTCGTGGATCTCTCCGTCGACTTCCACATATTTAAACGAAGATAGGTGGCTGACCAGGATGTCTTCTTCTCCGCACACGGTGACTACACTGTCTCCGACCATATATTTTAACTTCTGATGCAGGGTAGACGTGACTGCCCCTGCCCCATGAATCCAAGGTCTTCCAAGCAAGCAGCTGTACGCAGGTTGTATATCCATGATATAAAACTCGGTTGCGAACACTTCCGGCCCTACTTGCAGAGGCAAGGTGATCGATCCGAAGACTGTTCTCCGCGTGCCGTCAAACGCTCTGACTACCAAATCGCTGGGTGTACACAAAATCCCTCGAACATCCAGCTTCATCATCGCCTTCTTGGGCAGCACATTCAAAGATGATCCGGTGTCAACCAATACGTGCGACATTACTGATCCTCTACACTCAACAGATACGTGTAATGCCATATTATGATCTCTCCCTTTCGGAGTCAAGTCAAAGTCGGTAAAGCCCAGACTGTGGCCTGCATTCACGTGTGCCAACACTCCTTCTAGCTGATTTACGGAGACATCCTGGGGTACAAAAGAAGTGTCCAGGACTTTCAGCAAAGCATTTCGGTGAGCTTCCGAACATAGCAGCAATGACAGGATAGATATTTTGGACGGCGTCTGCTGAAGATGCTCCACAATCTTATAATCACTTTTTCGAATTAAGCGCATGAACTCTTCTACATCTTTCGATGCTGCTTCTTTTTCATTTGCTTGTACCGGAACATTTTCAACCACTTTCCCTTTTCCTTTCGCTAGTCTTTCAGCCTCCACTTCAGGAGATATAAAGATCCTGCCACTCCTCGTCATGCCTCCTGAGCCAACAACATTATCCACAATCTCTACTGGCTGCTTGTTAACATCAATCTTTATCCCGTCACAATACACCTCTAACCCATATGACCATGGGACTGCTTTCGTGTTCTCGTACGGGATTGGCCCGGCCTTAGTTATGGTGATCGGTGGTTGCTGAGCTGGTGCTGCAATAGTGATCGTCCTCCGAGGAATTGTCACTGTGGCCACATCACTCCGATTATCCACTACTGCCCCTGCAGGCTCGTCAGTTGCCGCTCGATCAAACTGCAATATACCTTCATCAATCAAAGCCTGGATGCCTTTCTTCAAATCCTCACACCCCCCAGCTAGGGTCCAACAGTCTAAGCAATACTCGTTACATCCTGGGTAAACACCTCCTTGCAACAGTCGGCTTTTTATTTTGCTCAGCGGCGTCTTTAAATCTTCAACATTCATAATAAGATTCAGACCCTCCTCAGTCAGAATGGCGTTCGCCCCATGATTGGGCATGGGTTTCTGGACTATATTCGGACCTGCCGTTCCGAAGTTGATAGTCTTGTTGTCCAAAAGATCCTGCACAACGTGCTTGAAAGCATGGCACCCTTCTATATCGTGACCCGGGGCCCCGGAATGAAACTCACAGTGCCTGCTTGCATCATACCCGAACGGGGGAGCTCCCGTTATCGGTGCCAGAGTTCTTTTCTCTACCAGATTCAATCCCAACAATGTCTGCAATAAATCGGCATATGTTGAGGGAGGCTTCTCAAACACTCTTCTCGGCTTACTACCCTGGAATCTTCGCTGAGCTTGCTGTGCCCCCTGCTGAGGCTGCTGCTGCTGTGGCATTGGTTGCTGCTGAACCGGTTGTTGCTGTTGGAGTGGTTGTTGTTGATACGGGATAGTAACACTCGACACCTGCTGCGGCTGACGATATTGACCTCTTCCCCTGCCTCGGCCTCGGCCTCGGCCTCCAAATACCGCGCTTGCCTCGCCCTGACGGCGGCCACCATAAGCTTTCCTATTACTGCCAGATGCAGTTGATTCCTCAACTTGGAACTTTCCTTGCTTAATGTTACGCTCAATCTTTTCTCCCATCAGAATCAGGTCTGAAAAACTGGCCAGAGACGTATGAAACAGCATATCATGAAACAGACCTGTGAACGTGCCGACAAACATATCATTCATTTCCTTATCTTCCACAGGAGGACGGACCCTGGCAGCCATATCGCGCCACCTTTGCGCGTACTCTTTAAAACTCTCCCCCTTCTTCTGCGACAGCCCGGCCAACTGGACCCGATTGGGTGCCAGGTCGCTGTTATACTTGTAATGGGCTACAAATGCCTCTGCTAATTGTTTCCATGTCTTGATATCAGTTGGCTCCAACCCCATGTACCACTCTAGGGAAGGGCCCGACAGACTATCCTGAAAGAAATGCATTAGCATTCTTTCATCAGTTGAGTATGCAGACATCTTTCTGTAATAAGCTCGTACATGCACTTTCGGACATGTGTCTCCTTTGTACTTATCGAACGCAAGAGCTTTGAATTTAATTGGCACCCTCAAGCCAGGTACCAAGCCCATGGTCGCCATGTCCAATCCCACAGCACTTTGATTTAGGACTCCCTTCATCTGCTCTTCCAGCATTCTAATCTTTTGGGAATCATCCATCGGCCCTTCAAAAACTCCTCCGGAGAAGGCGTCCTCCTGCTGATCCTCTTGCCACATACCGTTTCCAGCCCCGTACCCATCATACGCATTATTACGTCCAGCTCTGATCTGATTCATCCCCGGACCTCGGCCTCTGTTGCCGTACCCTTGAACACCTCCAGCAGGACCAAAAGCCATAAATCCAGTACCATTTCCGTTTCCAAAGCCTCCGTAACCCTGATTGACCATACCATAACCATCTTGCCCAAAGCCTTGAGCATTAAAGCCATACTTCCCAGTGTTATCGAATCCCTGATCGTTATATCCGAACCCAGTATTGACAAAGCCATTGCCTCCTAGATTATCTCCCAAATTGACATCACCCAGCCCAACATTCTGGACAGCAGTCTCATTCCCCACTCCGGCGTTACCATTCACAGCAGCGGTAGCGTTGTTGACATTAGCAGCAGGTATATTGATTACGGGCGGAGCTACTGGCGTGGGAGTGCCGTCTCCATGAGCAGTATCAACCTGGACAGACTGATGATCTTCATTACCATGACCAGCGTTGCGGGCCAACAGAGGCTGGACCATGGCCTGCAAGTTCTCCTGCCCTTTTGCTATAGCTTCCATGGTCTGCATGAAGAGAGCGAGCTTCTCGCGCACATCTTGCATCTCGTTCTGCATTTGGTCCATGATTTTCCGACAGTTGGAGCGTGTAGAATAGCGGTGCGGATGTTGATCTGGAATCCTGTTAAGTACCTGATACAGAGCAGGAAATAAGACACCATCCAAAGATTACCTGTAATGCAATATGAATATGAATGCAATGCAATGTGTCTGTGCATTAGGGAAGTTCATTCCCCCAGTTCTAGTGCGAAGGTGCCAGTGCAGTGACAGTGCTGACAATAGGAATATCGGAGCTGAATCATAGAAAGCCTCATATATTGCAGAGAGAATCAATAAGCCCAGGGTACAATATCACTGGGAGTACAAAGAAGGCATGACCTCAACCAACAATCCTGGTGATGGTCAGCACTTATGCAAATAAAGCATACAAGTTACTACATGAAATGATCAAATCTTCCCAAAAGTCTGGTACTCCTCTATCAACTTCTTGGTCTCCGGATGGCTTGGTCGATCCAGCAGCCCTTCGACAAGCTGGTTTCTCCTCTTAAGGACACGGTGTACGTCTTCAGCAGTTTCTTCCCAGGTTGCTTCTCCGAAGCAATCTTCTAGCTTTCGCTTCTGAGACACTGTTTCATCTCTGGATTTGATTGCCTTGTTCAGTGCATGCTGGACACTATACCGGGTCATCACTTCCTCCTCACACTTCTTGATGCTAGACTTCAACTTCTCTTCGAGGTCGGAGATTTGCTGCTTCAGCTTATCTTCCCTCTTCTTGTTGTTAGTGAGTGTAGCATTCCAAGTCTTATTGCAAGAAGATATCTCTCGGTGTGCTGCGTCGAGCGCCTTCTTTTTGGCTTCCAGCATGTCATGGGAGCTTCTGAACTCTTGCCCCAGACGTTCACGCTTTTTCTTTTCCTCAGTCAACTCAGCCCCTAACCTGTTTACCAGCTCGATCTGTTGCTGGAAAGCATATACGGCCTTGTTTTTCTCGCTGCGTGCCTGGGCTAGCTCTTGCTCTAACCCTTCGTTGATCTTCATCAAGGCTTCTTTTTCCTTCACAACTTGCTCATAGACTTCCCTAGAAACAGTAGTTGGCTCTGCTACCGGAATGGGAGCAAGAATTGGTGCATCTGGAAACGGCATCCTCAACTGACTAGCCCTCTCCTGAATCCAAACTCTATAAGGTGCATAGGCCTGACAGTCATTCTTTCCTAACAAAGGCTTCCCTCTGCGGTTAATACGCGTCCAGGCATGTTGCAACTTGGCTAATAACTCCCCTTTCACTTCACCTGTGAAGTACAGAGATTCCTGTACTTCTTCCTCTTGAGGTGGATTCTTCAGCGCATATCCGAACTGGCGAATGAATAGAGAAGGGTTGTAATTGATACACCCTTTTCTTCCTATCAGCGGCACATTAGGGTACCCGGAACAACTGAAGATGAGCTCAGATCCCAACAGGTCTCGATCAAACCACTCCATATCTTCCGACGATAGCCTCATCAGGCGCTCCGGCCAACCAACTGGGACTGTAGTCTCTGCAACAGATCTTCTCTTAGGAAGGTGACTCTCAAACCACATACTCAACAAGGGCACACACAGATGAACATTCTTCCCTCTTCCCTTCTCATTCTTGTAATGCAGTGAGTGGTAGAGATCTCCGAGTAAGGTAGGTACAGGATTACCAGCGGCAAACAAGTAGAAAGCATCAAAGTCCACAAAATCCGGTATATTGGGTAATAAAACTATGCCATAAATGCACAAAGCCAACACAGCATTGAAAGCAACCCAGCACCCGCTCTTGGCGTACTCTTGGGCTTTACAAACTAAGAACTGAAATGAGAAGCCTGGAATTCCACGGGAAATAGTAGTCACAAGTTCAGAAGCATCAACATGCAAGGCCTTTGCCAATTCCTCAGGCTTGGGCTTAGCGTCATAATGAATGAATGGAACCTGGTTCTGCACGGGCAGCTCAACATACTCAGCGTATTCCTCCAGGGTTGGTCCCATAATAAAGTCAGAGAACGTAAAGCACCTCAAAGCAGGGTCGTAGAATTGCATCAAAGCATACAGCCCATCTAACTCTACCTCTGTAGGTTTGCACACCAATCTCAGTAGTCTACCATAGCTCATCCGGAAACTCCTACGGACATTCTCATCAGCCAGAGAGATCAACCCAAGTAAAGGAACAATATCAGGAGTAGGCAATTTGTAAGCAACTGTTCTTCTTAAGCTAGTCATGATCAAACACTCAGAAGTCTGGGCACTAGAACTAGGGAAATGCAAATGCACCTGCAGCACAGACACACATTAGTGAAATGCAAATGGTAATGGATATGCAGGCAATGCAATGCAAGTAACATGCAACAGGGACCAAAGCTGCAGCTGAATAGCCTAAACCCAATCAAGAAAGGTCTCAGATAGACCATCCAGAAGTCATCAAACCCTGGTCTCAGATAGACCTAAAATAACACTCCAACACTGGTCTCTGACAGACCTCAAGCCATAACTCGAACTGGTCTCTGATAGACCTCAAATCACATCTCCAATTGGTCTCTGACAGACCTCAAATCACATCCCTAATTGGTCTCTGACAGACCTCAGAACTCTCCAACTGGTCTCTGACAGACCTCAGAACACATCTCCAAATGGTCTCTGACAGACCTCAGAACACATCTCCAAATGGTCTCTGACAGACCTCAGAACACATCCCCAAATGGTCTCTGACAGACCTCATAACTCTCCATAAATAACCAGGATCTCTGATCAAGAAATAACCGGTAGTCTGGAGGTCTAGTTACCTGCATAACCCCAAATCCCCTCACAGGTGGGTGGCCCTATAACTGGCGCAAGGTACGGCATCCTATGCGGTCGTCGGCGTCACAGACTTTCAGGGTTGATGATACGATTCCCAGAAGGAGTGGCATCATCAATTCCTGAAGAGGCCTCACTTAGCCAACTTCCAAATGATCGGTCCCCAGAGTCGACAATCCAACTAACCAGCAACCCACGCCAACCAAAGGAAGGGGCAGGAGGCCAACCAGATGAACCTCGTCTGAGTGTAGATTTCATGGGACACCAAAGCAAGCAAAGCAAGCGGGCACCCACTAATTTCTACTCTAATTCTAGGTGCACTCAAGCCCAGGTCCGGCTTATCTCTCAATATCAGAACACCCGTCACACCCCAGATACAGCAACAATAATCAATATATAAAGCTGAAAATACAAGGTTAGAAATATAAAATAACTCCATACAAAATCCTCGACGGGAAAACAAGCGTTAGGATTGACTCTCTCAAGGGACGTTGGATCCCAAATGCATAAGAACTATCGCAGTCCTTAGCAGCCAGGGGACGTTGGATCCCCAGCAGAGTCGCCAGCTGTTGCTACTGCGAAAATCGGCGCCGGCTGAACAGAAGAGTCGCCACCGTGCGTTATTTATCCCACGGGAGGGAAAGGAAACGCTCAGAGTAAACCTCGCACAACACGGGAAAGGTATGGTCATCGCAACCAAAACCTGGATTCGGGAGTCGGTTACGCAAGGGGAAGGTATTAGCACCCCTCACATCCGTCGTACTCGACGGGATCCACGCTTGTTTTCGGGTATGGATTGTTATTCTATCTACTCTAAAGGTCAAGGGGTTAAAAAGAAAAGAGAATGAAAATAAAATGACTCGGCAAAGTATCGCACTTTATGCCTACGTATTCCCGTCTGGAACGAGAAATCAGAGTCAACGTAGTTCGCCTACCTACGGGAAAGGAGGGGAAGGTTGCTCGCTAGGATATCGCATCCTATGCCTACGTACTTTCACACGGCATGAAAGATCAGAGCAAACGTAGTTCGGGCCACGTACGACACAAGCTTGTCTTGGTTGATTTTATTCCTTCTGAAAAAGGGTTTCTTGATTAACAGTCCCGGCGGACAAAAATAACGTCTTGATGAGTTCACATTCTTTTACGGAAGAAGTGTCTTTTATTGTGTTTGAAATCTTTATGTGTTTTTCTGTTTGTTTTGAGAAAGAAAGAGACAGAACTCTAACCTATGGTTGAAAAGGGAAACAAACTAACCTAATGTTATCATGCATGGGTTAAGACCTAGTGTCTATCATGCTCCTCTCTTGCACAGAGAGAAACAGAGATCCTACGGGATAGGCAGAAACAGAAACAATAACAGATATAATAAAGCGGTAAAATGCATGGATGCAACAGCACAAGCGAGGCAAGGGAGTCCCACTCAACCTCGAACCTAGAAAACAATAGGCAAAAGTGAACAGGCTTCACTTTCAACCCAACAGGGTAAACAGCAAACAATACAGTCCGGAAAACCAATCAATACATCAGCAAATGAAATACAGCAATAAAACAAACAGCTTCAGCAGCTCTGAATCAACATCTGGCTCCAAGTAATCTCCACTCAGCCACAGGCTTCAACAAGCATCAATCTCCATCTTCATGACCTTCAGGCAAGGGCTTTGATCATCATTCTTCCATCTGCAATGGCTTTTCTTCAAGTTCAAACTTTCAGGATGAGGGATTAGTCACAAGAGTGAATTGGGTGTTAAGCAATCAGTTGACTACCAAGGGTGGTGAACAGACTGCTTCTAACACAAGAGACATTTTCTCTCAAGAGTTCTATCTCTTAGACACTATCACCAAGCCTTCCAAAGGAAGGGGATGAGTGTCTTAGAGAGACTCTGAATCACAGAGAAGAATGGATGCAAACAAGGCAATCCATGTTTGAGAAACAAACTTTCTAACCTAGAGCTCTGCCTAGCTCCTAAACCCTAGTCTCCTCAGCATCTGCTAGCAAGAATCTTCTCTTCAACTCTGGCAGTTGATCTTCAATCTTTGGATCTCCAATGGCTTCCCCTTCTCAAGTCTCCAGCTCTCCCAAATCCCCAGACAATCCCAATACCCACACAAGCAAGCAATAATCCCCTGAGGGCACACCACATCAGTCAATCAGATATATACAGTACATTAATAGCAGTAGGGGAATCCTGACTTTTTCTAAGGGATCTAATAGCTACCCATAGCCCCTATAGTCCCATAACTAATCTAGTTAAACCCTAAGTCCTAAGGGAAAGAATCAAACTTCCTAAGTCATCACCTAAAAACCCTAATTTGTTCATGTTGTTCAAGCCTACATTAATCACCTAAAATTAATTTCTAAAAATGGGAAATAAATTGAATCTACAAGTTCAATATCTAATCTAAACAATATAAAAAGAATGAACAAAAAATATGAAAGCATTTAGTAGAACAAAAATGAATAAAATCATGCATGAAATGAACCTATTTAAAATGACATTTATTTAGAAAATATGGAAAAAATATGAAATAAAAATAAAAATGCAATTTTATTTTTCTATAATTTTCTAGACATTCTAATGAAAATAGTGTAAAAAGAATGAATTAAAAATGAATTTTTATGTATTTATTATGAATTAATGAAAATGCATGAAAAACATGAAAAGAAAATAATAAAAAAGAAAAGAGAAATAGCCAGGGGGGTTTATTCAGCAATCACGCCTAGTTAAAATCAGGATGGGCCAAGCAGGGTGGGGTGCACGTAGCACTTTGGTTAAGGCCCAGAAACACTCAGAATTAATGAAAAATAAAAAGAGGCGCAGGGGGTGAGAATAGGAATAGAAACACGTTCAAATTGAAGTTGGGCTCAGGCATTGGGGGTGGGAATAGCATATCAATCTCAGGCCCGCCCGTTTCAATTAATGAAACGGTGCGTTTGGCACCAACGCATTCCCTCCAAAAATCAGCTTGAATAAGAGCCACACGATTGCTCTCCAAGTCAAAAGTCTTGCACAAAATGAATGGACACGATTTCGTCTTCCTCCTTTGATCATGAGACTTAGGGTTTCCTCCATGAAAGCTCATGCACGAGCAAACTTCCCTCAATCGGTTCTCACTCTACAGGCCATGAATCAACACGATGTAAACATGAAAGATGCTCAGGATCTCTCCCTCTACACGTCTATGGTCTCAGTTTGCTTTGAAACTCAACAATTCATTCAACCCGAGTGCCAACAGTTCTGGTCACCATGGAAACACTCTGCAACTCACCATCACAATTCTCCCTCAAACTTACACTAATCTAACCTATGACTAATGGTTATCATTCTGATCTATCAAGCTAAGCTTATGATGCATTCTACTACAAGTTTCAAGCCCTAACAGTTTCTACAACCTGCTAACAAACATCACCAAACCACTCCAAACTCAACCTAATTGCTCTACTAACATCCTACATTACATCTAAACTAATAAAATCATGCTAACCTAATTGAATCAAGCTGTGGCAGAGGAAATGCACCTGGTGTAAAATCTTGTGGATGATGATGATACTTGTGGATCTGAGGCTTTTGAGGCTTGGATCTTGATCTACAAACTCAATGCTCGATTCTGTATGCAACACTTGAATGAAACTTGGCCTGAATTGTGCTATCCACTTGCAATTGTAATTTTGATGTTGATGATGGAAGTGCTCGAAAATGGATTGATCACACTTGGTTCTTGATTGAATTCTGATCTATGATGATGAAACAGTATAATGAAGTTGATTTTGATGATGATTGGTGAAGAATTTGAGGAATTGAAGTGAAAACACAATGAGAAAGAATGAGAGAGTTTGGGAAATTCTTGGTGAAAATGAAGCCAACCCTTGATCAATCCTCATTTCATGAATATATAGGGCTCATATGAACATTCTAGATCCATCTTACACATTCCCTTGCCTTCCAACTTTGATCCATTTTTGAAATGTTTCTTAAAATGCAAGTAACCAAGGATATCTTTCTTTTTTCCTTCTAAACTCAAAAAAGTGTTTGAACCATTGTCTTTGAAATGTTTTTTCCATTCAAAATCATATATTGGAAGTCTCCATTTGGACTTATAAATCTCCCAAACCATTTTCCATCTTGACTTTATTCAAATTATAAGTCATTTTAGTTCAAATTTGGACCAATCATGCAACTTCATGCTATGAGCTTTTCCAACAATTTGTGACCTTCTTTCTAGACCTAAAATCCCATTTGTAGCAAGTTTGATGTTGTAAGTTTTTCCATTTGAGGCCTCCTTGTATGAGTTTTGGACATAGGTTAAAATGACCTGTAATTCACAAATGCCCAAAATACCCTTTGCTTGCCAAGACCATAAGTTGAGTTCCACACATCATATGAGGGCATACTATACCATTCTAGAAAGCTGAGACAATGAGGAACAATTCTTATGTTGACCAAGAATTCATTTGAAATCTCCTTGAGGGGTAAAAATTGCTTGGAAGTCAAGTCACTTTCATAGACAAAAATTCAGATACCTCAGATGACCTGTAACTTGCAAGGACCATAACTTGAGTTCTATAAATCTCCTTGATGTCTTCCACCACTCAAATTAAAGTTCTTGAGATCCTCTACAAGTTTAATGTTGGCCAAGAAGCCATTTGAAGCTAGCATTTTGACTTATCTTGCTTGGAAATTTGACCTAAACTAGGGGATTTTACACAGAAACCCTAATTTAGAAACTCCTCTTCTCCTTGATTTCTCTTGAACTCTCCTTGGCATATCTCCCTATCCTTCTTTATATGTCCAATGATGAACCCCACATCTTTCCAATAGACTTGAATGCCCTTTAAATCAGTCAATTGACCTAGGGTTGACCTAGGGTTGACCCAGATGAAACCCTAGCTGACTGTCTTCAACTGTAGCTCTTGTGCTTTCATCAATGACTTGTATCCTTCTTCAAATGACTTTCTAAGTCTCTCATAATGTCTAGATACTCTCCATGCCTTCAAATCACAGCTCACAACTTACTTGTTGATCCTCAGATCCCCTCAGCTAGGAGATGTACTCAAGGCTTGATCTGCTGAACTCTTTGCTTTCAAATTCTTTCCTGATGACTTGAATGAGATGGAATTAGGATAATAACCTCTTGATAGGCCTCTAGAGATGAGAATAATGATTGGTCCCCTGTTGAATGACTTACTATGCTTATGCTATGCAGATGGTTAGTCTATGTACATGACTCTATATGCAAATGCTAATGACATTGAAACATAAACCAAGGAATAAGGTTGGGCAAATTTTAGGGTGCAACAGCGTCGACCATAGGTCAGTGTGCGCCGACCCGTGGGATTTTGCATTCTTCCATGCGCTGACCATGCGTCGACCTGTGGTCGACTCAAATCCTGTAGACTTGCAAAAATACTGATTTTTGTGGATTTTATACTTCTAGACATAACCAATGATCTTCCACATATATTGGACTCAATATGGTAAGTAGATAGACATTACATATACTTACAAAGATATTTGAGAGGTATGATATGCGTTTTCCTTGTGGTGGTAGAGCCGAAAAACCGGTTCATCCATGATTGCGTTTTGACATCATCGAAACCCAAGTATGTATGGTATATGAGGATTTGCCCTCACACCCATAATAGAACATTACACATCTCAGTGACGTGTATGAACTCTTTGTTATCTCATGTTCTTGTGGATACTGGTTCTTCTCTCAATGTGATGCCTAAGGGCACATTGAGTCAACTATTGGTAGAAGGGAGCGAGATGATACCAAGTGCTTTAATTATCAGAGCTTTCGACGGTTCTCGAAGGCAAGTCATTGGTGAAGTGGATTTACCCATTAAAGTCAGGATGCACTTGTTTACCATTACTTTCCAAGTCATGGATATCAATCCTGCATACAGTTGTTTATTGGGTAGACCCTGGATTCATGTCGCAGGGGTAGTTACATCCATGTTACATTTGAAATTAAAATTCATGTTTGAAGATTAGATGGTCATTGTTTGTGGTGAAGAAGGATTGCTAGTAAGCGAGTTATCATCTTTCTGATATGTCGAGACTAATGAAGGCATAGCTAAAGTGTCGTTATAATGTCTCGAGTTTAAAGATGTCAGCTCTGTTTCTGTCAATTCTGGTAGATTACCAAAAATGTCCATGTCATCTGTCAAGAGTGCTAAAGAGACCATTTAGAGAGGTGCCTTGCCTGGTTGGGGGAAAATCTTGAATGTGGTTGAAAAGCATGATTGCTTTGGGCTGGGCTACCATCCTGATCAGCAAGTTAGTTCACGCGGTCATCAGAAAAGCAGCTTGATCAAGTTCACAAGCACTGGATTTCAAGAGGGTGATATTGTGTCAGCTATAGACAACACATGTTCTAGCAACCAAAGTGCAAGCTTTGTACGCAAATGTCTGCCAGGTTTCAAGCTCAACAATCGTACATCTACCATGATTCCCGTGGTTATTCCCACAAACATGTAATTCATTTTGTTTTCCTTTTTCGTCATCCTCGCCCGAGACGAGTGGATATCTTGTAAGGGCCTCGCACTTTTGAAACATTACGTGATCAATAAATAAAAAAATTGTTGCCTTCAAATCATGCTCTCTTTTCTTTCTTTATTTTACTTTTCACAAATAAATAAATGAAAAAGTTTCTTTTATTTTTCACCTTTCAAATAGCTTCATTCTAAACATATTCATCAACATGCAGAACAAATAATTGCATTAATAAAAACTTGGCAAACATCCATTGTAATTCTGGGATCCTAATTAACCAAGCCGGAGAAGATGGAGAGGATGATTGTGAATTACCTGTTGAACTAGCAAGCCTCCTTGAGCACGAGCAGAAAGAGATTCAGCCACACAAAGATCCAGTGGAGGTTATCAATCTTGGTAATGATGATGTCACAAAGATCCCTTGCTAAGCATGTACACTCTGAGTTGATCAAGTTATTGAAGGAGTATGTTGATATTTTCGCCTGATCTTATCATGATATGTTTGGGTTGAATACCAACATCGTTGAACATCACTTGCCACTCAAGCCTGAATGTCCTTCTGTCAAGCAGAAGCTCAGAAGGACCAGACCCAACATGGCACTTAAAATCAGAGAAGAGGTAAAGAAATAGTTTGACGTTGCGTTCCTAGCCACTTTCAAGTATCCTAAATGGATTTCCAACATTGTCCCAATTCTAAAGAAAGATGGGAAAGTCCGAATCTGTGCAGATTATCGAGATCTCAATAAGGCTAACCCGAAAGATGATTTTCCTCTGCCTCATATTGATGTTTTGGTAGACAACACTGCGCAGTTCTCTATTTTTTTCTTTCATGGACGGATTCTCAGGATATAATCAGATCAAGATGTCCCCAGCTGATATGGAAAATACCACTTTCATCACGCCTTGGGGTACATATTGCTACAAAGTTATGCCATTTGGTCTAAAGAACGCAGGTTCAACATACCAGCGTGCCATGACAACCCTCTTTCATGATATGATCCATAAAGAGGTTGAGCTTTATTTTGATGATATGATTGCCAAATCTAAAACTGAAGACAATCATCTGGACCATCTGAGTAAGTTGTTTGATAGACTCCACAAATTCGGATTACAGTTGAATCCTATAAAGTGCACCTTTTGAGTTTGATTGGGCAAACTGTTGGGCTTTATTGTAAGTCAGAAGGGCATTGAAGTTGATCTTGATAAGGTTCGGGCAATTCAGAACATTCTGCCTCCCAAAACAGAAAAAGAAGTTTGTGGCTTCCTCGGCCGACTTAATTACATTTCTAGATTCATTTTTCATCTAATGGCTATTGCGAACCAATATTCAAATTACTAAGAAAAAATCAATTGTTTGAATGGAACAATGATTGTCAAGAAGCTTTTGACAAGATAAAAAAGTATTTGCAAGAACCACCGATTTTAGTACCTCCGGTTCTAGGTAGGCCTTTAATCATGTATCTCACGGTTCTCGGTGAGTCAATGGGATGTGTATTAGGTCACCATGATGACACTGGAAGAAAAGAACATGAAATTTACTATCTGAGCAAGAAGTTCAATGATTATGAGACCAGATACTCACTATTGGAGAAAACTTGTTGTACTCTGACTTGGGCTGCTCGACGCCTAAGACAATACATGATTTTCCATAATACTTTATTGATATCCAAGATGGATCTGGTAAAGTAAATTTTCGAAAAGCCTGTTGTCTCTGGACGAATTGCTCAGTGGAAAATGCTGTTGGCTGAGTATGACATCCAACATGTTACCCAGAAAGCAATAAAAGGGAGTGTCTTGTCTGACTACCTTGCTCACTAGCCTGTGGAAGGTTATCAATAGATGAAGTTTAACTTTCTCGATGAGGATGTTTTATTCATTGGAGATTATGAGACTCCAGACCCAGACATAGTACAAGAACCAGGGGTACAATGGACGCCCGTGTTTGATGGTGTTGCCAATGCTAAAGGTCATGGAATTGGTGTTATCCTCATCTCTCCGATAGATTTTCATCTTCCCTTCACCGCCAGATTATGATCTGAATGCACCAACGATATGGCTTAGTACGAAGCATGCATCTACGATATTGAAGCGGCAATTGACATGAGAATCAAGTTTCTTGAGGTCTACAGAGATTCTACTCTGGTGATTGGCCAGGTTAGAGGAAACTTTGTGACTCGAGATTCCAAGTTGGTTCCCTACCAAAAGCACATTGCAAAATTGATTCCCTATTTTGATGAAGTATCATTTCATCATATTCCTAGGGAAGAAAATCAACTGGTTGATCCTCTTGCCACCCTGACATCTATGTTCAAAGTCAAGTGGAAGAACGAAGCTCCTCCTATCCACATTGATCATTTGAACAAACCAGCACATTGTTTAGCAATCGATGACAAGTATGACGACAAGCCTTAGTTCTACGACATCAAAAGATATCTGGAAAAACAAGAATATCCCAAGGGTATCACTATCACTAACAAGATGGCTCTCAGATGGCTCTGTGCCAAGTTTTTCTTGAGTGGTGGTGTACTGTACAAGAGGAATTATGATTCTGTGTTGCTCAGATGCATGGATAGACACGAAGCAAACACAATTACAAGGTTCATACACGAAGACTATGAGGGTGTACATGTCAAAGGTCCTGTCATGGCTAAAACGATCCTTCGAGATGGGTATTATTGGAAAACAATGGAGGTAGATTGTTACAACTTTTCCAAAAGATGTCACAAGTGCCAAATCTACGGTGATAAGATCCATGTGCCACCAACTCTGTTGAATGCTCTGACTTCACCTTGGCCCTTCTCTATGTGGGGTATTGATATGATTGGAATAATCGAGCCGAAGGCTTTCAACGGCCATCGCTTCATTCTAGTTGTTATCGATTATTTCACCAAGTGGGTTGAAGCTGCTTCTTATGCAAATGTCACACGCCAAGTAGTCGCTAGATTCATCAAGAAAGAAATAATATGTTGTTATGGTATTCCTAGAAACATTACCACTGACAATGCAAGCAATCTGAACAGCAAGATGATGAAGTAGTTATGTCAAGAATTTAAGATCGAACAACACAACTTTTCACCATATCGGACCAAGATGAACAGTGTCGTCAAGGCAGCAAACAAAAACATCAAGACGATTGTCCAGAAGATGGTCAAGACTTACAAGGATTGGCATGAAATGCTTCCCTTCGCATTGCATGGCTACAGAACTTCAGTTCGTACTTCTACTGGGGCAACGCCATATTCGCCTGTGTATAGTATGGAGGTTGTTCTACCCATTGAAGTTGAGATTCCTTTACTCATAGTCATCATGGAAGCAGAGGTTAATGAAGTTGAATATGTTTAATCCAGATACAACTAGCTGAGTTCATTGAAGAGAAGCGCCTGACAGTCGTGTGCCACGGTCAATTATATCAGAGACGTCTCAAGCGAGCTTTTGACAAGAAAGTTCTCCCTCGAGCGTTCCATGCAGGCGAACTCGTGCTCAAGAGGTATTCCCCTGTTCATTCGGACCCATGCGGCAAGTGGACTCCCAATTATGAAGGACATTTTATTTTCAAGAAAGCCTTCTCAAACGGAGCCCTGATCCTCACCACCATGGATGGGGAGGATTTTCCACATCTCGTAAACTCCGATACAATCAAAAATAGTATGCCTGAAAAAATGATGAATAAAAAGCCCGATAGGTTGGCATTTGAAAGGGCAATCTAAGAACAAATGGGCGTCCCGATGGACCAAAAAAAGAAATTCCCATGCAAAATTTAGGGACAAAACAAAACAAATAACAATCCACTAAGTTGAAAACTCGAGAGGGCGACTTAGGAAAAAATGGGTACCCCGGTGGACGAAAAAAATAGAAAATGTCCAAGAAAAAATTAGGGATAAAGGCATTTGACTATGAACACTCAAGCCTATCTTCGTCATAGCTAGACCTCAAACGAAAAATGATAAGTCAAATCATCATCAACAGATGAAAAGTGTTGGAACCAAGAATTACAGGGGATGGTAGCCAATGTTGTAATCAATACAAAGTCAAATTTTCCATTGTCATTTACTTTGTTTTTCAATTTTATTGTAAATTTCCTCATCAAGGATTTTTACATCCTTGTACACATCTTATGTACAAAAGCTTTTACATTCAATAAAATTTCCCCTTTGATTTCTCATTTGTCTCTTTTCAGTATTTTATTTGCAAATTAAATAATTATTTGTGATCACATAATACTATAAAGCATTGAAAATAACAAAAAGCTAAAATCAACCAGGAAAACATTATGCATTGTATGCTTTACCGGAAATCATCAAGGGAAGATTGGTAGTTTTCCTTTGTAAACTTGATCTCCGGTGAACAATATCATGGTTGGTTGAGAAGGTTGTTTTGTTTTCCCAGCAAGTACCAGTTTGGTTCTTTGGAAGGATTGTGCATTTTTCCTCTCCCCAACAGAGCCATAATTGCACCAACAAGCATCAAATTGGTTCTTTGGAAGGATTTATCTTTCACACCCCCAGCAGAGCCATATCCTCTAAGCAGAGACTTGTTTTATTTTCCCTAGTAAGAGAAGAATTTCTCGCAACACCTCAAGAGATCGAAGTTTTCATTTTCCAGCAGTGATAATGCTTTATTTCTTTTGGATCATCCTGACATTGGTCTTCCCCGAGAAGGGTCGGTTAGTTGAAGATCAGCCAAGATTCCTTCATTCTCCATCCAGAGTCAGCTATGGTTAGAAAGTTCCTTCCTCTCCAACAACATTGTTGGTAATTTCCTAGAAGCCTGAGATTTGTAATCTCTTTCCCCAGTGGCGCCGTCATCATCCGTGGATTTTTGTTCCCCAGAAGAAGATGCCAAGTTCGTTTTGCTACAAGCTCTGTCTACCTACCTACAATACAACATCTCAACCTTTACCGCTGCATAGCATGATATCAAGCATCATGTGACCGTTGAGCATCATAGCATACTTCCCTTTTGATTGATTTATCTCCCCAGCGGATCTCAGTTAAACTTTTATCTTGAGCCTTTATTCTCTTTCCCCCCAGTCACTGTCAGCCAAATCTTTCGAGCTACTCTTTTATTTAATCCTCTTCCACCTCGAACAATCGAAGAGCTAGCGCAATTCGAGCCTTTAGGTCCAAGAAGATTAAATAGGGGCAGCTGTCGTAACCTGAAACTGACCTCCTCTCTTTTTTCCTTTTGCATAAACATGTACAGTTGCATCACTGGAGTACACATTCACATGTTTTCTCTGTTATCTTTGTTATAGGAATTTCCAGGTTTTTTCGATCCCAATTTAACATCCTCCCGAAGATATTAAATCATCAAAGCAAGCACAAAATAAGGGTTTCAATACCTTTTCTCAGAGCAAGAGGTCGAAAATCAGAGTCATGATCACAACATCATTTTCAGGCAAAATTGGGTAAGTTTTAGCTTGGTTAATCGATTAACCATTTTGATCGGTAAATTAGCAAGTGTACTAATTATACCGATGTAGTAATAAGGGAAAATTCCCCAAATGTCGATCTCTGAGGAATGCGTGTAAATATTTAGGTAAAACTTGTTATTTCAATCAGACAAAATAACCTTGGATTTTGTTTGGTAACAGGATATAAGAAATAGTAAAATAATTAAGTTTTTAGAGTAAAATAAGAAAAATGCTAGGGAAGTGGATAAATTGCTAGTAAAGGCCTTAAAGGATTGTTTTGAGATATTTGTTTCCAACCTTAATAAGTCAAATTTCAAAATTAGTTTTCCTTAATTCCTTAATGAAAAACCCTTTGATGATTTTCCTGCGCCCTAATTCCTTAGTTGCACACAAAAATCATCAAGTAATAGTTCTGACATAAAAACACGCTACTACGGGGTATCCCCATTCCTAGGCAATATCTACCGTAATAATATTTTGCAAAAGCATTAGGTTAAATTTCCAGACCAAAACCTAATCGTAAATCAAATTCTATTTTCCAATATGAATTCGCATAAAGATCGTTACAAAATAAAAGCTATAAGGTGAACAACAAATATCTCGTAGAATAATCCCAACAAAGGTCAATACAAAGTAATTTAGGACCACCCTCTAACAATTGGGGGTTTAGCCACTCATAATATTTGGTAAAAATAACATGATAAATAGAAAAATTACAATGGTATTAGGAGTGAATTCGATTTTCAATTTCTTCCGAGCATGAAAATATCTTTGTCCTCCCAATTCTCCAAAGCTTCAATCTCCCGTTCTATTTTCTCCGTGCAAAAAAAAAGTGTCCTCCCTCCTTCGCAAACACGTATCACATAATCTTAATTCAAACTCAGAACTAGGGAAATACCCACAATACCCTCAGGGATCACATGAGTCAAAAATACAAGAAAAATAGGAAAAAAAAAGCGCTTCCTGCAACACGGGCCGTGTCAGGCAACACGGGCGGCCGTGTTGGCTTCCTGACACATTTTTCGCGTGAAATTTTCAAGTCCCAGGTGTCCTGACACAGGTTGTGTCACGTGACACGGGCGGCCGTGTCAGGCCACTGTTTTCTACCAAAAATCACCTTTTCTGAGCACATCCTGACACGGGCCGTGTCACACAACACGGGCACCCGTGTCAGGCCCCTGTTTTGAATCTGACTTCGACTCTAACACGAAAGTCATAGCTCTCTCTCTCTCTTAGCTTTCTGGCGGTTTTTAGAACACCTCAAACGAATTCCCAGAACTCCAGTTATGATCGTTTCCGTGCAGACTGCTAAAGATTTCATAACAAAACTCTTCCGAAATCTTGCCATTTTTCCCCGGTTTTCGCTCTGCTTCTCCTTTATTGTATACCTTAACCTAGCAATAGTGAAAATACCAAATCGACGCGTAAAATGTAATAAAAACAACTAAAATGCGACAAGACAAAACAAATGATTAACTGAAATAAACGGTAAAATAACGTGTAAAAACCACCGATCAAACTCCCCCAAACTTAAACCATTGCTTGACCTCAAGCAAAAATCTTGGATAAATAATGTTCAAGTAAAACAGCACATTAAGTCAAGGGTTCAGGGTGTAAGGCATGTCGATATTCATACGTGAGTCTTAGTTCCGATCGGCTCAAACCAGCTCTCTCGGTACTCATCCGTTAACGAAGGCATTACATAAACACATACCGCAGTAAACTTACGGACCTAAATCTCCCTTTTGGCCACCTCTCCAACTATGCTTTGGGCTTAAGTCTTTTCTTTGATTTTCTACCCCTTTCATTCGGATAATCAGATTAAGGCATGCACATTTTTGCTTGAGATTTGTTCTGTGGCACCTTTATTCTTTTTCTCGCTCACAGGCGTTTATTAGTCCACTTTGGGACAACTATAGAGATTCAACTGCCGTTAGGCTAAATAACCGGGTGAGGGTTACCCAACTTATAAGGACATGTTGTCTTTACCATCATTATTCAACTCTTTTTTTTTTGGTGCCACACATCATTCTCAAAATCAATATCTACCATTTTTTTTCATGCTGGACTATCACAATGAACTAATCGGGGTATACATCTCAAATCCAAGTACTATGGCACAAATCTACACGTTGGACTCGTTTCCTTACTCTGGGGAACCTAGGGTGCTCAAGTTATACCTCAATTTCCAAACTTTCCCAAGTTCCTTAGTTCAAACCCCACTTCCCTTGAACTCTAAATACTTTCTAGACTACCTTACACACCTACCAATCACAAGAAAAAATTTTATGGTCTCCGTAGGGGCGAATTCGATGTGATTTTTACCGAACTTAAAAATAAAAAGGTATTTAAATGGACAATTCAAAACGGTAAAACCTCCCCCAAACTTGAACTAAACATTGTCTCAATGTTCAAGAATCAAGAGAAGAAGAGGTGTACTCACAGAGATCCTTACAGAGGGGTCGACAGTTAATGCAGTACCTCTTCGCTGCTTCCACGTTTTCCCTTGTAAAATCTCGTTTATTCCTGCAAAAACAATAACAACAAAAGAAACAACATCAATTCATAAAACTGTGGGTTGCCTCCCACGCAGCGCTTCGTTTAACGTCGCATGGCTCGACGATCGACTCCCCATTATTATGGGGGGTACTTCAGCTTCCAAACTCTATTGCTCGACTTCTTCGCAACAGAATATTGTGCCGGTTCAGAGATAAGAGCAACTTGAAATGGTTTTGATCGTTCTCCCTTCTTAGTTGTGTTAATCTTCCTAACTGAAGAGTTGACATCTTTCTCCTTACCTTTCTTTCGACCCTCTTGAGTTTTTAAAGTGATTTCCTCATCAAAAAATTTCAAAGTGAGCGTACCTTTTTCCACATCAATATTGCACCGACTAGTAAGCAAGAACGGTCGGCCAAGTATGATCGAAGTTTCTTCATCCTCGGGTATATCCATGATTTGAAAATCAACTGGGTAAGTGAAGTTATCGATTGTCACTAGAACATCCTCTACTATCCCATATGCCATCTTGGTTGTGTGGTCGGCAAACTTCAAGCTTGTTCCCGTATCGCTCACTTTTCCAATATCCAGCTTTTTGAAAATTGATAACAGCATGAGACTCACACTAGCACCCGAATCGATCAGGACTTTCTTAAAAGTTTGATCCTTTATAGTACAAGGGATTACAACTGGTCCAGGATCCTTCATCTTGATGGGTATTTTCCTTTCTTGTGATATTTCCTTACATTGCTCAGTTGTGGTCTTCGGTTTTTCACCCATTGGTCTCTTTTTACCTATAACCTCTTTCATGAATTTCTTGTATAGAGGAATTTTCTCAAGTGCTTCAAAGAACGACATGTTGATTTCCAATTTGTTGAACATTGCACTGAACCTTCCGAAGTCTTTCTCGTTCTGATCCTTCCTTGTAACTCTTTGAGGGAACGGTAATTTGATTTTCGATTTGACCTTCTCTTTCTTTTTCTCCCCAGTTGACTTTTCAGATAGCACAGCTTCTTCTGGTTCTTTTATTTTTTTCTCTTACCTCAAGTTCCACCTCTATGCATTCGTCCTCCTTTGTTTCTTCCTCTTCTATCACTCTTGATTTCTTGTTGTGACAGCATTAATACTTTCTTGATTTTTCGGATTCGGTACTGTCGCACTCGGGAGGGTTCCTTAAGCATGTGTTGAGAGGTGTTGGGCTATCTGTCCCATTTGCGACTCAAGGTTTTTTATGGAAGTTGTGTTGTTCCTTTGAATGTTCCGGGTCTCTTCTTGGAATTGCATAGTTTGAGATGCCATTCTTTCAATAGCTAACTCCTATTCTGCTTTTTGAGGAGCCTGTTGTTCTTGTTGTTGTTGCGGATATGGGGGTTGATTTGGGTCTTTCCAGGAAAAGTTAGGATGATTTTTCCATCCTAGATTATAACTATTGGAATAAGGATTGTTTTGCCTCAAAAATTTTATCTCTTCAACTTGTTGAGTTGTCGCAAGACAATGCACAGTATAATGGGGACCATTACAAACCTCACAACTAATAGCTTGGACAGGTTGAACTTGAGCTACAGTTTCAGTACTCACCGTCATCCCTTTAAGCCTTCTTTCCACTTCAGCTTTGATTCAATCTTCCATGTTCACCACTTGTTCTGCTAGTTTCAAATCAATCTTACCCTCTGGTTGGTTCACAGTGCGATCATACAACTCAAGATGCTCATTGGCGGCAATTGCTTCTATGATCCTCTTGATACCAGTGGCTGTTGAGAAATTAGTTGAGCCATCGGTAGCAGTATCAATAAGCTGTTTTGTCTTGATTCTCAAACCATTCACAAAATTCTGCATCTGCTCTGTGGCATCCATGTTATGAGTTAGGCATGCAGTCAGGCACCTCTTAAACCTCTTGTATGCATCTCTCAGAGATTCCCCTTCTTTTTGTTTGAAGTTGACAATGTCGTACCTTTTTCGAATGAACACTGAAGCAGGGAAATACTCGTTAAGGAATGCAGTTTCCATTTCTAGCCATGTGGTAATACTCCCAGCTGGAAGTGAATAGAGCCATTCTTCCGCATCATCGGTCAATGTGAATGGAAACATAACAAGTCTCTTGGCCTCTTCGGAGTGACCTTCTATCTTCAGAGATGTGGAAGTCGTTAAGAATCTCTGTAGATGCTTGTTTGCGTCTTCATTGATTCTTCCTGCGAAAGGCTTGATCTCCAGCTGGCGAATGGTGGACGGATGTAGCTGAAAGGGTGCCACATTCACCGGTTGATTTACGATAGTCATCCGATTTGGTTGAGCATTGGCCCCTCCATAGTCTCCCAAAGTTCTTTCAGGTTGAGGTGGATTCCCAACCATTTGAACAGTTTCTGGTGTTGTCTCCCTCTCTTCTTCTGAGTCACTGTGCACAAACACAACTTTTTCGTTTTCTGCAATTTTGGTTTTTGCGTTTGAAGTGGGCAGTGTTTCAAGGTTGGCTTTTCTACGTCTGGAATGCAACAATCTTTCAGGTTCTGAGTCAAAAGAAAATAAAGCTGAGGTCTTACCTCGCATACACAGGTTAGGAAATTATTAGTGATAACAAAAATATAATCAGAAAAATAACTAAAATTTTAGTCACAGAGTGACAAAATTCTAATTGAACGAACAAGATACTTAAAAATTTTGGCAGTCCCCGGCAACGGAGCCAAAAACTTGACAGGTAAATTAGCAAGTGTACTAATTATACCGATGTAGCAATAAGGGAAAATTCCCCGAATGTCGATCTCTGAGGACTACGTGTAAATATTTAGGTAAAACTTGTTATTTCAATCAGATAAAATAACCTTGGGTTTCGTTTGGTAACAGGATATAAGAAATAGTAAAATAATAAAGTTTTTAGAGTAAAATAAGAACAATGCTAGGGAAATGGATAAATTGCTAGTAAAGGCCTTAAAGGATTGTTCTGAGATATTTGTTTCCAACCTTAATAAGTCAAATTTCAAAATTAGTTTTCCTTAATTCCTTAATGAAAAACCCTTTGATGATTTTCCTGCGCCCTAATTCCTTAGTTGCACACAAACATCATCAAGTAATAGTTCTGATATAAAAACACGCTACTACGGGGTATCCCCATTCCTAGGCAATATCTACCGTAATAATATTTTGCAAAAGCATTAGGTTTACTTTCCAGACCAAAACCTAATCGTAAATCAAATTCTATTTTCCAATATGAATTCGCATAAAGATCGTTGCAAAATAAAAGCTATAAGGTGAACAACAAATATCTCGTAGAATAATCCCAACAAAGGTCAATACATAGAAATTTAGGACCACCCCCTGACAATTGGGGGTTTAGCCACTCATAATATTTGATAAAAACAACATGATAAATAGAAACATTACAATGGTATTAGGAGTGAATTCGATCTTCAATTTCTTCCGAGCATGAAAATCTCCTTGTCCTCCCAATTCTCCAGAGCTTCAATCTCCCGTTCTATTTTCTCCGTGAAAAAAAAAAAGTGTCCTCCCTCCTTTGCAAACACGTATCACATAATCTTAGTTCAAACTCAGAACTAGGGAAATACCCACAATACCCTCAGGGATCACAAGAGTCAAAAATACAAGAAAAATAGGGAAAAAAGCGCTTCCTGCAACACGGGCCGTGTCAGGCAACACGGGCGGCCGTGTTGGCTTCCTGACACATTTTTTGCGTGAAATTTTCAAGTCCTAGGTGTCCTGACATGGGCCGTGTCACGTGACACGGGTGTCCGTGTCAAGCCACTGTTTTCCACCAAAAATCACCTTTTCTGAGCACATCCTGACACGGGCCGTGTCACACAACACGGGCACCCATGTCAGGCTCCTGTTTCGAATCTGACTTCGACTCCAACACGAAAGTCGTAGCTCTCTCTCTTAGCTTTCCGATGGTTTTTAGAACGCTTCAAACGGATTCTCAGAACTCCATTTATGATCATTTCTGTGCAGACTGCTAAAGATTTCATAACAAAACTCTTCCGAAATCTTGCCATTTTTCCCCGGTTTTCGCTCTGCTTCTCCTTTATTGTATACCTGAACCTAGCAATAGTGAAAATACCAAATCGACGCATAAAATGTAATAAAAACAACTAAAATGCAACAAGACAAAACAAATGATTAACTGAAATAAATGGTAAAATAACGTGTAAAAACCACCGATCAAACATTTTCTAGTGTAAATGGGTTAATCGATTATCCCTTGCAAAATTTGCAAAATCTGCTGGATTTTCAGGACAACAATTTCCACTTCTCATTTTTGGGGTCTACACTGTTCTAGCATTGTGTGGAACATTTTAGACAACTCTAGACACTTCAAGGCATTTTTACACACTTCAAGGCATTTGTTTCAATACATTAATTTGGATTGAGACCAACATGTTGCTTCATTCAAAGCTTGTGAGCCCTTAAAGTCAAGTTTGCATTGGGATGGTTACCGAGTCAACTACCTAACTAACTGAGTTAACCTCCAACTCAGTGAGTTAAGGCAAACTAACTCCAAGGCTAGTTCCAAATCTACATCCAAAGCTCACTCCGAACCTAGTAACTCCAAAGCAAAACTCTATAAGCAAATCATCACCATTTCACAAAGGATCCAATCATTCTCCCAAATTTTCATACTTGATCACTCTCAATTCTCTCACATTCTCTCTGAATTTTCTGCAACTTCTACTCATAATCTTCTTCACTTTCATCCAAAACCTCACTAGAGCTCAAAACCTCCATCAAAGAGTAGCAACTTCTTCATTGGAAGTGCTTTCTCTTGAGCTTAGCCATCATCATCTTGTAAATTATTGTTTCTTTTCTGGAGTTATATCGCATTTGGATTCATATCAAGTGATTACTTTAAGCTTGTTCGATGTAATTTCAATTTTGGAGTTTTCATCGGATTTTCCTCGGTTTCGCTACGATTCGATTGCAAATTATGTTTTCTTTAAATTTCTTTGAGTAGCTTCATCACATTCCCTTTGCAACAACATCCAAGGCAAATCTCAGCCTTGTAGGTTGGTTAATTCCCACTCTTTTCATTATTTTAATTGTTACCGTATTGTTTGTAATGTAGTTTCGACGTTTTTCTCGTTTGTGAATTGATTATGCATTGATTTGATCTTCAATCTCGATGTGTTAATTGATCACATAAGTGCTTATTTGCTGTTTTTAAACTTGATTTTCGTGCATGATTGTTTTTGCCCTAACATGTGAGGGATTGCACAAATCAAAATTGGACAAAAGTGCTTTTGAAAACTCATTTTCAAGCTCTATCTCAGTGTTAATCGATTAACACTTTTGCACAGGCAAAATATTAATTGATTAACCATGCATTTTTTAGCAAAAACTGCTTGTTTTTAAAGGGTTAATCGATTAACACTTTTGTACATGCAAAGTGTTAATCGATTAACACTGGTCTAGAAGGCCATTTTTGTACATTTTTCATGTATGTTTAGTTTTTCTTTCTCTTTCAACTCCCATGGATTGATATGCTTGATGTTTATGGATGTTTTAGCTTTTTTTAAGCATTCTTGTGCATTTTCCAATGTCCGATTTTATTGATTTCGCATTTATTTGCATTTTTTACATTGTATGAACATTTTCATTTTTGTCTAATCTTTGATCACATGATTACTTGGTTGTGATGCATGCTAATTGACTTTGATATTGTTTTACACTTCCTTTCTTGCTTTCATTAAGATTTTTTCCTCCTTATAATGAACTTAATCTTGTTTAATCAATAATTTCCCTTTTCGCTTTAACGATTTTTCATTCCTTTGGAAAATTATTAGCACATCGTTGCCCTTTGATTAATTAATCGAAACTTCATTTCGATTAGTCGATCTTCCCTTTTTCTCCTCCTTTGGATCTTCTTGAGCTTTTTCCTCTCTTTTCCCCTGTGAAGTTGAAGATTTGCAACATATTGGAGCACTGTACAGATTTTGTGCCATTGTGTTGTCCGTTTTGTTTCTTGCACCGCACTTTGGTGTTAGAGAAGGAATGAGAGTGGAGAATTCCTACACTCATTCTGGCTCTTTTGGGTAGGAGACGAATGACCCTGTGCTTGGAATAGTCACCTCTATCTCCTTACTATGGTTTCCCTATTCCTCCAGTCGATTCGATCTTTGATCACTTGCATCCTTACCTCCTCTTTGAAAGTAACCTTCTCCTTGTGTTTCCCTTGTGGCCAACCCGTCCTCAGTTTCCCTTGAGATTTGTTATTCAAAATCCTTGCTTGGTTGATCAACCGTCCTTTGGTTAAAAACCTATTTCTCTTCTTCCTCGACGAAGTTGACCTTATCTTTCTTCGGTTTAACACAGTCTTTCTGTTGAAACCTCATCCTCACCAGAATTTGCAACCTTCTCTTGGTTCTCTTTCCTTCCTATTTGATTAATCACTGCCTATCTGTTAAACACCATTTGCCTTTCCTCATTTAATCACAGTCTTCCTGTTAACATTGAGTTCTCTTTTGAGTTAATCACCTTCTCTTGCTGAATCACTCATTCTTTTCAGTCTATCATAGTCTGTCTGTTAAACACTTAATCCCCCATAGTTAGCAACCATTCTTTGGTTTGGATACTATTAACTTTGGGTTAGTAACCTTTGATCGGTTCGAATACCCTTTCATTTGGTCGAGTACTCTTTGTTCAGCCAGCGTACCATTTCTTTGGGTCACAATCTTTGCTTGGTTCCACGCCCATTTATTTTGGTTGATCACCACCCACCGGTTAAAACCACTTCCTTTCTCATTTATCTCGGTTAACCACTGTTTATCAGTCGATAAACCGTAATCCTCTCGGAGTTGACACCTTTCTTGGGTTCACTACTCTCTTTCTTCCGGTCCCTCGCAGTCTGTCTATCGACACCAAACCTTTTGGTTTTCCCCCGCAGAATCACTGCCAGTCAATTAACGCACCGAGTTTGCTGCAGATCTTATCCTTTATTGATTTTTGTCTCTTTTGTCCAGCCTCATCACCACTCTTTTGTTTTCTCCCCATTGGAGTCATCTCATTTCTTCTACATTTCTCGACAGAGTTCTTGCCTTACTTCTGTGTTCCTCAATAGAGTTTTATTTTATCTTCTTTCTTGGTTTTGACACCATGGCTCTTGCATCCCCCAATTGGGTCTCGCTTGTCTTTTTCGCTCATGGCTTTGACGTCGTATCTTTTCTTTTTCTTTTTAGCGTTGGTTCCCTGAACTACGTAGGCTCTGATTTCCTCATTGCACTACGAGGGTGTATAGGCACAGGATTACAAAATCTTGGCGAGCCACCTTCCTCCATCTCTGGTTCGTCCATATCTTCTTCTTTTCCTTGGTTCCTTGAACTACGGGGCTCTGACTTCCTCATTGCACTATGGGGCTAAGTTTTTTAAATCTAGTTGGCAAATCATCAAAATAAACTGTATAGCTGTTATTCAAGAGTTTTTTGAGGAATGTACTATGTTTAAAGCTTTTAATAATACAATTGTGACTCTTATTCCTAAATCTGACAATGCTAAAAGTGTGAAGGACTTTAGACCTATAGTTGGTTGCACTACCTTCTATAAAGTCATTTCCAAAATTCTAACTAATAGGTTAGGTAGTATGCTACAGCAGGTTGTACATCAGATCCAGGCAACATTTGTTCCTGGGCAAATTATTCATAATCATATTTTGTTGGATTTTAAAATTAATGAAAGGCTATTCAAGAAAGGGGACCCCTAGATGTATGATGCAATTAGATTTATAAAAGGCTTATGATATGGTGGATTAGACTGCTTTGGAGGGAGTTCTAAAGGAAATAGGTTTGCCTAATCAGTTTATTGATTGGATTATGAAGGTGACCTCAACTGTTAGCTACAGATTTAACATTAATGGGGAGCTCTCAAAAGTTTTGCAAGCTATAAGAGGTATTAGGAAAGGGGACCTCATCTCCCCCTTGTTATTTGTTCTTATGATGGAATACATGAATAGAGTCATGGTGAATATGCATAAGAATCCTAATTTTAATCACCATAGTAAGTGTTAAAATTGGGAATAACACATATGTCCTTTGCAGATGATGTTCTTTTGTTTGTCGTCGTGATAAACAGTCCATTGAACTCATCCTTGAAGCTTTCCATATATTCTTCTAATTCCACAGGTCTGAAGGTTAATCCCAATAAATGTAAGATGTTATGTGGTGGTATGGATGATGGATTAACTCATGAGGTGAAAAATTATACTGGTTTTGAGGAAGGTCGGTTACCTATTAGATATTTGGGAGTCCCTTTATCTAGTAAAAAGATGAACTTGAATCATTATTTGCCAATGATGGAGAGAATATTGGGTAGAATCAAGCACTAGACTTCTAATTGCTTAGTATTTCTGAGAGAATTCAGCTAGTGAGAAGTATTGCTCTAGCCATTTCTCAATATTGGATGAGTTGTTTCCCCTTCTTAAAATGGTTATCCATAAAATTGATTCAATCTGTAGATCCTTTATTTAGACTAGTCAAGCTGACATAAGTAGAAAAAGCATTATGGCTTGGAAAAAAGTTTGTAGACCTGCTAATCAAGGTGGCTTGAATGTGCTAAACATTGAAATCTGGAACAGTGTAGCTTTTCTTAAATGTCTTGAAATATTAGTCTTAAAGGTGACAACCTTTGGGTAAAGTGGGTGCATGCTTATTATTTAAAAGAGAGAAATGCTACGAGGGCTCCTATTTGTGACAATAGCTCTTGGATTCTTAAGAAGATCATGAATCAAAGGAACATTATGAGCAGTATACAACAGCTCTGAGATGACATGTTGAGGAAGCATAAGTTCTCTATGATGAAAGTGTATCTAGAGTTGCTTGCAAATAACAATAGGGTTGAGTGGTATCAATTGCTGAGACATAATAAAGCAAGACCAAGAGTTAACCTTATCCTATGGTTAGCTTGTCAATATAGGTTGGCTACAAAAACTAGATTGATGAAATTAGGGATGATACAAAGCACTATGTGCATACTGTGCAAGGAAAAAGATGAGAATGTGGATCATTTGTTGTTTGAATGTAAAGTCACTAATGCTATCTAGACTAAGGTTTTATCATGGTTGGATATGAACCATAAGCCTCTAAAATGGAAGGATGAGCTTAGTTGGATATTGATACATATAAAAGGGAAAGGTTGGAAATCTGGCATGCTAAAGATGGTTGCAGCTGAGACTCTCTATGGAATTTGGCAGTATAGAAATAAAGTTACTTTTGATAATAAGAATGGGAATACTAGTGTGTCTAGAAGCATTATTGACAACATTGTGTATAGAGGTTGGCAATATGCTAAGTATAGAAACCACATAGCTAATATGTTGATGTAATTGGTGTGTGTGGGTATGTCTTTTTAGTCGGCTTGTTTGGGCTGGACCCACGCGATCGCCTTGTACCGTTATAGTTTTTTTTAGATTTATATATATATTCTTTTATTTCAAAAAAATACACTCCTAATATGATGGTGTCAGGCATAAGTAGGGGGTGCCAGAATAAAATCTCAAATTATTTATAATAATATTAGTTTTAGATCAATTAACAAAGAAATAGAATATTTGAAATATTACTTAGGATTGTTTGACTGATGACATACTACATAGACAATGGAAATTTCTTAGTGCTCAAGGTAAAATATTGGTGATAGACATTATTAATTTAAGGTTTTGAATATTATTTTTTTGGTTATTAAAATTTCCTTGATGTTAGTGTTTTAGACTTTGCAGATTTAATACTATCTGATGATCAATTTGTTGAAATTTCAACCACAACCTATGGAGAATTTCACTCAATCAATCTTGATCTCAAGATTATTTCAACTCACGTAATAACAATGAAATAAAATTTTAGAAAGAAAGAAAGAAAGTAAACGTTGGAGAAGAAGAAGATGAACAATTTTCTGCAGAGAACTCTCTGTCCACAAACTGTGAAAATTTTGTTATTTCACTTGCAACTACAAACTGTGAATTACAAAATATGATGAGATGAGATGAGATGTTTACAAAATAAGGGTTTCTCTCTATTTATATATTTAGGTTAGCTTTCACCTCAAGCCAAAACCCAAACTATAAAAGCTCAAAAATATATAATTTAATCTTTCTAAATCAAATCTGATATTTCTAAATTAAATCTAATCTTTCTAAAACAATGAATTACATGTTTAACATACAAACCTAATTCATTGTGTCTAAACTATCTACATTCATCATAGACCTTAACTTCTTGAACACTTCGACTGGAACTCCCTTCGTCATGATGTCTGCAACCTGATTCTCAGTTCTGTAGTGTTCCAAGTTCATCTTCCCTTCTGCTACCTGCTCTCGAAGATAATTGAACCTTATTTTGATGTGTTTGCTTCGACCGTGTGCTATTGGATTCTTCACCAAGTTGATAGCTGACATGTTGTCGATCTTCGCGGTAATTTCTCCATGACTCTTTATTGTGATATCTTCAACCAGGTTTACCATCCAGGTTGCTTGACATGCACAAAGAGAAGCAACTATATATTCTGCTTCGCATGATGACAATGCCACTACTGGATCCTTTCTCGAACTCCAACCAACTGGTGTACCACCTAGCATTAACACATAGCCAGCTGTGGATTTTCTATCCTCGGCATCACTACACCAACTAGAGTCGGTGTATCCCACTAAATTACATTCTTTTCCTTCATCAGCTGCAGGAAATAAAATGCCATAGTCGAGAGTCCCTTTCAGATACCTCAGTATCCTCTTCGCCGCTGCTAGGTGTGATACCTTTGGCTTCTCCATGAATCTACTTACCATACCCACATTGTATGCTAAGTCAGAACTTGTGTGACAAAGGTATCGAAGTGACCCAATAAGTCTTCTATATTTGGTTAGGTCGACATCATCTTCATTTGAATCCTTCGACAGTTGCAATCTGGTCTCAGCTGGAATCGAAGTTGGGTTGCAATCTTGCATCTCAAATCTCTTGAGTATTTCACCTGTATATCTTCTTCCGTGCATCATCAAACCTCTACTACTCTTGTAGAATTCGATGCCAAGGAAGTATGAGAGATTTTCCAAGTCTGACATTTCAAACTCCTCACTCAAGTTATGTTTGAAGTCTTCGATCTCCTTCTTGCAACTTTCTGTTATCAACAGGTCATCGACATAGAGACATAGTATAAGCAGTTCACTATTGCTTCTTCTTGCGTACACTCCATGCTCAGTCATAGACTTCACAAATTCCTTCTCCCTTAAGAAGTTATTGACTTTATTATTCCAAGCTCTTAGAGCTTGCTTAAGTCCATACAGGGCTTTATGCAGCCTGTGCATCTTTCTTTCTTCGCCTCGTTTCACAAACCCAGCTGGTTGTGCAACATAAACTTCTTTGTCTAAGAGGCCATTAAGGAATGCATACTTCACATCCATCTGACATGTGTGCCAATTGTTCATATTTGCTAGACCAACAACCAATCTGATTGTTTCGATCCTAGCAACAGGTGAAAAAACTTCGTCGAAGTCGATTCCTTCCTTCTGAAGAAATCCTTTCGCCACAAGTCTCGCATGTGCCAAGTTACTTCTCCTTTATAATTCACCTTCACCTTGTGAACCCACTTCACATCAATTGCCTTAAGGAAAATCGACAAATGACTAGGTGTTGTTGACTTCGATGGAGTCTAACTCCTCATTCATTACTTTCACCCACTTCAAATCTTTCAATGCCTCAGTTGCATTGACTGGTTTAACATCTGCATAGAAAGCATAGTGTTGCACCCTAATTTTTGACCACGAGATACCACCTCTTTTTGCGCATTTTTTTGTTATTATTTGACTATTATTTTAATATGCACGTTTTTTTTTACGACTAACAGGTGTGTGTAAAATCATTTCGTTTTAAGGTATCTCTAACAGATTTTATGTAGCCTTCTGGGGCCCGAGATTTTGGACTCAGGATTCAGATTGATGAGTTTACTAAAGGTTGGAACGGGGTCCTTTTAAAGGTCGTGTTCGCATGGAGTACGAATTACGGATAATGGATGCAAGAACATTCAAGTCAAATACCCGAGTTCCCAAACTATACATGTCAAGTTCAGATATCTAACTGATTCGTTATTCCAGAATCAAATGACGTTGTCTTTTGACATTCATATGAAGATTCAGCTTCACCGTGCGTATAAGTTTAAGTATTTGAACTCCAAGGCTCAAAATTTAATTATAGTCATATTGGATCAAGAGCCACTCAACGTCAGTGCCCAAGTCCATTAATGAATTCCTAAGGCAAGAGACAATCGTGTTCACAAGAAAGAGTATATGCTTATGTCACCAATTCAAAGTTACGGTGACTCGCACCTTCACCTGATTCCTTTATAAAAGAAGTTCAACTCATTTCAAGTTACAACTATCAAGGCCAATATAAATGTTCAAAAACACTACAAGTACAATTCAAAAGCTCATCTTTCAAGCTCAAAACAACATTACATATTTGGAAATTCAATCTATGACTACAACAGCAAAGAATCTTGTCAATAACGTAAACCATGCCGGTGAGAAGTCTTGAAATTTGAAGCGGCTAATAGCAGTACAATTCTCAACTTTCGCCACGGTCCGTCTTATATTCACAACCTTTGGTGTCGGATTGAAGCTTTCTGTAATATCACCTGCAATGGTGTAGAGCGCGTCAATTAAATAACAGCTAGCCAAGTGCAGGGTCAACAATTTGCCATCAACTTTATCAAACCTAGTCACACAAATAGGAATCTACCTACGATTGAGGTCCTGGTGCTAACGAGAGCTACTTATGCA